>JAWZYU010000017.1:11728337-12087337 GCA_038380435.1 Ryuthela nishihirai
GTATCAGCCTACTCTCCGTTCCAGGTAAAGTTCTTTCCATGATTGTGCTTAACAGAATTAAGAATCTGGTTGACAGGCAATTGCGTGATGAGCAATGTGGATTCAGAAGTGGTAGGGGATGTGTAGATCAGATATTTTCACTTAGGCAGATTCTTGAGAAATGTTTAGAGTTTCAGAAACCTTTGGTTGCTAGCTTTGTTGATTTCAAAAAGGCTTTCGACTCTGTTGATCGTCATAATTTGTGGTTGATTGTGAGATCATATGGTATACCAGACAAGTTAGTTAACATAATGAAAGCTCTCTATAATAACACTGAGTCATGTGTGAGAGTTGGTAAGTCTTGTAGCAATTGGTTTAGCATTACTTCTGGTGTTCGACAAGGGTGCATTTTGTCTCCTTTTCTCTTTAGTTTGGTTATTATGCGAAATTCACTTCAAGGGAAAGATTTTGGCCTTAAATGGGCTGGAGATATGAAAATTTCTGATTTAGGTTATGCTGATGATTTAGCTCTTTAGGCAAATGATGTTGATGTGATGAACTCTTTCATTCGAGCTGTTGACGAAACTGGTAGTAGGGTAGGTTTGGTTATAAACAGAGAGAAAACTAAAGTAATGAAAATTGGTCAGGCAAGCTGTGATTCAGTTAATCTGAATGGCTGCAGTCTTGAGCAGGTGTCACAGTTTAATTATCTTGGGAGCTACGTAACAGATACTGGTGATGTGCGGCATGAGATTAACAGACGGATAGGGATTGCTGCCGGGACTTTTAAGAATCTATGGAGATTGTGGAGAAATAGGCATATACACCTAAAGACTAAAATTAGACTGTATAATAGTTTGGTTCTTTCTAGGGTTAGTTATGGTAGTGAAACTTGGACGCTGTGTAAGCAAGATAACAGGAAACTAGATGCTTTTGATTCTAGATGCTTACGCAGTATCTTGAGTATTAGGTGGTTTAACTTTGCAGCTAATGATGAGGTTAGGCAAAGGAGTTTGCAGCCTCCTTTAAGCAGCATATTGTGCAGAGAGAGACTGTTGGTTTGGCCATGTTGCCCATATGGATAATTATAGATTGGCGAATAGGGTTATGAACAGTGTGCCTAAAGGCTTCAGAAAGTGGGGAAGACCTAGGATGCGGTGGGCAGACAATGTCAAACAGGACCTTATAAGAATTGGTATTCAGTAGCCTGATGCAGCAGATGTAGCTCAGGACTTGCTTGGAGATCTAAATTGCATGGTCTGGTTGGACCTCCGTAGCCCATGGCTGCTTGAGGATGATGATGATCTTACCTACCTAGTTTATGTACCATTTTATTGCTGAAGACATTTTTTGTTCTTTAATATTAATTGCAACCATGCATATTCATATTTTCTTTAAAAAACATACCTGTTTGAGTTTGTTAGCTTGCTCTTCCAGTTTCTTTTCAAATGCAGTTTTTTTGTTTACTCTTTCCTCCTCTAATTCCTTCTTTTTTTGATCATCTCTAAACTTCTCCATGGCTTTCTGCAATTCTGTTTTTTGACCGATAACACTCTTGCCTCTGTAAAAAAAAAAGAAATTCGTGCAAGGTGTTTCTGAGCAGCCATTACAAGTTAGACAAGGCAGGAATTTAGAATTGAATCCCCATAATGAAATAAAAAATATAAAAGTTAAATTTATCACTTTTTCTAGTTTGCAATCAAATGCAACTAAATCAAAAATTCTTGAACAGGGTGTGAAATTTGTATATCTTACCCATTACCAAAATTGATAAACTTGATACCCAGAAGCATACTAACAGTCCTGGCAACTCTGACAAGGGGATGGGGGAGCTACAAAAAAAAATCCAAATTTATGGTGGAACTGGATATACCACTATTTAAAGGAACGAGGATTGAAGGATAAATAAGGTAAGGTTATTGAAGGTTAGGATTCTATCATGGTTAGGTGGGCTGAGCATTTCAAAGACGTACTAAACAATGTGGTTAGTTCTACTCTCATTGTTTCTAATCAGGATAGATGCATTAATGGCTTTAGTGTTGGCTCTACATCATAGTCTGCAGTTATTTTGGCTATTTCTAAACTTAAACTACATAAATCCCCAGTGGTAAATGAAACTACTACTGAAATGCTTAGAGCTGGGAATGTTTCTGCTATCACCTGGACTGAAATTTTGAACATATTTTATGATAAAAGCATGGTTCCTGAAGATTTTACCAGAGCGATTATTATCCCATTTAAAAAAAAAAGGTGATTGCAGTTCTTGTGATAACTATAGGGGAATCAGCCTATTCTCTGTTCCAGGTAAAGTTCTTTGTATGATTGTGCTTAATAGAATTAAGAATCCGGTTGATAGACAACTACATGATGAGTAGTGTGGGTTGGTTTTTTTTACCTCTGAGCGGCATTTTTTTGCACACCATGGTCTAAATAGCCAGATCACATGGACCCCGAAGGCTCAGAGAAGGTTGGAGGAGGGGACCCACTGGAACAGTTGTTGGGAGACAGATGGTAGCCTCCCGCAAGGCTATCCAGCATCTTCTTAACGTGCACAGGATATGGCTCTCCCACACACAGGGCCACGGCTTAACATTCCATCCAACGGACGGCGGCCTTTCCAAACCCATCGGTGTCCCCTACTGAACGTGGGCAGGGCGGGGAGTTTTGTGGAGATAAGTCTCAATGCTGACCCAGCTGGGACTCGAACCTGGGAACTGCAGATTACGAGCCTGGCGTGCTACCGACTGAGCCACCCCATGAGTAGTGTGGATTCAGAAGTGGCAGAGGATGTGTAGATCAATTTTTTTCACTTAGACAGATTCTTGAGAAATGTTGAGAGTTTCAGAAACCTTTGGTCACTAGTTTTGTTGACTTCAGAAAGGCTTTCGACTGTTGATTGTCATAATTTGTGGTTGATTGCGAGTTCATATGGCATACCTGACAAGTTAGTTAACATAATAAAACTCTCAATAACAACATGTCATCAATTACAACATGTCATCAATATTGTGCAACAACATAACATAATAAAACTCTCAAACACAACAGTCATGTGTGAGAGTTGGTAAATCATGTAGCAATAGGTTTAACATTGTTTCTGGTGTTTGACAAGGGTGCATTTTGTCTCCTTTCCTCTTTAAATGTGGTTTTTGATTATGTTATGAAAAATTCACTACAAGAGAAAGATTTTGTGCTTAAATGATCTAGAAATCTGAAAATTTCTGATTTAGATTATGCTGATGATTTAGCACTTTTGGCAAATGATGCTGATGAGATAAATTCTTTCATTCGAGCTGTTGATGAAACTGGTAGTAGAGTAGGTTTGGTTATAAACAGAGAGAAAACTAAAGTGATGAAAATTGGTCAGGCAGGCTGTGATTCAGTTAATCTGAATGGTTGCACTCTTAAATAGGTGTCTCAGTTTAATTATCTTGGGTTGGGTTGGGTTGTTTTACCTCTGAGCGGCACTTTTTTGCACACCATGGGCTAAATGGCCAGGTCACATGGACCCCGAAGGCTCAGAGAAGGTTGGGGGAGGGGACCCACTGGAACAGAATTATCTTGGGAGTTATATAAGAGGAATGGAATAGGATGGTGATGTGCAGCATGAGACATACAAATAGGGATTGCTGTTTGAGCTTTTAAGAATCTAGTGAGAGAGTGGAAAAATAGGCATATACACAATGGTGTGCTAGTAAATTTTTAACAGCTGGCTCACTAAAAAAACACCAAGAATATGTGTGTATATATTTATTGTAAGTTTTACTGATTTACAACAATTTGGAATACAAAAATTTGAAATAATGAAAAAATATTAATTTTTATTTTGTAATTTTCATATAGCCAATTGATTCTCATAAGATGTTTTTAATAACTTTTACCAAGTTCTTGTATCTGTAACCAATCTATGGTTGCGACTCAACCATGTTTCGACAAATGGATTTACATCCCCATCTGCTAACTCTTTTCACACTAAACTTATCATTCATTAAATCCGATATGTGATTTATTGTTAAACTATTTTTGTCCCTCGTATAAATTATGTTTATTAAACTAAAACCTCTTTCAGCTTCAGCATTGATTGCAATAGTGCAAACGATCTTTTTAGATTTTTGAATACTTGCAGGGATTGAAATATTTTTGATTCTACATTATTATCTACAAAATCCTGAAAAATCATTCAAATCAATTTCATATTTTAAAATTTTATTTAAATGGTATCAATTTTTTTCACCAGCTATCCATGGTGAATTTAGTTCTTTATAAATGATGGTTCTAATAAAATGAAATAATTTAAAATGTTTTCATCTTATCATTTCTGTCTAATAAAAGATGTAAGTTCGTGTTGAATTATATATTCTAGTAACATATTCCTAGGAGGAGCATTGAATTTATTATTTTAAATGGAATATGCTTAAATTTATCCGATTTAATCAAATATTTAGATTCATGTTTTCCAGGACCAATCTTTAAATTTTCCAAAGCTCTTCTTGTGCATGTGATGAATTTTTGCATTTTCAGAATGTCAGTTGATCTTGACCGAAAGGCAGTTGAAAGTTTTGAAAATCTATCAGCAAATATCCACTTAATTTTTGCCTGGGCCCTTCTTAGATAATCCCTATAGAGGCTGCCATGTAGGGAAGGGAACATGGGAAAGGAAGCACAAAGGGTGCTGAAATAAGCGCTCCTTACTGGATTTTCCATGTCACCATATATAAGCTTATCGCTCAAATGCCACTAACAATTGTTGATTGAAGTGCGTTCCACTCTACATTTTTTAGCCATTGTCGATTTAACAACTGGCTCACAAAATTCTTCAAAATTTAACAATTGGCTTGTGCAAGCCAGCTCCAGTACACTACTGCATATACACCTAAAGACTAAAATTAGACTGTATAATAGTTTGGTCCTTTCTAGGGTTAGTTATGGTAGTGAAACTTGGACCCTTTGTAAACAAGATAACAGGAAACTTGATGCTTTTGATTCTAGATGCTTATGCAGTATTTTGGGCATTAAGTGGTTCAACTTTTTAAGTGATGAGGTTAGGCAAAGAGTCAGTGACCTCCTTTGAGCAGCATATTGTGCAGAAACAGAGAGACTCCATTAAAAAACCATTTGTTTGCAGAGAGAGTTAAAAAAACCATTTGTTTGCAAAGAGAGACTCCATTAAAAATCCAATGGATTTACAAATGTATTTGCAGTTTGAAGTCTCAGAAGGAATAAAGGTTCATAACAGAGGAGGAGCAAAACAGAGCTCAAGTGGTGGGTTGTTTTTTTGGTATGTGCAAATTAATTGAAACCTAGAAGGTTAGAAAACTTAGGACCTAGGTTTCTAGGCTATAAAGAGCTGAACAAATGTCCAAATAAAAGTCATAATTCTCTCAACCAATTTTTAAAAATAAACTACAAAACATATAAAAAAATGTAAAACAATAAAATGAAATCGACAACAATAAACAACTGTATGCGACCTGTAAAACTGTGTATTTTTCTGTAAACATACAGAAAAATAAACATGGAAGTAAAACTATAGCCAAGTAAAATATCCTGTATAATGTAAAAATTTAAAGACAGCAGTAAAACAATAATGATCTGATAAAAGATATCCGAGTGTAAGGGGCTTGAACATAAAATCATGAAAGTTGAAAAACATACACCATTAAAAGTTAAAACATGGAAAAAAGACTAAAATATGTTTGACAGATAAAGTGGTGTCACGAAACTGGCACTTAGGTTCGCTGTCTGCCTGAAGAAGAAAAGTCTGCAATAAATGAATAACCTAAGCGGAGCCAAACAAGTACAACTTCCTCCTTGCAATTCCTGCAGTAGCATGACTGCCATGGTTTGATGATAGGTTTGATCTCCAAGAGCTTCTTCATGAGCTGTTCTGACCAAGATCCCTGCTACTGTGCCTGGAGCTCGAAGATATGTAACCGGAAATGGAGAGCTGGAAAGGGGTGTAGCTGATTTGGCAGCAGCAGCATCTGCCAAGTCATTGCCCCTAATGCTGAAGTGACTGGGCACCCAACAGAAACGGATGGTTGTTGTGGCTGCTAGATGATATAGCTGCTGGTGGATCTTAGAAAGAACTGGGTGAAGCCAATGCCTCACTGAGATCAAAGCCTGAAGAGAACTAAGTGAGTCGGTGTAAAGCACACACCAACGACAATGTTTAACCGCCATGTGGTCCAAAGTGAGGTTTATAGCGTAAAACTCTGCAGTGAAGATGGAACACTGCAGTGGGATCTGCTCTGCAATGATTACATCACAGCAGACCATGGCCAATCCCACCAATGTGCCGGACTTCGAGCCATCTGTGAAGATGCAAGGAGTCCGGGTACTCAGCACGATGGCTGGTACACAGTCAGGTGTAAAGGCCTTCCCCATCCTGCACAGGGAAAAAAAATCACAGGAAGGGGAAACAGAGAGCCATGGTGGAAGTGACTCGACTGTTGACTGTGCGACGTTATTGAGACTGATATGGATGTCTCTGAGGTAGTCTCGGATACACAAACCAAAAGGACGAATGACAGTTGGCAGATTAGTGTAAGGCATTTCCCACTTTGAACTGAAAATGCAGTCCCAAGTGGGATGGCCAGGCAGGAATTGCAATTTAGTTGTGTATTGTAGGGACAACTGCTGACGGCGAAGAGATAAAGATGGTTCATCGGTCTCAACATAAAGACTCTGGGCCGGTGAGGTGTGGAAGGCCCTCCGCGTTTGCACAGGATGGAGGGGGTCCAGCACCGTCACTACCGAATTCCAGGTGGAGTCATACACCTGGGATCCGTAGTCCAGTTTCGATTGGACAAGTGCACGATACTGGTTTATCGAGGTCACATTGTTTATCAACAACCTGTGGTCCCCCCCCCCCCCCCCTGATGGTCCACCCATTCACTTTTACTTTTCCTTAACCAGTTTTACTTTATTTACATTATATTTATTATTTTTGGGATTATTCTTCAATTGGACCATCAATTTTTGTTATCCAGACCACTTAAAGAGTTGCGCATATGCAACTCAGACTTTTGATTGACAGTCACTAAATGCATGCATAAGGACGCACGCCCTCTTGCATCATAGCTAGAGCGTGATTGTAAGTTTATGCAAATGTTTTTTCCCAGTGTGCAACACGTGTCAGTTACATGCTGCATGTATAGTAAGTGACGTTAGGTCATGGAGTTAGTAGAGAGAAGATTTTGAAGTGAGAATGTGAGTTAGTAATATAGAGTTGTTGAGTAGAGATGGAGTTAGTTGGATAAAGCTAGCAGTTGAGAGAATGCGAGCTTTTAGTTGCTTGGAATATGATACTCAGTTTATTTGGTGAGTGTCGATTTTTTGGAAATAAATTGTTTGTTTGTTTTATGAAATATTTTGGCTTTTCTATTATTTTCTCTTGAGCAGGATAATTGATTTATCTTTAATAACTTGACAATATTTTTGAATTTAATACTTATGGACTAAGTAATGCAAAAATACACTTAGTGAACCCTTATTTAACTTTATTTGGGAAGAATTATTGCCTGGTTCCTGATGCTATCTGGAAAATTAGTTTAATTTGAATGTCAAAAGATCCAAAGTGAAGAAGTTTAACATACTTTTGGAGCGTTACATCTCCCCTCCCTCCGCAAAACTTTTCTTGCTATGCCCCTGCTTATATACATTTTCATCTTAAGATTTATGGTCATTCATAGAGTGTATATAATTCTTTCCATTTCAATACTTCTATACCATAATTAACACTTAATTTTAACAATGTATACACATATATACATGTAACCATTTTTAGTTGTGTTACTAGTATGCTTACATTTTCTGGTTGAAAAGAAGTTCCCTATGTAAGCTTTGACGTTCTGAAGACTCCAAGCATGGATTGGGTGGTTTCTTAGGAACCACTAAACCTTCTTCAGAAAACTGAATTCCATTAGACAGTCCTGGACGAGTCTGCCGTCGATCTGGATCTTCTGAATCACTGTAGTCTGGTTCTGGAATCATGCCTGAAAACAATAAGTTTCAATTTGCTGAAGTATAGGAAAAACAAAAAAAAATGCATGAGTGAAAAATATTACTCAGGAATCTAACTGAAGATAAAATAGCAGCTTTGTGGGTCTAATCACAAATTTAAAAAAAAAATTTTTTTCGTTTTAATAAAATGAGTTACTCATGAAATAGCTGAAAATTTTTAGTTTCACTGTGAGCAGGATTCAAACCCTTACTTCCTAATTACATACTAAGGCACATAATTGGGAAGCATGGACAAAATTAAATAACTCCAATCTTATTGTCACAAATAAATATATTCAGGCAAAATAAAACTAAACCTTTTCTTATATCTTTCCCTATTGCTTTTTGCTCATCACTTGTCAGTTGGCAGAAATGGTTGTTCTACCATATCTTCTCAACCTGTTAACTAACTGTAATGAGTTAAAGTACCAAATGAAAGCTTGTGATGAATCAAGTATCAAACTATAAAAGTTAAATATTTAATATTATAATATTCATTGTATTAAATAATTTGACATGTTCTTAGATTGCATTTTCAGTAAAATGATGTGTATCTATTCTCAAATACACACTTTGCACATCGCAAAATGGTTTATCTTTTTCTGTGCGTATTTGCTCTTTTTGCTGGATCCTAGGGCTACTATTCTATTTATTATTAGATGTTAACATCAACTAGAAAGTTCTCCCCCTACAGTTTCTCTTATGGATGATACACTCGGGAGTTCCTGGCACATTGTTACCTCTGATGTCAGTGTGAGGGTGAACAAGTGTTCTGTTGTAGGTGCCATATTGCTGGTGTGCAGCTCTTGCATTTACTCCTTAGAAACCAGTCAATATTGTTTTACTGTGGTTGGATAGCTATTGAAGGATGTGAAGTTGTTAATATTTCATCATTGCAAGTAGACACAATTTTGAATTCTGTAGCCATAACTTTTGTTACATACATATATACAAAATCTTCATGCTGCCATGGGCTACAGAGGTCTAACCAGACCGTGTAATTTTCCTCTCCAGATATGTCTCTTCTGAGCTACAGCTGCTGCATTTGGCCACTCTAGGCCAATTCTTGCAAGGTCCTGTTTCACATTGTCTGGCCATCGCATCCTACATCTCCCCCTTTTTCTGAAACCCTTAGGTACTCTTCATAATCCTGTTTGCCAATCTGCAGCTATGCTTACAAGTAACATGGCGAAACTAATGCAGTCTCTGCCTGCACAATATGCTGCTCAAAAGAGGTTGATGACTCCTTCTAACCTCATCATTACTTACAAAGTCCAACCACCTAATGCCCAAGATACTGCATAAGCATCTAGAATCAAAGACATCAAGTTTCTTGTTATCCTGCTTACAAAGGGTGTATGATTCGCTACCATAACTAACATTTATAAGAACCAAACTATTATACAGCCTAATTTTAGTCTTTAGGTGTATACGTCTATTTTTACACAACCTCCATAGATTCTTAAAAGTCCCAGTGGCAATCTCTATTCTTCTATTTATCTCATACTCCACCTCACCAGTATTCTCTTACATAGCTCCCAAGATAATTAAACTGAGATACTTGCTCAAGAGTACAGCCATTTAAAGCAACTGAAGCACCATCAGCCTGGCCAATTTTCATCACTTTGCTTTTTCCTCTGTTTATTATCAAACCTACTCTATTTTACCAGTCTCATCAACAGCCCTAATGAACGAATTCATCTCATCAACATCATTAGCAAACAGGGCCAAATCATCTGCATAATCTAAATCAGAAATTTTGAAGCCAAAAACTTTCTCTTGCAAAACATTTCACATAACATAATTAATAACCAAAGAGAAAAGGAGACAAAATATACCATTGTCTAACTCCACCAGCAATGCTAAACCAATTGCTGCAAGACATACCAACTCACACATGACTCAGTGTTATTATGGAGAGCTTTCATTATGTTAACTAATTTATCAGGCATTCCATATGATCTAACAATCAACCACAAATTATGTCAATCAACAGAGTCAAAAGTCTTTTCGAAATCTATAAAGCTAGTAACCATAGGTTTCTGAAACACTAAACATTTCTCAAGAATCTGCCTAAGTGAAAATATTTGATCAATACAACCCCTACCACTTTTGAATCTACACTGTTCATCACACAGTTGTCCAACAACCAAATTCTTAATACTATTAAGTATAATCATGCAAAGAACTTTACCTGGAACAGAAAGTAAACTAATTCCCCTATAATTATCACAACAACTGTGATCACCTTTTTTAATACACAGACATAAATATAATCATCATCCTCAAGCAGTCATGGGCTACAGAGATCCAACCAGATCATGCAATTTAGTTCCCAAGCATATCTGTCCTGAGGTACATCTGCTGCATCTAGCAACTGCACACTAAATCAACAAGATCCTGTTTGACACTATCCACCACATCCTAGGTCTCCCTCTTTCTGAGGCCTTTAGGCACACTGTTCTTTTGAAAACTATAGGGTTAAATAATGAAATAAACTCGACATATTCAATATCTACAGGCAGCATGGCCAAACCAACAGATCTCTCTCTGCACAATATGATGCTCAAAGGAGGTTGCAGACTCCTTTGCCTAACCTCATCATTACTTAGATTCTTAAAAGTCCCGGCAGCAATCCCCATTCATCTGTTAATCTCATGCAGCACATCACCAGTATTAGTTACATAGCTACTAAGATATTTAAACTGCGACACCCGCTCAAGAATGCAACCATACAGATCAATGGGACCACAGCCTGCCTGACCAATTTTCATCACTTCAGTTTTCTCTCTGTTTATAACTAAACCTACTGTATTACCAATCTCATCAACAGTTTGAATGAAAGACTTCATTTCATCAACATCATTTGCCAAAAGGCTAAATCATCAGCAAAATCTAAATCAGAAATTTACAGATCTATAGACCATTTAAGACCAAAATCATTTCCTTGCAGTGAAAATCTCATAACGTAATCAATAACCACACTAGAGAGAGAAAGAGACAAATGCACCCTTGTTGAACACCGGAAGCAAAGATAAACCAATTGCTACAAGCCTTTCGAACTCTCACACTTGACTCAATGTTACTAGGGGGACTTATTCAGGAAGCTTTCATTATGTTAACTAACTTGTATGGTATGTCATACAATCTCACAATCAACCACAAATTATGGCCATCAACAGAGTCAAAAGTCTTTTTGTAATCGAAAAAGCTAGTAACCAAAGGTTTTTGAAACTCTAAATATTTCTCACAAATCTGCCTGAGTGAAAATATCTGATCTACACATCACCTACCACTTCTGAATCAACATTATTCATCATGGAATTGCCTGCCAACCAGATTCTTAATTCTATTAAGCACATTCATGCAAAGAACTTTACCTGGAAGAGAAAGCAGGGTGATAACCCTATAGTAGTAAGCCGCTTGTGGCTAGATTTCCTGAATAGTGCCTATATGAGACATAATAGAAATGTTCATAGTGTTAATTAGAGGAGATCTTGATTGGCGGCTGGTAGCTCAGTGGTCCAGAGCACCTGACATGTTATCAGGAGGTCATGGGTTCGTATCCCACCCAGCTCAAGACAATTTTTCCTCTAAAATTTGAATCAACTTCAAAGTGCTGATTTATTAGTAGATATTGAATATGTCGAGTTTATTTCATTATTTAACCCTATAGTTTTTGCAAGAACTGAGATCACCTTTTTTAAAAACGGGGATAATAATAGCTCTAGTGAAATCCTTAGGAACTATGCCTTTATTATAAAAGATATTCAAAACTTCAGTCATCATGACGTAATCGAAACATTCCTAGCTCTAAACATTTCGGTAGTAATTTCATCTGTCCCTGAGGATTTATGTAACTTAAGTTTAGAAATAGCCAAAATAACTTCAGACTGTTATAGAGCCAACATTAAAGCCAGTAATGCGTCTATCATCATTATAAACAATGGGAGTAGACTTTCTATGGAACCATAGTCCGCAAGGCTATTGAAATAATGACCTTGCCCATCCCCATCTGCAAACCAAGACACTGGAATCGTCCTTCATGACACATGGAAAGAAGCTCTAAACAGCCCTAGCATCACTACACAGTGTTACTTCACTGAAGATGGAGTGCTATCCTTGCTCCAAAAAGCTTCTGAGTTTTCTCATAAAAACTTTTAACATGCAAATAGTTTGAAGGATAAACTGTAAAACTTTATTGCTCAACAACAGAGAATTTTTAAGTTATTTTTAATTTCTGAGAAGGAAAGTCCTTTTAATTGTGTAACCACATTGTTTAAAACACCACCTAAATGCCCAGCCCATTTAGCCATGACAGAATCCTCATCTTCTATAACCTTACCTTGTTTATCCTTCAATCCCTGTATACCTGTCCGTTTTCTACCACACAAAACATTCTCTCTGGTACAACCCTCTGCTATTGTTCTGTCTAACTGCTTACTCGGCTTTGTCAGTCAAGCCATAAAGCAAAAGATTCTTATCAACAGCTAACTGATCCTTTACACATTTATTAAGCTCTTTGTAATGATTTCTATTAGGACCACTAGAGTATTGATTAAGGACATTCCTACAGTTCTTTCTTTTCAAAATAAGCCCAAGTGCCTTATCACTCAAATAATTCTGCCTCCTCTGCTTCATTTTTCCTAAAAGAGTACTGTCAGTTTTCAAAAAAGCCTATTTAAAATGGTACCATTCTTTCTCCACTTCAATAGTAAGCAAACCATAAACATGTCATAATGACTAAGTAACCTATCATGGTAAGCTTTAGCTATAACTGGGTCTTTCAGAGCTTCAGTATTAAAGATAAATTTTTTAACTTTAGCACAACACTTTTTAAGTTTAAGTTGCAAGACACTTTTAACAAGGTAATGGTCAGATCCAATTTCAGCTCCCCTATATGCCCTGGTATTCCTAATAGAACTAGCCCATTTGCTGTTAATTAATATATAATCAATCATATTCTTATGCAGCCCATCAGGTGAAACCCATGTGTATTTATGTATGTTGCAGTGTTTGTAATATATGTTAGTTATTCTTAAACCATTAAATTTACTTACCTGTAGGAGACGTTGCCCATTGCCATTGCAGCTACCAATACCAAAAGCGCCTATCACTCCTCTCCAAAAGTCAGAGTCAGTACCAACTTTGGCATTGAAGTCACCTAGAACAAGGGTAATATCTCCTTTCTTCACAGAATTCAAAATATCCTGAAATTTTCCGTAAAACCAATCCTTCTCATCCTCCTCAGTGGGGGCATAACAGCAGAAAACATTCAAGTCTTTAACACTTGTCTGAAATTTTGCTGTAAGAAGCCTTTCATTAATGCACTCATATGCTAGAAGAGCATCACTAGTGTGTCTGCTGAGAAGCAGACCCACGCCTTGGTGATGTTTATTATTGTTCCTCCCTGAAAAGATAAATTTAAGATTATTTTTAAGAATCTGACCTTTATCTGTCCATTTGGTCTCTTGCAGACCAAGAATATCTAAATTATGATGATGGAATTCTTGTGCGAGGACATCAAGAGAAAAAGCTCTTTGCAGAGTCCTCGCATTCCAACTACCTATGGAGAGAAAATGGTTAGTGGGATGTTTAAAGAAATTATGTTTATTGAGAGACGAAATGCTGACAATATCAAACAGCCCCCTAATCACTGGCATGTGGCAAGACCTATTTCCCTCATTACTAAAGGCAGAAGCCATCTACACTAAAAGACTTCCTCCAATGTAGAATTTAATGGTGCACATAGAAGCAAGTTCAGGTGCCTGCAATGACTTCTGTTCAGGATTAGCCACCAGCTGATAAAACATATCCTGTGAATCTATTCACTTGGGGCCATCAACCCACAAACAGAAAACACAGCAGAAGATTTTCTCTCTACAGCAGCCCACCAGTACAGCAAATTCAGGATCCATAATCAAGTTCAGTCTTATTCCAGTTCAGTCTGGTAAGTTTATATGGTCAGCACACTAGGACTCTGTGTGGTTGACCATTCCTCAGTAGGGTAAAAAAAAAAGTAGCCATAGTTGTCCAGATCAACAGGCCACACTAATCTGGCAGCCCTCCCCTTCCATTCACTTTCACAATTTCAATATCTACAGGCAGCATGGCCAAACCAACAACAACAACACAAGAGAGCATCTTCACAAGACTTCTTTCACAAGAGAGAATCTCTTTTGAAAGGTACTGATGACCTGCACCACGAGAAGGCAGGGTTGGACATTAGATGCTAGGCCTGGCCAGTTCTATTCATCATCACAGGGAATTGGTGCAGTCTCTGTACGGTCAAAACCTTGTAAAATGCATTCATTCAGAGCTGCAGAGTATTTCCTACCATGTGTACCACTGGTATTCCAGAATTGTTGTAGATGTTTGCAGAGACTTAGATGGGAGTACTTTGAAGGACATTGAAAGTTTTGAAGTAAAATGGTTTCTGTTCTGCAAATGCATATCAGGAACGTTTTGAATGCCCCTCATAGTACCTAAGGCTAAATTGGTGTCCCTCCATTAGTGCTTGGTGAAATTGCACTTTATTGTTACATAGCATCAAACTCCAAGATGAGGTCAAAGGGATGATATCTAAGTTGTATAATATTTTGATGTAAAATTAGAGGAGCACCTACAAGATTTAGCAAATAATATCTCTAATACTGCATTAAGCCAAACCATACTTTCTAATAACATTCAAAAAACCGAAATAACTGCCATCCCCCAATTGAGTTTAAACTCAATTACATGGGATACTTGCTAATTAGTGATTAATGTTAACCAAGAAATATTAGAAGGTGCTAGATGAGGCAAATGCCAGCATGCTTATACATGCACATAGGCAAAAGTATTTTTCCCTAATGTCATTTTAGATTTAAAAAAATAAAAATTATATTTTATATCTTGTATCATGCAAAACGAAATCCAAATCAGTATGCATATAGAAGTAAACTGTGAAAGATGATAATTTTTATATTAAGGTATAATTTTTGTTTCAGTTGAGGTTGGCAACACTGAATAGTGGTCAAAGCTGTTGCCTAGGCTGTGGTACTACTGAGGTGATACATAGGTTAATGCAGTGCAAAGTACCAGGTAAAAGCAAATATATTTCTGACACAATTGGAAATTATATGCAGCATTCAAACATTTAGAAGGGGCAAATATCGTAATTCAGAGGAAATACCCATATTTGAAGATATATATAAACATTATTAATGGCTTGCAACATACAATTTTCATCACGAAGGTTTCAGTTCAATACCTTATCTGATTTTTCCTCATCAAAGTAACTAAAAAATGAGTGGTCAAGTTTTCTATAATTTTTCATGAAAAGTCACTTGTTATATCCGAATATTTATATAATGCAATCAAGTCAGAAAAAAGTAAACAGGGTATCACCTTACTTCTTTTCTCTTTATTGCAAGAGACTAAATTTGCATGACAGTGTAATATTTTACCTACCATTTTAGAGATTTTCAAATTTTTTCCTGAAGTAATATGCACAAGTTTAATCATTTTTTTGCCTCTGTCTCTCTTAATAGCATTCTCAAGGGGGATGACCCCCTAGCCCCCAAGATCTGACCTTGGATATAACTATTTGTCCCTATGGTAATATTTAAAAGTCAGTGTTTATGCTCAGATATCATCCCTTACACATATTTAAGATTGTTATCGCAACCATAAGATGTAATTTTGCAAGTACAATAGATTGAGGGACACCATTATTTTGCCTTGGACACTATACTTACACTTTAGCCATCCGAAGATGCTGTAATAAAAAACACTAAAATGCATCCTTCCCATGTTTTTAAAATGTGTTTAAAATATTCTGATTTAAATCTTTTAAATTCTGCTTGTTTCATTAAACAGAGTACTTCAGTCATATGCTTCCCCATGGTTTCTGCTGTTAAAACCTTAAGCACGTCTCTTATGTCCCAAGGGTTTTATTAATGAACTGTCAGCCACATCTCTGCTTAAATGCTGAGCACAACAAGGATACCTGCTGCAACCCATGCCCCCTCATTATTCTGTGAGAGTACCAGCCCCTGCAACTTCAGACATCTCCTACAATGGAAACCTCCACAGTGTCATAGCAGGCATCAATTTACTCATCTTAATTTTTAGTTCATCATGGGAACACTGTGATAGCTCAAAGAATAACAAATAACTCTTATCAGTTTTATTAACCCTTTCCCTATGGTCAGAGCAGTATTAATAGGCATCATCTTTCAAATTCTAGTGCCTGGAGAAGTAAACTTAGATGTCACAGTACAAGGTTGTGAAAAAAAATTATCCGAATAGAAATCTGCTGTTTTTTTTTACCTGTTTTTAATAAAATAACAAAAATAACATTTAAATCTATGATCTATATTTTTTACCTGTTGAATTCCTTGAACACATGATAAAGCTTTAAATCTACTTGACTCCGCAGTGAAAGTAGGCAAATGTTGTCACCGTAAATAGCATCAAGTAGTAATGATTTAGTTTATGCTTTCATTCTTCTGCCCCCCCCCCCACACACACACACACATACACCATACACAGATTATTAATCGGTTGTGTTTTGCAGTCTTTTGGCCTAGTTCATGCTCTAGTAGAGTTGCAATGCTTTCTCAACTTTTAATGTAAAAATTTTTATTTTTATTACTACCGGAAATTGCATCATCCGGAAACTATGGACATTGGCTTTCAATCATTATTTTAACAGACTTTAGATTTTAAATACTTTTTTTTTACTGTAATACATCTAATATTATTTTTTATTGCTTCTCAAATGGATACTGCGATTATAAACAATAATTAATTAGAAATAATCTAAAATGAAATCGCTAGTGATCTAAAATGGAGGAGATGGTTCTCCCAATATTGAGAGAACCATAGGAACAGTGGTGAAGCGTGATATTTCGAGTAGGGGAAGCAATTAACAAAAGCAAAACTGCAACTAAATTAAACACGGTTTCACTACCCTGCTTCCGAATTATTGAATCCAAATGCCGTTCAACTACTCGATGTTTCTGAATGACTAAAACGGAACACAGTTCTGCTACTAGATATTTTCGAATCTTTGAACCGGAAGAGTGTTCTGTACTTGATGTTACCGAACTGTTCAGTGAAAGTAGTTCTATACCTTTTAAATCAAATGTTAGTGGTGTATATATATAGTCTAGTAACTAGTAACGAAAGTAAGGGGGGAGGGTTGAGAGTGCAATCTTCCTGTCATTGAGGAAAGTTATTTTTAACCCAAATTGTTCATTGATGCTCTGATGGCAGAGTGGTGAGCAAGCTTGGCTACTAACCTTAGGAACCTGGGTTTAAGCCTCGGCTAGCTAGGTAGTCACTGAAAAGAGAGCTACGCACCAATTCCCTGTAATGATGCATAGAACCGGCCAGGCCTATCACTTAATGTCCAACCCTGCATTCTTGTGGCGCAGGCCGTTAGTACCTTTCAAAGGAGATCTCTTTTGGAAGTGAACGGAAGGGGAGGGTTGCCAGATTAGTGTGGCCTACTGATCTGGACAACTTTTTTTTCCTACCCTACTGAGGAGTGGTCAACCACACAGGGTCCTGGTGATGAACATATATCCTACTGGACCGGAATAAGGCTCTAAGCTTGATTGGTGATCCTGAATTTGCTGCACTGGTGGCCTTCTGAGGAGGGAAAATCTTCGGCAGTGTTTTCTGTTTGTGGGTTGACAGACCCAAGTGAATAGATTCACAGGATATGTCTATCAGCTGGTGGATAACACCAAGCAGAGGTCATCGCAGGCACCTGAAGTCTTTGCTTCTACTGGCATCATCAAATTCCACATTGGAGGAAGTCTTCCAGTGTAGATGGCTTCAATCTTTAGTGGTAGGGAAACAGGTCTTTGCCCCAAGTCTGCGATTAGGGGGATGTTTGATATTGTTGGCATTCCCTCTCTCAATAAACACAGTTTTTTTAAACATCCCAGTAACAATTTTCTTTCCATAGGTAATGGAATGTGAGGACTCTGAACAGAGCTTATTCTCTTGATGTCTCACACAAGAATTCCACTGTTATAATTTAGATATTCTCTGCTTGCAAGAGACCAGATGTACAGATAAAGGTCATATTTTTAAATTTCTCTTTTCAGGGAGGGATGATAATAAGCATCACCAAGAAGTGGGTTGGCTTCTCAGCAGACACGTCAGTGATGCTCTTCTCACCAGTCCTCGCACCAGTCCAGTGATGCTCTTCAGGATACGAGTGCATTAATGAAAGGTTTCTTACAGCAAAATTTCAGACAAGTATTAAAGACGAACGTTATCTGCTGTTATGCCCCCACTGAGGATGCTGATGAGGATGAGAAGGATAGGTTTTACGGAAAATTTCAGGATATTTTGAATTCTGTGAAGAAAGGAGATATTACCCTTGTTCTAGGTGACTTCAATGCCAAAGTTGGTACTGACTCTGACGTTTGGAGAGGAGTGATAGGCCCTTTTGGTATTGGTAGCTGCAATGGCAATGGGTAACGTCTCCTACAGGTAAGTAAATTCAATAGATTCAGAATAACTAACACTTATTACAAACACCACGATATACATAAGTACATATGGATTTCACCCGATGGGCTGCATAAGAAAATGATTGATTATATATTAACAGAAAATGGGCTAGTTCTGTTAGGAACACCAGGTCATACAGGGGAGCTGAATTTGGATCTGAACATTACCTTGTTAAAAGTGTCTTGCAACTTAAACTTAAAAAGTGTTGTGCTAAAGTTAAAAAATTTACCTTTAATACTGAAGCTCTGAAAGACCCAGTTATAGCCAAAGCTTACCATGATAGGTTACTTAATCATTATGACAGTCATGGTATGCTTACTACTGAAGTTGAGGATGAATGAGATCATTTTAAACAGGCTTTTTTTGGACACTAACAATACTCTTTTAGGGAAAAAGGAGCAGAGGAGACAGAATTATCTGAGTGATAAGGCACTTGAGGTTATTTCGGAAAGGAAAAACTGCAAGAATGTCCTTAATCAATACCCTACTGGTTCTAATAGAAAGCATTACAGAGAACTTAAGAAATGTGTAAAGGATCAGTTAGCTGCTGATAAGAATCTTTGGCTTGATGGTTTGGCTGACAAAGCCAAGGAAGCAGTTAGACAGCAAAACAGCAGAGAGCTGTACGAGATAGTTAATGTTTTGCGTGGTAGAAAACGGACAGGTATACAGGGATTGAAGGATAAACAAGGTAAGGTTGTAGAAGGTGAGAATTCTGTCATGGCTAGGTGGGCTGAGCATTTCAGTGATGTTCTAAACAATGTGGTTAGTTCTACTCTCATTGTGTGTAATGATGATAGATGCATTAGTGGCTTTAATGTTGACCCTATAACACAATCTGAAGTTATTTTGCCTATTTCTAAACTTAAACTACATAAATTCCCTGAGCTAGATGAAATTACTACAAAAATGCTTAGAGTTGGGAATGTTTCGGTTACCACTTGGATGACTGAAATTTTGAATATCTTTTTTGCTAAAAGCATGGTTCCCTAAGGATTTTATCAGCTTTACTAGAGCGATTATTATCCCTATTTTCAAAAAAGGTGATCGCAGTTCTTGCGATAACTATAGGGGCATCAGCCTACCCTCTGTTCCAGGTAAAGTTCTTTCCATGATTGTGCTTAATAAAATTAAGAATCCATTTGATAGACAACTACATGATGAGTAGTGTGAGTTGGGTTGTTTTACCTCTGAGCAGCACTTTTCTGACACCATGGGCTAAATGGCCAGATCAGAAGGACCCCAAAGTGTCGGAGAAGGTTGGGGGAGGGGACCCACTAGAACAGCTATTGGGAGACAGATGGTAGCCTCTGGTCACGGCCATCCAGCGTGTTCTTTAACGTGTACAGGGTATGGCTCTCCCGCACACGGGTCACGGCTTAACGTCCCATCCGATGGATGGCAGCCTTTCCAAGCCCACCGGTGTCCCCTACTTACCATGGGCATCATCATCATCCTCAAGCAGCCATGGACTATGGTGGTCCAACCAGACTGTGCAATTTAGTTCTCCAAGCAAGTCTGTCCTGAGCTACATATACTGCATCTGGCCACTGCACACCAATTCTAACAAGGTCCTGTTTGACATTGTCTGCCCACCGCATCCTAGGTCTCCCCCTCTTTCTGAGGCCTTTAGGCACACTGTTCATAACCCTATTTGCCAATCTATAATTATCCATACGGGCAACATGGCTAAACCAACGGAGTCTCTCTCTGCACAATATGCTGCTTAAAGGAGGTTGCAAACTCCTTTGCCTAACCTCATCAATAGTTACAAATTTGAACCACCAAATGCCCAAGATACTGCATAAGCATCTGGAATCAAAAGCATCTAGTTTCCTGTTATCTTGTTTACAGTGTCCAAGTTTCACTACCATAACTAACCCTAGAAAGAACCAAACTATTATACAGTCTAATTTTAGTCTTTAGGTGTATATGCCAATTTTTCCACACTTTCCATAGATTCTTAAAAGTTCTGGCAGCAATCCCTATTCGTCTGTTAATCTCATGCCGCACATCACCATTATCTGTTACATAGCTCCCAAGGTAATTAAACTGTAACACCTGCTCAAGACTGCAACCATTCAGATTAACTGAATTACAGCCTGCCTGACCAATTTTCATCACTTTAGTTTTCTCTCTGTTTATAACCAAACCTACTCTACTACCAGTCTCATGAACAGCTCGAATGAAAGAGTTCATCTCATCAACATCATTTGCCAAAAGGGCTAAATCATCAGCATAATCTAAATCAGAAATTTTCGTATCTCCAGCCCAATTAATGCCAAAATCTTTCCCTTGAAGTAAATTTCGCATAACATAATCAATAACCAAGCTAAAGAGAAAAGGAGACAAAATGCACCCTTGTCAAACACCAGAAGTAATGCTAAACCAATTGCTACAAGCCTTACCAACTCTCGCACACGACTCAGAGTTATTATAGAGAGCTTTCATTATGTTAACTAACTTGTCTGGTAAACCATATGATTTCACAATCAACCACAAATTATGACGATCAACAGAGTCGAAAGCCTTTTTGAAATCAACAAAGCTAGCAACCAAAGGTTTCTGAAACTCTAAACATTTCTCAAGAATCTGCCTAAGTGAAAATATCTGATCTACACATTCCCTACCACTTCTGAATCCACATTGCTCATCACGCGATTGACTGTCAACCAGATTCTTAATTCTATTAAGCACAATCATGCAAAGAACTTTCCCTGGAACAGAGAGTAGACTGATACCCCTATAGTTATCACAAGAACTGCGATCACCTTTTTTGAAAATAGGGATAACAATAGCTCTGGTAAAATCCTTAGGAACCATGCCTTTATCATAAAAGATATTCAGAATTTCAGTCATCCAAGTGGTAACCAAAACATTCCCAGCTCTAAGCATTTCTGTAGTAATTTCATCTACCCCTGGGGATTTATGAAGTTTAAGTTTAGAAACAGCCAAAATAACTTCAGATTGTATTATAGGGCCAACATTAAAGCCACCAATGCATCTATCATCATTGCAAACAATGGGAATAAAACTAACTGCATTGTTTAGAATATCACTGAAATGCTCAGCCCACCTAGCCATGACAGAATCCTCACCTTCTATAACCTTACCTTGTTTATCCTTCAATCCCTGTATACCTGCCTGTTTTCTACCACGCAAAACATTAACTATCTGGTACAGCTCTCTGCTGTTGTGCTCTCTGCTGTTGTGCTGTCTAACTGCTTCCTCGGCTTTGTCAGCCAAGCCATCAAGCCAAAGATTCTTATCAGCAGCTAACTGATCTTTTACACATTTATTAAGTTCTCTGTAATGCTTTCTATTAGACCTAGTAGGGTATTGATTAAGGACATTCCTGCAGTTCTTTCTTTCCGAAATAACCTCAAATGCTTTATCACTCGATAATTCTGTCTCCTCTGCTCCTTTTTTCCTAAAAGAGTATTGTTAGTGTCCAAAAAAAGCCTGTTTAAAATGATCCCATTCATCCTCAACTTCAGTAGTAAGCATACCATGACTGTCATAATGATTAAGTAACCTATCATGGTAAGCTTTGGCTATAACTGGGTCTTTCAGAGCTTCAGTATTAAAAGTAAATTTTTTAAATTTAGCACAACACTTTTTAAGTTTAAGTTGCAAGACTCTTTTAACAAGGTAATGGTCAGATCCAATTTCAGCTCCCCTATATGACCTGGTATTCCTAACAGAACTAGCCCATTTGCTGTTAATTAATATATAATCAATCATATTCTTATGCAGCCCATCAGGTGAAACCCATGTGTACTTATGTATGTCACGGTGTTTGTAATAAGTGTTAGTTATTCCGAAACAATTGAGTTTACTTACCTGTAGGAGACGTTGCCCATTGCCATTGCAGCTACCAATACCAAAAGGGCCTATTACTCCTCCCCAAAGGTCAGAGTCAGTACCAACTTTGGCATTGAAGTCACCTAGAACAAGGGTAATATCTCCTTTCTTCACAGAATTCAAAATATCCTGAAATTTTCCGTAAAACCTATCCTTCTCATCCTCATCGGCATCCTCAGTGGGGGCATAACAGCAGATAACATTCAAGTCTTTAATGCTTGTCTGAAATTTTGCTGTAAGAAACCTTTCATTAATGCACTCATATCCTAGAAGAGCATCACTAGCGTGTCTGCTGAGAAGCAGACCCACGCCTTGGAATGCTTATTTTCATCCCTCTCTGAAAAGAGAAATTTAATATTATTTTTAAGAATCTCACCTTTATCTGTCCATCTGGTCTCTTGCAAACCAAGAATATCTAAATTATAATGGTGGAATTCTTGTGTGAGGACATCAAGAGAAAAAGCTCTGTGCAGAGTTCTCACATTCCAACTACCTATGGAGAGAAAATGGTTTGTGGGATGTTTAAAGAAACTATGTTTATTGAGAGAGTGAATGCCAACAATATCAAACAGCCCCCTAATCGCAGACATGGGGCAAAGACCCGTTCCCCCACCACTAAAGGCTGAAGCCATCTACACTGGAAAACTTCCTCCAATGTAGAATTTGACGATGCCAATAGAAGCAAAGAGTTCAGGGCCTGCGATGACCTCTGCTCAGGATTATCCACCAGCTGATAAACATATCCTGTGAATCTATTCATTTGGGGCTGTCAACCCACAAACAGAAAACACAGTGGAAGATTTTCCCTCCATAGAAGCCCGCCAGTGCAGCAAAATCAGGATCCATAATCAAGCTCAGAGCCATAATTCCGTTCAGGTTGGTATATATGGTCAGCACCAGGACCCTGTGTGGTTGACCACTACTCAGCAGGGTAGAAAAAAAAGAAAAGTAGCTATAGTTGTCCAGATTAGTAGGCCACACTAATCTGGCAGCCCTCTCCTTCCATTCACTTCCACAAGAGAGTATCTCTTTTGAAAGGTACTAATGGTCTGCACCACGAGAAGGCGGGGTTGGACATTAGGTGCTAGGCCTAGCCGGTTCTATGCATCATCACAGGGGATTGGTGCATAGCTCTCCTTCCAGTGACTACCTAGCTACCATTTACCGACACCATGGGCAGGGATGGGAATTTTGTGGAGATAAATCTCAACGCGGACCCAGCTGGGAGTCGAATTGCAACTGCAGATTACGAGCCTGGCGTACTACCGACTGAGCCATCCCCGCCCCTTCAGAAGTGGTAGGGGATGTGTGGATGAGATATTTTCACTTAGGCAGATTCTTGAGAAATGTTTAGAGTTTCAGAAACCTCTGGTTGCTAGCTTTGTTGATTTCAAAAAGGCTTTTGACTCTGTTGATCGTCATAATTTGTGGTTGATTGTGCAATCATATGGTATACCAGACAAGTTAGTTAACATAATGAAAGCTCTCTATAATAACACTGAGTCATGTGTGAGAGTTGGTAGGTCTTGTAGCAATTGGTTTAGCATTACTTCTGGTGTTCGACAAGGCTATTGTTGAAAGGGACTCGGATATTTGTGTTGTTTTTCCACTTGAGGGGAGTGGAGTATTTATATTTTTTTTTATACAGGCCTGAATTTACACCTCATGTGTCTCTGGGCACATGAGTGGTAATCCACCGCTATCAATAATATTTCTTTCAATTTCATATAAAAATATTTTCTATCTTTCGCAACCACAAAGAATGGAAATAATGTAAAAATATAAATGAATGTAGAAATTGTGATAATAATAGAGGTTTGTTAATAAACAGTGAAATTAATGTAATAAATTAAAATTATGGATAACATACAACTTGTTGTATTCAATATAGAGTAATATTACACAATCAAATTATCAATTTAAATTTAAAAAAAACATTTCTTCGCTTTAGCACTCTCAGAGTGATTAAATTACACTAATTATCAAAAATATTAATACACTTTCATATTGTGCGAAAACTGTATTCAAATCTGCCTAACTTTGAATTAAGTTTTTGTAGCAAAATGTTGCAAGAAATGGAAAATATAAAAGTAAATCCAAGAGAAAATCTACTCGTAAGAATGTACCTTAAAATCGTAACAAAACATTTACTGAAATAAATGTAATCATAAAAGTTTGGATAAAATTTTTCACTTTGCATCAGTTTTGAAACAGTGCTTAGGACAAATATAACAGTAATACTGGCTGTCAAATACTCTTTTAACTAATAAATTAATATTTTCTAAAATTTATATTTTGATAAATTTGATTGAGATTTACAATTTATTTTCTGCAATATTTTTCTGTAAAAGAAAACCTTATTTTGAAAATTAGGAAGCTTTGAATATGGTTTTGTTTTCATGTAACATAAGTATCCCAATACATTTGGAAACAAAGTGTATAGCCTCACAATCCGAATTCTTTTAGGAATTTTTCATTATCAGGGGAGAAAGAGCACTTTGAAAAGAGAGTACTTGCTCTCCATGGATACTTGCAGGTAGCTAAAATTGAAAACAATTTTATTGCTAATAAACAAATTTTAGCATTTAAAAAATGGTGCCCTTGTTATGTTGGCACTCCTATGCTAGTGTCTAATGTGCCTAATGGGAACTCTGGGCCTGGCTGCAGTCAGCTACTTTAGTAGCCTTGACATAAACTAGTTTGAAGATTAATATATCATGCATTCTGGTTCCTTATTGCCATCCTGTGGTAGAGTGGTTAGTATGCTTGGCTACTGATCAATGGAACCTGGGTTCGATCCCCAGGTAAGGCATGGATGTTAATTTTGTCTTTCTGCGTAGTCCCGCCATCCTCACAGACCTTCTACTGTGGCGTATTAAACTAACAGGTTCCTGTTAGACCTTTGTGGCAAAGCGGCTGCCTGAGGGGATATATTTTTTGTTCTCTATGTTCATAAGATGAGAGTGTACAATACTTTATCACTGCAATGGCCAATGAGGGCCTCTATCCCCGACTAAGCTTTTTCTTTTTTATCTTTTTCAAATTTGAATCATATTAGTTGAATGGCTATTGAACATACTCTAAGCAATCATTTTAGAACTTGCCAGAATTTTTCATACAAACTTTTTTTAAATTTTTCTCCATTTCAATATTTCCATTCTTTATTTCTCAGTTTCTATTTATAATTTGCATCATAGTTTAATTTAATTTTGAGTTTGAACCTGTCTTCTATTACAGGTAAAGGGTTGAATTTTTAAGACAATATGACGCGGCTTATGTTGAGAGATGCCTTACTGGAAAACACCGATATAAGCAAACCTTGTTTGAATAGTAAATGTGGGACAATTCAGACCCTCCATTTCATATATATGTTTAAAAAAAGTTAATTAATTCCTATCATGAACTTCAATATGTTCTCTCAACATATAAATTCGTAAATACTGATGAAAGCTAAACGACGCACAATTCTGTTGTATAGATTTGCTCAGGGTGCTAAAAAAGTCAGTTTTGCCTTCAGGTCTAACGGAAAGTTTCAGAACTGAACAGTTGGTATGCAAGTTAGCTTGTGTCTTCTTTGTGAAAGGTTCTAGGTATGGCAAGCTTTGATGAATTGTTGTGTTTCACTGCCAATTAGGGAAGCAAATTTATATAGTTTACTAATGATTTGTGTTATAATTAATAATATTAGGCGTGCAAGCATGAAATGTAAATTTAGCCCTGTCTAAAAATATCCCCCCCCCCCCAAGCAGTTGTTTATAGGAGGGATCAGACAGAAGGATGGCAGGACCTCAGCAGAAAAGTAACACAAACATCCATACCTTACCCCGGGCTCGAACCCAGGTCCCTTTGATCAATAGCCAAGCATGCTAACCACTCGACTATGGGGTTAGAAATATATTCTACAGCTCTTGAAAAATTCTGAAATTTACAGAAACAGAACTATAAAAAGCAAATAGGTGAAGATTGTAAAATTTTAAATACATAGAATTTTATGAATATTGCTGGTTATTCACAAAAAAATTTACTTGGCATTTTACTACGTTGGCCTATCGACGAAAATAAGAAATTGAAAATTACAGCAAGCCTAGTTATATGTTACATATTAAACACCAACTATACCTTATAAATTAATATGTAATTCATAACTCAGTAATTCATAACTTAATTTCTCTTACGTTTTATACATTAATATCTCTCAGATATTTACAGCACGCAAGTAAACAGTTAATCAATGAAATGTTTATTACGACACAAGAGAATAAATTTCATTCTAAAATAATTTCCTGTAAAATTTACAAATGGGAGATTAATTTCTCAACATGCACTATGACAGTTGAAATCTTATTCCCTGAATGTATGGATTCTAGTCCGTTTTTTACTTTGTAATGCCATCTACATAACTATTAAGAACACAAAATACTTCAGCGATATCAAATGCTTTCAAAGAGAATGAAGTTTACAGTTTTATGACTTGAATATCCACTAATAATAATTTCAATCAATGGATGAATCGGATAATAAAAATTGCGATATATTATTTTTATCTATAAACCTAAAAAAAGCTTTATTTCTTAAAACAAAAATTAAGCTAAGTGCCTGAATATGAACAGATGAAAAAGGGAAAATAATTTTTTTGTAAAATAATTATAAAATATCCATATTTTATAAGACATTCAGTGTGTCCCTTGTTGTCAGCATCAAACAGGAAAAGCTGTCATTTGTCATCAGTGCCAGTGATATTACAGTTTAATTAACAAAATTAAGGAAATTTTAGCAAATTTTGGGACCCCAAAACTTTTCAGAAAATTGTCTTACTGGTCCCAAATTTTCAGTACTGGGTTCCCATGGGTAAAATACTGTATTGTGTTCGAAAATCAAGTCTATCTTTAATAGGAAATATTTTTTTCCGGTGACAGAATTTTAGAGGTGCATTTTTTTTACCATTCCTGTCTAAAGCTGTAATAGAAAACACAAATTCGATTTTGAGATTGCCAAATGACATATGCATTTCCATCCCCTCTTTGTTGAGGGCTACTTGGCAAATAGATATTATTTTAAAAAAAACCAGTTAATAACAATTAAACCATATCACTGCCTATATTTTGCTTTCAAATATTTTAACATGAATTTACATAACTTTCAAATTTTTGTATATTTTTCTTATATTTTCAAAACTTTTTAAGGCATCTAATTATATGTCTACGAATGTAGTACAATACAGTAGGTACCCACTTAATGTTGCTAAATTTTTTTTAAACACGAAGTTAGGTGAAAAACATTTGAATTTATTGATGTGAGTGAAATGTATCACAATATATATTTTTCACAGTATATCGACTGAATGTACAAGTCATAATACACATTTGGCACAGTATACCAACAGACCTATGAGTATTAATAATATAAACTCGAATTATAGTATTAGTTGGGTTGTTTTACCTCTGAGTGGCACATTTTTGCACACCATGGGCTAAATGGCCAGGTCACATGGACCCCGAAGGCTCAGAGAAGGTTGGGGGGAGGACAATAAAGGAGAATTCCACCTCGTTTATTAAAAAAATTACACTTTCCTTTGATGACCCCTCGCGAGTCGGTGCCATTACTGATGACAGTGGCAATGACTCTAGCAGCCTCTAGTGGTTAGTAAAGATGTGAAATATTATGCAAAGCAATTGAAAAAGTGCTTCCAATGAAAGAAATTTCTGCTCATCGAATTCTGTGGATTGAATATGGAAGATGCAACTGCCACTGTAATATACCATAACCAATGCAGTAGCGATGAAGTGAGATTCTCCATACACTCCTAGCTCGACTAGCCTGGCAAATAGGTGCTTCTGTTAATTATACTGTATAATACAGCAGAAAAATATGAAGAATATTATATAAATGTAAACTTTATGTTAGAAACAATTTATTAAAGTTATGAAAATACTTTTACTTTTATGTCAAAACATTTAAATATATTTAATTTATATTTCTTATTTTTTACTGAGAATTTTAAGGGAACCATTGCTTCCCTTGCTTTCATGGACACTTCACCACTGCATAGGAATAAGCAGTTTAAGTACACAATTAAAAGGACCTTCTTGCTCAGAAATGAATTAAAAATAACTTAAAATTCTCCATCATTGAACAATAAAATTTTAAAGTTTATCCTTCAAATTGCTCCAAAAAACTTCCGAGTTTTCTCCTACAAACTTCTAACATGCAAATAGTTTGAAGGATAAACTTTAAAAATTTAATGCTCAATGACAGAGAATTTTAAGTTACTTTTAAATAAACAGTTAGATTGAAAGTGCTATTTTTTAAATGGTAGGACTTGTTTTAACAAAACTTTTAATTACATTTCAACCAAATAAACTAAATAAGGTAAGAAAATTGTAATTTTTCAGCAAAATTCTTGCCAGAATTTATAAATTAAACTTTTCTGTAGCATTTATGCAGTTTCATACTAAAACGATTCAACAATTTCAGTGCTTCAGTCAAATTTTAAATGCTTTGGAAAAATTTTATGCCATTTTTTTCATAGCTCTTTTATCACATTTCAGATATATGTATATTTCAATTTTTATTAAAATTTATCTTGTTTTTTTAAACAAAATTATTTTTTACGACTGCTTTTCATAGGCTTAGAATACGCTGATCATCAAAAGTCCGGCAGTCGGCAGAATGGTGTAAGGCATTTCCCACTTTAAACTGAAAATGCAGTCCCAAGTGGGATGGCCAAGCAGGAATTGCAATTTAGATACGTATTGTAGGGACAACTGCTGACAGCAAAGAGATAAATACTGTTCATTGGTCTCCCGTGCAAACATAGAGGGCCTGAAGATGGAGGGGGTCCAGCACCTTCACCACTGAATCCTGGGCGGAGTCATACACCTGCGATCCGTAGTCCAGTTTTAACCAGACAAGTGCACAGTACAGGCATAGCAGAGAACATCGGTCAGCTCTCCAGGAGAGAGGACCTTGACGATGTTCAATGCCTGCATGCACTTGGACCTGAGATGACGTATGTGTGGTAAAAAGGCCAATTTCCAATTGAAGATGAGACTGACAAACTTGGTCTCCGCCACAACAGGAATGATGTTACCCCCGAGCCGTAGCTCGGGATTCAAGTAAAGATTATGCTTCTGGCAAAAGTGCATGCAAGCAATCTTCTGTGGGGAGAACTGAAATCCATTTGCCATTGCCCAAACCGAAAGGTAGTTCAGGGCAATTTGCAGTTGTCTTTCAATGACCCTTATGCTGGACGAGGAGCAAAAGATGCTGAAATCGTCAACATAAATGACACTGCCTACAGATGGAGGAAGTTGTATAGTAATAGAATTAATCTTGACAGTGAAAAGCATAATACTCAGGATGCAGCCTTGTGGCACCCCCTGTTTTTGGGGGTATGGCCGTGATAGAGAGTTGCCGACATGGACACGAAAAGAACATGTCGATAAGAATTTGGAGATAAAGATCAGCATATGACCTCTCAAGCCGAAGCTAAGGAGGTCACAAAGAATGCTGAATATCTATGCTGTAAGCTTTTTCGATGTTGAAGAAAATTGCCACCAGGTGCTCTCTATGTAGAAATGAATTTCTGATAGCCAATTCGAGGCATATCAGATGGTCAAGAGTTGCCTGTGAAAGCCACACTGGGTGTTGGAAAGAAGGTTGCGGTGTTCTAAATACCAGATGAGTATAGCACTTACCATTCTTTCCAACACCTTGCACATGCAGTTCGTCAACGCAATGGGATGATAATTCAAAGGAATCTTGGGATCTTTGTCTGGCTTGGGGAAGGCAAAGACGATGCCCCCCCCCCCCCCACCAGGAGTTCAGAAACTACTCGATGAAAATGCGGTTGAAGAGTGGCAGCAGCCGATTCCTACTCAATGGTGAGAGATGTTGGAGCATTGCATAATGGCATGAGAAGTGTGCAGAGCAAGGCTAAGCTCCTCCGCTGTGAATGGCCTGTTGTAAGGCTCCAAGCCATTCGAGTGGAAGGATAATAAAGAGTGTTCTGCCCTGTTCTGGGCGAGAAACTTGGGGGAGTAGGAAGAAGAGATGGAGGAGAATGACTCCCCCAGAGTGTTGGCAATTGCTTTGGGATCAGCAATTGCCTGTCCATTGTGCTCCAGGATCGATAACGAGTGGGACATGTAGTTCCCACCCATTTTCCAGACTTTATACCACACAACCTTAGAACTGGTCGTGCAGGTGATAGAAGACGTAATTTGATCCAAGATTCCTTCTGGCACTGGCACCAGACAAAACGAGCTTTCTCCCTGGTGTATTTGAAAGTTTCATGGTCAGATATCTCCGAAACACCCCTCAAGCCTTCTTCTGAGCCTTATGAGCTGCGGTGCAATCTGGATTCCACCACGGTTTTGGAAAAAGAGGAAACCATGTCAAAGTTTGAGAAATTGTGGATGCAACTGCACCTATAATACAGTCTGTTATTTCTGCTACTACCATATTGATGGGCTCCTGGCTGACAGAGTGATCAAGTTCAGAGAGCAGCTCGAAACCACTCCAGTCAGCCCGATCAAGCCTCCACCATGAGATGCGTGAAGGGCTGCATGCCCCCCCCCCCCACCACCACCACCACCAGAGATGGGCACACCATGGGAAGGTGATCACTTCCATAAGAGTTGTCCTTGACCTCCCATGTAAAGAGTAGAAGGATCCAGGAGGAACAGATGGTGACGTCAATGGCAGTGAATGTGTGGGTTGGGGAGTGAAAGTAAGTACTGGCACCGGTGTTCAACAGGGAGAGAGAAGGATCCAGGAGCCACTGCTCCAGGATCCTACCCCTCCCATTGGTGTCAGCGCTGCCCCAAAGTGGACTGTGTCCATTGAAGTCCCCAATTATGAGGAAGGGGGATGGCAGCTGCGAGATGAGATCATCTAGGTCTTCCTGGAAGACAATGCTTCCAGGTGAAAGATATACCGAGCAGACAAACAGGGAGAACCCCATGAAGAGGCGGATGGCTACTGCCTCTAAGTTGTTGGTGAGGGGAATAACCTGGAATAACTTGGAATGGAGAATGGTTGCTCAAAAGGATGACGACACCCCCGCAAACTGTACCCACCAATATGTGTACCCACCGCAAGTTGTATCCACTGTAAGCTGTACCAACCGCAAGCTGTACCAACCGCAAGCTGTACCCACCCGCACCAGGATGTATCACATCAATCAGCAGACACTTTTATGTCGATTTTAGTTTTTGAGGAAAAATTGTCTTGAGCCGGGTGGGATACGAACCCATGACATCCTGATAACATGTCAGGTGCTAGCGCTATGAACATTCCTTCTATGTTTCCCATTGGCGCTTTTTTGCCGACAATATTTCCAGCCACAAGCGGCACTTATATTGCCCAATAGATGAAAGCATATACGATAAGTATGTAGATATAGTTAATTAATGAAATGACTTCATTAATGAAATAACTCATCAGAGTTAACTCGGCAGATATTCAAATCAATCAGCGGACACTTTTACGTCGATTTTAGTTTTTGAGGAAAAATTGTCTTGAGCCGGGTGGGATACGAACCCACGACCTCCTGATAACATGTCAGGTGCTCTGGACCGCTGAGCTACCGGCCGCTGATCAAGATTTCCTCTAACTAGCGCTATGAACATTCCTTCTATGTTTCCCATTGGCGCTTTTTTGCCGACAATATTTCCAGCCACCGGTAGCTCAGCGGTCCAGAGCACCTGACATGTTATCAGGAGGTCGTGGGTTCGTATCCCACCCGGCTCAAGACAATTTTTCCTCAAAAACTAAAATCGACGTAAAAGTGTCTGCTGATTGATTTGAATATCTGTCGAGTTAACTCTGATGAGTTATTTCATTAATGAAGTCATTTCATTAATTAACTATATCTGTATACTTATCGTATATGCTTTCATCTATTGGGCAATATAAGTGCCGCTTGTGGCTGGAAATATTGTCGGCAAAAAAGCGCCAATGGGAAACAAAGAAGGAATGTTCATAGCGCTAGTTAGAGGAAATCTTGATCAGCGGCCGGTAGCTCAGCGGTCCAGAGCACCTGACATGTTATCAGGAGGTCGTGGGTTCGTATCCCACCCGGCTCAAGACAATTTTTCCTCAAAAACTAAAATCGACGTAAAAGTGTCTGCTGATTGATTTGAATATCTGTCGAGTTAACTCTGATGAGTTATTTCATTAATGAAGTCATTTCATTAATTAACTATAGGATGTATCACCATCCCGGTTCTGGTGAACTTCTCTGAAGTTCTGGCAAAAGGTGCTGGATCATGGGATCAGTGACTGGCTGCAAGTATGTCTTCTGCAGGCACACACAGATGGGCTGGTGTGCCTGAAGGAGAGCCTTGATGTCGTCAAGATTCCTCTGGAATCCACGACAATTCCATTGTAGGAGTGTGGCCATCTCAGGACTTCGAAGAAGGGCGGATGACGAATTCCTATTCAAATTCACCACAGAGGATGGTTCAGTGAATAGGGCGTGGTCAGTATCCATGTCCTTGGAATCGTCCGAGGGGCATGGATCAGTGACTGCTATTTGTGGTGGAGTGATTATTTTCTTTTTTGGCCCTGGCGAGGGCCCCTTTGGTTTGGAAGATCTAGCTGTCTGAGGATGGGAAGGAGGAGGTCTTCCAATGGAGGTGGGAGGCTGAGTTGCAGGAATGTGGAAACCGGGGTTGATGTCGAAGTCGACACCACACTCGGTTTCGCCTGCTTCAGGAGGTATCTTGCTGCAGGTGAGAAAGATTCAGTAGGTGGTACACTGATGTCAGTTTGCACTGCAACTGAAGTCATTGGAATGATGGGCTTTCCAATGATTGCACTGGCATAGGATACCTTGCCAGGTGGGGAGAGCAGTGTAGCGACCTTTCTCGCCTCAGCGTAAGAGATGTTGTTGATCATTTTGAGGCATTGAACCTCCTTTCACTTTGGACAGTTGTGGGAATATACCAGATGTTCGCCACTACAGTTCACACAGTTTGCCTTTTCTGCAGTGCAGTCAGAATCAAGATGATCCTTACTCCCACAGCGAGCAAAGGTGGGTTTGCCCCAGCAAGCTGTGTGGACATGACCATATATCTGGCACTGAAAACAGCGCAGAGGGTTCAGTATATATGGCCATACCTCACAATGTAAATAACCTGCCTTGATGGAAGAAGGCAGGCGTGCCATATTAAATGTCACAATCAGTACTTGGGGGGATACTAATTTACCATCACGACACGTTGAAACCTGGTGGACAGCTCTTACTCCTTGAGGTGTGAGCTGTGAGAGGATTTCCTCCCTGGTGACTTTGAGGAGGCCCCACTCAGTGATCACATCCCTAAATGAATTCAAAGTTTTGTGGGGAGTGACCTCAACAGCCACCCCACCAATTTCTTTGACATTCAGAAGCAGTCTCATTTCAGCTCTCCCGCAAAACCTTTCAAACCTTTATTAACAAAAAATGGGGACATGCCCCCAAGTACCTGATCACCGTGGACTGATGACCCGTAAGGAATCTTGGGAACGAAAACACAGACAAAGACGATGGCAAAGATAACAAAGACAAAAAAGATGGGGGCTCATGACAAGCCCTCGTAGCAGCATTGATTTTAGTAATTTCATCATCTACTCTCATGTTTGTTTGTGCGTGATTCAGTGCTTGCTATCCCCACCCACCACAGAGCCCAACAAGGGGATGCCCAGTCGGGCGCCAGGGCTACAAGGGCACTATACCCACACAGACAATGAGCCAAGACCTCACAAATAAATAAAAGGAAAATGAAAAATGAAATGTGCAGAAATAAACTTTCTACACAAAAGAAACTAAGAGAAAAATAACAAAATTGTGTATGACCAAACTGGCCTTACAAAGAAATTATAACTATGAAAGGAAAATAGTATGTGAGGAAACTCGCAAACCTGTACCCGGACCGTGTGCAAGGTTACTCAACGCTCTGCACGGTTGACCCTAACAGGATCTGCCCACAAGCCGATTGCTCCTGGGGGGGGGGGCACCCCAGGAGCTCCCATTTACCAGAAGCAGAAGCCAAAGCAGTGTATAGTAGAGGCCCCGGAATCCTCTGCCCAGCCCTGCGACAACAGGCTCCCCAATGGCAAGGTGGCTAAAGGGGACCCTACCAGTCATGAGCTGAGGAGAGAAGACATGGCCCCCCGAACAACTACCAGGATCTTCCTTTCCTGGGACACTGCTCTCTGCACATGGCAAACGCGGGTGAGCATTCAGGACCCTGTGAAGGTACCCGAGCCAGTGGAACTTTCACAGGGTGGTCCCCTCACCGCATACAGGAGCTTGTACCGAGGGAAACATCTCAGGAATAACAGAAAAGGAAAACACAACATATGAAGAAGTACAACTTCAATAACCATCACAGAATTACTAGCCATCAATGAAGTACTAAACAGTAAAAGAAAAAGTATTAATACTCAAGATTGCAAATTGGCCCTCCTAGCACTGCAACATAAACCAAGAAAAAATATCCACCCACAACTGATTAATGAAATCAAACTTAATATAGATTAAAAGCATTGTAATAAACAAAAATGATTTCACAATTCAACGTATCCTAGTTGTGTAGGCATCTCAGGTAACGAGACAGCAGATGCACTAGCTAAAGATTACAGCACCCAAAGAATATTGTGCATTTCTCTCACCAACAAGAAATAAAATAACAAAAAACAGAACAAATCCGAAACAAATTTATTTTTAACACAGATCATATATATATAATGATAGAAAGAATGTGGAAACAAAATATCCAAAATCAAGCGAAATCAACTCACAAGAGAAGGGCACATCAAGATTACAAGGCTCAGAACAGAAAAATGTCTTTTAAATGAAACCCAACATATATTCAAAAAAAGAAATTCCATATTGCTCACACTGTCCGATTTGAGAGACAGTAAATGATGTACTACTAAACTGCCAATTATCAATAGCAGAGAAATTTCCTATTCAATAAAATGAAAAACCTAATATTGAAAAATTTGCAATCCAGAATGTGCTAGGTCATCCAAACTATAAAATTAGACTTCAAGTGAACAAATTTCTGCTTAAATTTCTCTTATCTAGAGGACTTTATATCGTCTCTGGTCATTGTAACCATCTGTAAAAAAAAAACATTTTTTCTAATCTTAGTTAAAGCCTTTACTACAGCTCCTAATAGGTGGCATCCAGTCAAGCAGCAAGTGAAAGAGGAGACTACTTCTACAACAGATCTTCAGCATCTACTTTCTGAAAAATTCTATATTACTTTGTGGACTAAAAAACAATTGTGGATTTGTTGGCTGCTCGGTTTGGCCAGCCAATCAAAAGCAGCAATCGGGGGGGGGGGGATGACACTATAAGGTTTAATGGACTTATCACCACCACCACAACAGTAGAATAATAAATATTGAGATAAACTCGGATAAACTCGACAGTTCAACATCCAATAATAAATAGGCACTTTTGACATTGATTTCAATTTTAGAGGATAGCATGTCAGGTGCTCTGGACCACTGAGCTACCGGCCGCCAATCAAGATTTCCACTAATTAACGCTATGAACATTCCCTTTTATGTCACATGTAGGCGTTATTTTTTGGCAATTTTTTTTTAGCCCTAGCGGCTTTTTATTTGCCAATAGATGGAAAGCATGCCTTACAAGTATGCTAATGATAATAAATATTGAGATAAACTCGACAGTTCATTATCCAGTAATAAATAGGCACTTTTGACGTCGATTTCAATTTTAGAGGAAAAACTGTCTGAGCTGGGTGGGATATGAACCCACGACCTCCTGATAACATGTCAGGTGCTCCGGACCACTGAGCTCCCGGCCGCCGATCAAGATTTCCGATCGGCGGCCGGTAGCCCAGTGGTTCAGAGCACCTGACATGTTATCAGGAGGCTGTGGGTTCATATTCCACCCGGCTCAGACAACAGTGGAATTTCCTACCACGAGACAAGGACCTCTGCCGCAACCTACAGCTTTAGTTTATCACTCATCAGGTAACATTCTATGTGGAAAACAATGTACAACAGTTTCAGATATCTGCTTCTGAAGAAACCACAAAAATAAACGAATTAAAATTTAAAAAAATATATACATCTTCCTATAGGGCCCTAAAAAGTAGAAAATAAACCTAAAGCATATCGATGGTGCAATCTGTCATTGAATTCATATTGACTTCAAAGGAAGATAAGGTGCTGACAATCTTGTTGAGTAGGTAAATCAGCACCCAATCTTCCTTTAAAGCGAATACGGATTCAGTGAACGATTGCACCATCGATATGATTTAGGTTTATTTTCTACTTTACAGGCCCTAATATCAAGATAAATTAAAAATATACCATTTTTTTGGTTACTAAAAACACTTACCTTCGTAAACTTTCTTTTAATATATACGACTCATAAATATCGAGCACATTTTCACCTTTTTGGAGTCATGTTTGAGGTAGTCTACGACATTGGGGACGTCACAAGCTTTAATTTGAGATACAACTCGTTAAAGTCGGACCTCAAGAAAATCCACCTCCCCTTTTATCAGGGGGGAATAGTGGGGCAAAATTAGAATTAGTTATGACGATCATTACACGAACTTTCATTTGACCCCTAACTCATAACTGTAGGCCCTCGTGTTCGGAAGATATAGTAGAACGACTTTCATATTTCCTGGATTTTAGGAGGGAAGAAAGCATGGGGGATAAATTTTTTTTTTACCACATCACACTCCCTGCATTACAAGTTTTCATTTGACACTTAGCTAGTTACTTTCGGCATTCGCGTTCAGGGGATATAGGGAAACAATCATTTTCATATCCTCCCCCCATTTTTCCGGGGGAAAGAAAGCACGGGGGGCTCAATTTTTCACAGCCTACAACATTCCCCGCGTCAGAAGCGTTCATTTGACGTATAGTTTTGTTACTTTCGGCATTCGCATTCTGGATATATTCGTGGAAAAATAATTTTCACATTTCTCCCCTTTCAGGGAGGAAGAAAGCACGAGGGTCAATTTTTTTATAAATTATGATTTCACAGCAATGTAGTTAAAACAATATTTAATACACGATTTATGCTGTTTAAAGGGAGTGAGCTTAGGAGCAATCACAAATACACTTTGACTATCTCATGTATAGTCATAGTAAGAGTTGTTACAATTGTATGACAAAAATGCAATCATTAAAATGATAAAGGTTCAATGTAATAGTCATAACATTACCATTTTTCAAGGAAAGTCTTGCTGGCTACAGCTGGTTAAGTGACATGATCCATTTTGGTGCAGTCTTCATTAAAGACGCAGGCACACATAGATGTAATTGTAGAAGTGATCATAATAGTAGCACATACAATGGCGGCTCGCGTATAGGCACTGTGGAACTGCAGCACCCCCAATTTCAACTTGATATTATCGATAACATTTAATATAATGAGTCCTTTTTTCTTTAATTCTTTCTTTATACTTGTACAATATATAATCCTTAAGCTTAATGTCAGTAGCCATCATAAACTGGGGGATGTAGCCATCCCCCAGTTTATGAAAAAGATACAAAAATCTTTGTATGGAACTGTGCGCTTCACAATACTAGCGGCGAGGTGTTTGACTGTTGTGCGCATGCGCACATAGGAAGCTACACGCGAGGCTGCAAGGGAGAGAGAGCACTGTCGTTCCCGCAGTGCCGACCCTGGCTTGCTGGTTGAAGGTAGTTTTTTTTTACTCCGCGTGTGTTGTGCTTAAAAACCGTGTATCATATTCTTGAATGTGATAAAGTGTAGAATTAAATTATTATCCTGCTTCCTGCTATTCTATTTGATTCATTTTTTTTTTTCGGTTCTTTTATTTAACAGGAAACTTTAACCATGGCCTTGCATCCCCAAGAAATAAGTTCTGTGACTGTAAGTGAACTTCAACAGCTTAAGTTTTCACAGCTGTCTCTCCATGAGAAAGTTGCAGTTAAGAAAAGAGGTCGTTCAACACCTGATATTCTAATATCTCAGCCAGGCATAAGCAACGACAAGAAATATATTCGTAGCTTTAATTCTGAATAGTACCAACGGAAAAGTTGGCTTTGCGGCTGTGAAGTAAAAAATGCACTGTTTTGCTTCCCGTGTTTGCTGTTTGGAGGTGATGTAACGTGGACAAAAGATGGTTTTAGAAATATAAACAAAATGAAAGAAAAAACTGAAAAGCATGAGAAGTCAAAGAAGCACGTTGATAATGTAGTTTCACTGGCACTTTTAGGAACCGTAAGTATTAAGGAGAAACTTAGTGAGGCATACAGACTTTCAATCAATGAGCATAATATAAAGGTTAAAAAGAACTGTGAAATTTTGTCCAAAATAATAGACTGCATTTTCTTTTGTGGAAACTTTGAAACTCCCTTACGTGGACATGATGAAAAAGACGATTCAATAAATCCAGGGGTATTTAGAGGATTAGTAAATTTTGCATCTAAATTAGATTCAGATTTAAAGAATCACTTAGAAACCAGTGCAGTCTTCAAAGGTGTTTCTAAGACCATTCAGAATGAGATACTTGACTGCCTGCTACAAATATACCATGAGGAGATAAAGACGGAAATTAGAAAAGCTTCCTTTGTAGCTGTCATGGCTGATGACACAACAGATGTTTCGGAACACACTCAAATGGTCCTTGTTCTACGGGTTGGGTTGTTTTACCTCTGAGCGGCACTTTTTTGCACACCATGGACTAAATGGCCAGGCCACGTGGACCCCGAAGGCTCAGAGAAGGTTGGGGGAGGGGACCCACAAGATACAAAAAACAAGGAACAGCTGTTTTGTTCTGGAACAGCTGTTGGGAGACAGATGGTAGCCTCCCATCAAGGCCATCCAGCGTGTTCTTTACGTACACAGGGTATAGCTCTCCCGCACACGGGCCCACGGCTTAACGTCCCATCCGACGGACGGCGGCCTTTCCAAGCCCATTGGTGTCCCCTACTGACCGTGGGCAGGGCGGGGAATTTTGCGGAGATAAATCTCAACGCTGACCCAGCTGGGACTCGAACCTGGGAACTACAGATTACGAGCCTGGCGCACTACCGACTGAGCACCCCCGCCCCCCTTGTTCTACGGTACGTATTGAATGGAGAAATATTTGAGCGTTTTTGGGGATTCTTTATTCCAGAAAATCAAACTGCAGATGGCATATCAAAACGCATTTTAGAACAATTGGACATAATCCTTCAAGGAAATGAACAAAAATTGATAGCTCAGACATTTGATGGTGCAAATGTCATGAAAGGCAAAAAAGCAGGAGTTCAAGCAAAAATAAAAGCAGTTTATAGTAATGCACATTTCATTCACTGTTATGCACATCAACTTAATTTAATAATGAGAAATGCAGCAAGTATTACACGAAATGCAAGAATATTTTTCTCTAACATTCTGGCTATTCCAACATTCTTCTCAAGATCACCACAACGTGTGTCCATTCTCAAGAAGCATATGGAAGTCAGCATTCCACGTCCATCTTCTACAAGGTGGAACTTCAACATATGGATCATAAACAGAGTTCATCAAAATTTGCAACCTTTAAAAAACTGCCTTACTGAAATTCAGTCAACATCAAATGTAGATCAAACCATTGCGGAAGCAACAGGAATTTTAAAATACCTGAATGATGTTATTTCAAGTTTTAGATAGAGCTTTTTCATCAGATTATGCCTCATGTTGAAATAATTTACAACCAAATGCAATCTCGAGAAATTAGTGTGTTTAAAGTTAATGAATATATAACAAATTTCAAAACTGCTATTTTAGAATTGAGAAACTCAAAGTATTGTGAGAATCCTTCAAAGACACTCATGGCAGAAGCTAAGGAAGTGTGTAATTGTATATGTGTTGATATAATGGACAGATATTCTTCCATTAAACAGTTAATAGCTGCTAAATTGTTCAACAAGAAATGCTTCACTAGTTTTAAGATGAACATCCCACAGAAGAGATAGTACTGACCACTGAAGCATATCCCATGATTGACAAAGAAAAGCTTGAAACTGAACTAGAAGTATTCTATTGTAGGTCTGATATTCATGAATATTGCAAATTAATTGAGCTGCTGAAATTTATTTTGGAAAATAATCTAGATGATGTTTTTAGTGAAATTACGAAACTGATAAAAATCCTATTGACAGTTCCCATGACTACATCAGAGGCAGAACGCTGCTTTTCAACATTGAAAAGAATAAAAACTTTTCTAAGTACTATGAATTCGGAGAGACTAAATGCGTTTGCAGTGCTCTCAATGGAGAAACATTTCCTCAGTTGTCATCCAGAGATCAAGGAGAAAATTATTGATCTTTTCGCGCAAATTAAAACAAGAAGAATGGATTTCATTTTTAAATGAATAGATTAAGCTTGAACTGTAACAATTTAGGTTAAAGTAAAAAATGTTTGATTTTGTTCTTTTACGATTTTATCAAGTTTCTGAATAAATTTTCTTTTTATACATGTTTGTTTCCTTTTACACAATTTTAAAACAAAGGCTAAAAATTTTCTGGGGCAGCACCCCCAATAATTTTAGTTACGAGCCGCCACTGAGCACATATGCTGTCTGTTCACAAGTATTAACGGCGATGTATACGTATAATATTCCAGATACCAGTCCAAAACTATGTTGATCTTAAAGATGGTATATTTCAATGGTATTGATGTTGAAATTTTTCAACAAACTTAATAATGTGATGTACTTGAGCTCAGGAAGCAGTTCCATTTGTCAACGTCCAGTATAATCGAGCTTCAAACTTATTTCCAGGTTTGCATCCTGCAAACTCCATGAACAAACATACATCAGTGCAAGTTAAAAACAAATTTGTTTAAAGCATTAGATTAAAAACGTTAAAAGTTTATGGCCCGCCTTTCCCATATATCAACAGATTTACATGTTTCGTACCCGGACGCGTGCGGGACTGCATCAGGCAAAGTAGCAAGTAAGGTAGTAGGAATTTATGAGTTTGATGTATGAATTTATGAGTTTGAACTATCGGTAAGTTATCCGATTTGTTTGATGTTTCCGCAACAGGAGATTCCATGCCGCCGGCAGGGGTGTAATGTCCGTGTTGCACAAGCGGTCCTTATTTAAATTAATGTAAATTTTTTCTGCATAATGCAATTGATATTTATTTATTGGTGCTATTAACGGTTTAAAATTTAAGTTACTAATCTGCAATTGATTTTGTTTTATAGTCTGTGCCAGAGCTGTATTATCATTTCCTTTATTAATGTCAGATTGATGTTCCGACATACGTTGTTCGTATCACCGGAAAGTTTTACCAATATAGAAATTTTTTCGCAATCAGGTATTTCAATTTCGTATACTCCCCCGTTGGTTTCCGTTTATCTCTGTCATTTACAATTAAACTCTTAATAGTGTTATTAATCTTGTGTGGTAATTTTAAATCATATTTAGCTACAGCGTTTTTGATAGTTTTAGATATTCCGGATATAAAAGGGAAACTATATCTTATTTTTGTACTTTGAGTGGGGTCAGGTTGTGAGGTTTTCTTTATACTATATTTCACTGTTTTTTGTATTTTATTTATACATTTTTCAGGGTATCCTGCTATCTTTGCAATATTATTTATGATAGTTAATTCCTTATTTAGTATAATTTTATTGGAAGAGTACAGATATGCTCGTATAAAATATGTTCCGATGGCAGATTTCTTGTATTCCCACGGGTGCGCTGAATCATAGGGGATAAGATTTGGTAAAAAAGTTGGTTTTCGATAAACGGCAGTATTACATTTTAATTGTTCACGTTTTATCAATATGTCCAGATACGGTAATTCACCGTTCTGTTCGATTTCGTGGGTAAATTTAATGGATTGTGCAGAGAGAGACTCCGTTGGTTTGGCCATGTTGCCCGTATGAATAATTATAGATTGGCGAATAGGGTTATGAACAGTGTGCCTAAAGGCCTGAGAAAGAAGGGGAGACCTAAGATGCGGTGGGCAGACAATGTCAAACAGGACCTTGTTAGAATTGGTGTGCAGTGGCCAGATGCAGTAGATGTAGCTCAGGATAGACTGCCTTAGAGAACTAAAATGCACGGTCTGGTTGGACCTCCGTAGCCCATGGCTGCTTGAGGATGATGATGATGAAAACTCCATTAAAGGTTTCTAACAATTTTTCAAATTCTATTACCGGATGTTGCCAAAAAATTAAGGTGTCAATATAACAAAGATATATATAATGGTTTTAATTGTAGATTTTTAAGGGCCGTTTTTTGAACGTGTCTCATCACAACGTCGGCCACGAGTCCAGACAGAGGGGATCCCATTGGGACGCCCTCGGTCTGAACCCATGCCCACCCTCCAACAACAAACCAATTAGAGGAGGTAGCCAGGTCCAGGGCCTCATGCACACTAAAGTACTGTTGGGCCGTAGGCCTGGCGACCTCCAACCACTTGGCTTTCAGCCGCATCGCTGCATCCAGCACTGGTGTGCTTGGATACAGCGATACGACATCAAGCGAGTGGATGGTTGTTGTATCGGTGATGGGAACATTCCAGATATAATCAATAGCATCGTGATATGAGGTTAAAATATGCTGAGTTGGTGGGAAAAATGGACTGAAAAAATCAAATAATGCACGTTCCAGCATATATGAGACTTTCATTTATTAATCAAAGGTCTGAGGGGTTTATTATCTTTATGCATTTTGATTTTTACGAACAATTGAGGGATGTCTGGATATACAGGGTGAATCTGAAAAAGTGGGCAAAACTTTACGGGGTGGTAGAACGCAGCTATACGAGCAATATTCGTCATAGAAAGTATGGGCGGAACGCAAACGGCGAGCCGCTAGGTGGCGTTGGAAATGGTATAAAAGAGTCGGTCCTCGCACCCAACGGCATTTCTACCGTGGATTGCCAAGAGGATGGCAGGTTATACTAACCACGAAATGGCGGATATGCTCTTTTGAGCAATTTCTTTGAGCATGTACCTCAATTACATTCCTGTTAATAAAATGTTTTCTGAAGTATCTCCTCTCCTTCTTGTGTTCATTCTTTAAATGTGACAGTGGAAAACTACCTTTTAACTTCTCACCGCTTGCGTTCCGACCATACATTCTATGACGAATATTGCTCGTATAGCTGCGTTCTACCACCCCGTAAAGTTTTGCCCACTTTTTCAGATTCACCCTGTATAGGTGGTCTACATGCTCAGGCAATGCTTTCAGGTAAGTGAGGGTCATTATGTAAGTCTGCCAAACGTTTTAAGGTTCCTGGTACAGGGTCTTTAGTTAATGGTTTACATCCAAGTTCTTGTAACTATTGAGATATTTTGATATCATACTCAGATTTATTTAAAATCACTATTTGTTCAGTTTTATCTGCAAGTAAAATTTTGAAATCCGGATTAATTTTTAATTCATTTAAAATTTTAGTTTCTTTTATTATATTAAGTTTCCTTCTATTTTGAAATTCTTCTTGATATTTAATAGAGCGATATATCTTAAATCTATGTTTATCTTTATCAAGTATAGGTATTTTATTGATTGTTTGTTCAACTTGGGGGTATTAACTCAGTTACTTTAGGTAATAATTGTGGGTAAGCATATTTAACCCCATTTTGTAATATTTGAACTTTATCAGCATTTAATGTTAAATTAGACATATTTATAAATTTAGATTTATTTCCATGAACTATTATATCCTTATTATCTATATTATGTGTAATACATAAATTATTTAGTTTCTTGTTATGTATTTTAGTGCTCTTTAGGGTTTCCCTCTCCATTTGATAATGGATAGTTCCTATTAACTGGTTTAGATGTACAGAGTCAATTTTAGTTACCAGTTTTAAGTATTGTAAATATGTCTCATTTTCAAGTGTACGAATATCATGGCGGGTTTCTCTGATTACAGCTGTCACCATTTTGTTTTCAGCTGTAGTTAGTATGTTATCCACACAATTGTCAAATTTCTTCCTATTAATTTGTAAAAATCTAGGTATTACATTATATGTTTTACAATTCATTAAGAATTTTAGTCTAAGTAATTTCCGATTTAGGGAGACTCTCATTTTAGTGAATCTCTTGGTCTCTTTTAATGAGGCCATGCGCAGTATTTAAGCGTACGCAATATCAATTAAATTATGATTTCACAGCAATGTAGTTAAAACAATATTTAATACACGATTTATGCTGTTTAAAGGGAGTGAGCTTAGGAGCAATCACAAATCAATCACAATCAAAAATCACTAAGCTCACTCCCTTTAAACAGCATAAATCGTGTATTAAATATTGTTTAAATTTTTTATAGTCTGTCCCATGGCCGAGTGGTTAGTACGCTTGGCTACCTGGATTCGAGCCCCGGGTAAGGCATGGATGTATGTGTCGTTTTTATGCTGAGGTCCTGCCATCCTCTCAGATCTTCTACTGTGGCATATAAACTGACAGGCTCCTGTCAGACCTCTGTGGCAAGCAGCTGCTTGAGGGGGTATAACACTCTCCAGGTCACAAGCTTTCATTTGACACATAAATCATTAAGTTTCTCTATTGTGTTCGAAAGATATGGTGGAACATTTTATAAAACCGACCAACCGACAAATGCCAAAAGCAATAGGAAGATAGGTAAAAAATATCGCTCTTGAACTCCAGGTTACGAAGTTTTGATTGATCCAAATATTGCAAGTATTAACCTCCCCTATATAATTTTTTCACTGACTCTGCATTGAACATTGGACACTATCTGTGATAAAAGCAAGAACTAATAATCCTTAGCCCCTGTGAACTATGTTGACTCGACTATTGTGCTTTAGATGAGATAATCGTTTTAAAAAGTTTCCATTACTTTACCTGAAATTCTATAATTTAAATTTGATTTAAAAGCTTCAGATATTAAAAAAAATTATGGGCTACCTCGATTTAAGCCCCCTCTTTCAGCACTCCCTAAAAAAGGGAAGTAAATTTAATGGGAGTCAGTCATAACGAGTCATGTCAAATGAAAACATATGTAGAGTAACATACAGAAACTATTTTCTTCTCAAAACAGGGTTTTTTAGTGACAAAATTCAATGTAAAGTTGCCACTAAAAGGCAAAGTTAAGATTTATAAAAAAAAAAAATTCAAAATAACTATATTCCTATATAAATAAATAAAAAAATAAATAAATACCCCCTCAAGCAGCTGCTTGCCACAGAGTTCTGACAGGAGCCTGTCAGTTTATATGCCACAGTAGAAGGTCTGTGAAGATGGCAGGCCCTCAGCAGGAAAACGACACAAACAGCCATGCCTTACCCGGGGCTCGAACCCCCAGGTCCCTTAGATCAGTAACCAAGTGCGCTAACCACTCGGCCATGGGACGGCTTGCATCCTGAAAACTAAAAATACAAAGTATACCAATGATGAAATAATTTACGGAGTTCATATTAACTTCAAAGGAAGATATGGTGCCAAAACTGATTCTCTTACCAATCAAACAAAACTTATGGAACCTTATTTTCTTTTGAAGTTAATATGAATTCAGTTATTTTCATTGTTGGTATTTTTTCTTTTCAAAACTAAAAAAAAAATCCCTCAAGCAGCTGCTTGCCACAGAGGTCTGACAAGATTTTAGAGTGCATATATAGGAGGATAAATATTGAAAAAATTTTAATTTCTATTATTCTACAGTGACCTTAGGATATAAAGTTGAAGAAGAATGGGGCATCTACAATTATTTTCCAAAGCAGAAAAGTGCCATTAACATTTTTGGAAGTACCTACTGGTGCGGGCAACTTTTTCAAAAATGAAATTTACAAAGAACAAGTTGCGCACCCAAATAACCAATTCCCACCTAGATGACATACTACACTTCGCAACCTCTACCTGGAACCTAATTTAGACAAACTTTCCAAAGATAAACAGCATAAAGTATCATTTATAACTGATCACTTAAAATCTTAAATAAAAATAAATGCTGTTTTGAAAAAATTGCTTTTCCTTTTCTCACAAGTTTAAAACACGTGGCCCGCCACCCAAGGAGCACGTTTTTTCCTGGCCCCTATCTGAAAAAGGCTGGCGACCCTGATATGAGCCATATTAAGTCTTTAAATGAAAACGATTCTATAAAACGATATTTGGGTCATAAAGATAAAAAAAGTTTGGAGACTATTGCTGTTCTATAATATGAATAACTTATTGATCCATGAATAACCCCAATACAAGACTTGGAAATTAATTGAGATTGCCCAGGTTTAAGAACTGCAATCAGTGAAAAATCCCTGAGCTTTTTGAGCGCTAAATTATTGACAAGTTTGCAAACATTGTACCATTAATCAGCCACAAAAAAACTTTTAAACTCTAATTTTATATTTCCTTACAATTCAGTCGTATGATTCAGTTTGAATAATATTTATGTGCTTTAACTTATTGAGATCGAGTTTATTTACTTGTAAATATTCTTTCAATGTCGACACTTAAAATGCAATTGTCTTATTTATCACGTGTTTTTTTTTGCCTAGCATTACTCAGCTGAAAGAACGTTGTACTGTAATGTATGCATGGCATAAACTATATGTTTATGAAAAATTCAATCAATGAAGTCATAAGGCTGGCGAAGATTGTTTGCTTTTCCCCCAAAAGAATGCAAAGCTTCAAAGTCTTGACCTTGGCTTGTAGAATTTCTCCACAGTTACCTCTTCTATCAACGATTTCCATGCATTCTCTGTTCCTTATTCCTTATTATTGCACAGAAAATATTGGATTTTATTAATTCAAATTTGCTCTGTTATATCAAGTTGCTTCGATGTAGGTGTGGCTATAATATCACATTAAAAAACCTCGAATACACTAATCATTTTCACTTTCTTTTAAGTATAATATTATTAAAAAGATATAGTGAATAAAATATACAACATTAACTTTAAAAATTATGTACATTACCTAAAGCATATATGAATAAATGTGTACAGATAAGGTCTCCAAAAAATATTTCGTTATACGCAATTTCTCCTATCGATAAGTTTCCCCTCGATTAAAGTTATCTGAAAGGTAAAATTTAGATCATAATAGGGCATAGTAAAATAAGACCAAAGGGTGCAATAAATATTTATTAAACTCCGATATTTTATGTACAACCCACACGAACTCAATGACCAATTATTAAACTCGCACGATAAGTGACGCCAGGGCCGTGTGGTAGATTTTCTCATTATGATGCAAGTCTTCGAAGTGCCGCCCCTTAAATGTTTTTTCTTTAAAATAACCTTAGATTGTGATTTAAAAAAAAAAACTGCGCAAATTGTACGAATACTATTTTTAATTTGAAAATATAAACTACTTTAAAATAATATCAGCTATCAACTACAACAATCTACTACAGTTTTACTCTTCTAACTTTAACTTTAGCAAATTCGTTAATTAGGGATGTGTAGTCTAGAGTGGCAGCCAATGTAGATTCAATAGAAATTAATGACAGATTTCTAAGTTTTGTTTGGCTTATTGAACTTCTTAAGTAGTGTTTTATTAATTTTAATTTGGAAAAACTTCTTTCCCCACTAGCTACAGAGACAGGGAGTGTTAATAAAATTCTCAGAGCTACAACAGTATTCGGATACAAAGTAATTAAGTTATTTTGGCACAAATAATTTAAAACACCCAAAGGTTTCATAGAATATGGTAGCATTCGGGATACATCACGTAATTCTTCTTGAAGATCATTTGCATTTATATCTGATTCATTTTCAACCGAAAGTATTGACTGGAGACTGGTACAATAATTTTCTAGCGTTTTGTCATCTATGAGTGCCGTCCCGTGGCCGAGTGGTTAGCACGCTTGGTTACTGATCTAAGGGACCTGGGTTCGAGCCCCGGAATTAGGCATGGATGTGTGTGTCGTTTTTCTGCTGAGGTCCTGCCATCCTCTCAGATCTCCTACTGTGGCATATAAACTGACAGGCTCCTGTCAGACCTCTGTGGCAAGCAGCTGCTTGAGTGGGTATTTATTTATTTATTTATCCTTGAGTTTTAAAATGTCATATAAAAAACTGAAAATTTTTGTTATGGGTTTCCAGACGCGTGAATCGTTCATTCAGAGAATTAAGGGTAATGTCCAAAATATAATTGAAAAAGTTTATTTTAAATTTATTCTCCTCAGTTAAGGGTTGATCGACAGCTTCTTCATAGTCAAATTGACGCTTTTTCCTTCTGGCTCTAACTTCAGTTTCGGCAGGAAATTCTGCACTGCATTCAAGATTCTCTGCAATCTCATTAGCAGCAATTTTCATCTGATCATATCCAGATTGTCTATAACTTTTCACTTTTTGTATGGTTTCTGATAACATCCTTACACAATCTGACAAATTTATGTTACAGATTGCAATAACTTCGAGACTGAATTTATTTCAAATAAAATATTATACCAAAGAATTACACCGCATATAAACTTGTAATTTTTAATATTTTTTGCTAACCCTCTTGCTTTAACTTTAGTTTCTGCATCTCTGTTGATGTCTTCTATTATTTGGAATAATGCATCATAGATTTCGCAAAGTTGAAATCGTAAAGGTTTTAACGCATCTACTGTGCTTGACCACCTAGTAGCACTCAATGGTTTTAGAGTTAATTGTGAAACATATATTTTTAGCACTTCCCAACGCTTTGTAGAACCAGAAAAAAAGTGTCACGTTCTTGTACAATAGAAAAAAAGTTGTTGTTTCTGTAGAAGAAGACGTTGCATCATTCACAACTAGGTTTAAAGAATGACATGCGCAGGGCACATAAAACGCCCTTGGATATTTTTCAAGTATTCTATTTTGTACACCCTTTCTTACTCCTTTCATATTAGCTCCGTTGTCATAGCCTTGTCCTCTAAGCCACTTTAGTTCAAACCCTAACTCTTCCAAATGTGTCAGAATAAGTTCTGTCAAACCCTCTCCGGTTGAATCATTAGCTTCAAAAAAACCAATAAAGAATTCTTCAATTTCATATTTATTTTGAATGGAGTTTAAAGCGACAACTCTTATTATTAATGAGAGCTGTTCAATATGACTTACGTCTGGGTTACAATCGGCGATTATCGAAAAATATTTAGCGTTTTTTGTTATTTCAACAATTTTGCTTAAAATTGCATTTCCCATCAAATTTATCAATTCATGTTGTATATTATTGCTTGGATAAGTCACAGACCATTTATCAGACTCGCGTTGAACTCTCCTGATATGTTCTTCCATAACTGGATCAAACTCAGAAAGCAATTCTACCAACTTTAGGAAGTTTACGTTACTAGGCTGAAACAAATGTTCAGTTGTTCCACGAAAAGCTAAGCATTGAGGCCAAAGTCCTCTCCAATGCTGAATTTCCATATCCATAATTCGTTGATATTCAGCGTCAATAGTTTTTTTCTGCTTTAATCGAATGTCTAATTCTTTCCATGCTCTAAAAGATTTCTGTGATTTACATTGTGAGGGCTCTTATAAGATTTCCCCAGTCAGAATAACCTTTTTTGGGCCAGTCATTAATAGCAGACGAATTATCAAATAATATACCACAAAAGCAAAAAACGGCATCATTTGCAACAGAGTAAATCAACCAACCTCTCTCAACGACTTCACTATTGCTCAACACTTTCAAATAATGCGAGGGCGAAAATCTACGCCTTATTTTATTAATAGGAAACTCGAATTCTTTAATTTGATGTGGACCCTCTCAACCAGTATTTGACGAATTTCAGATGACATGCAGAAAGCATTCCATAATGCAGGATCAGAAGGAATTTCGTTAAATATCTGCTGGCTGCCACTGCTACTGCTATCCGGCTCTTGATGAACTTCTGATGGTGTTATTTTTTGGCTCTCTTCAACAACTTCTGGAAGTGATTGGGGCGGCACTGAGTTTTTATTTGCCAAATCCAAAGCAGTCGCTGTTGATGTGGATGTGGACGGCTCATCTAAACAGGATTTTTGTACTAAGAATTCCTTCATAACATAGCTTAGCTTTCTTCCTTGTTCCTCTTTCTTTAAGCGTTTCTTTTTATATTGACTTCCAGACAATTTTTTCCTTTTCTGTTCCATACTGTAATAAAAATATTAAATAAAAATTCACAGTCCTTCGCAAAGATGCAACCGGGGGGGGGGGGTCATTGAAAATGATTAAATATGATGATGCTTATCATGCTTTTAAAATAGGGTAGATAAAATAACGATAGAAATGAGTTGCAAAGCTAGTAAGATTTGTAGCTAACAGAACATAATAAATAGATACCAAATATCTGTCAAATTGACAGCTAGCAGCCGTTTTGACATATGCCTTTCTTTAACTTGTTATTGTATTCTCTCCCACTTCAACGTATATGAATTTGGTAAAAATAGAGCAATAAATAACGAACGCAAAAGTAGGCAAATGCAAATATTTCCTAAGCAACCTTCTATCACACACAGAAGGCAAAAGTAGCCCAATATTACCTAAATAACTCTCTATCTATCACACAGAGGCACACGTTCCGCACCTGAGATATACGGGGCGGGGGTGGCTCAGTCGATAGCGCGCCAGTCTCGTAATCTGTAGTTCCCAGGTTCGAGTCCCAGCTGGGTCAGCGTTGAGATTTATCTCCGCAAAATTCCCCGCCTGCCCACGGTCAGTAGGGGACACAGATGGGCTTGGAAAGGCCGCCGTCCGCCGGATGGGACGTTAAGCCGTTGGCCCGTGTGTGGGAGAGCCATACCCTATGCATTAAAGAACAGGCTGGATGGCCTTGACGGGAGGCTACCATCTGTCTCCCAACAGATGTTCCACTGGGTCCCCAACCTTCTCTGAGCCTTCGGGGTCCATGTGACCTGGCCATTTAGCCCATGGTGTGCAAAAAAGTCCCGCTCAGAAGTAAAACAACCCAAACAACAACCCTGAGATTTACCCAGTCCATGCAAATGCTACTTTTTAATTCGAGTCCCTATTGTCATAACATAATAATTTTCAATGATAATAAGTAACTACAATTGCTGTAAAAAACAATAATTCTCTTACCTGATCTACTTTTTAAACACAAAAACTGAATTAGTATAAATGCACAAATATTATACTGATACAGATATATATCTGATTTACTGATTTAAATACAGCACAGCCACTTGCAACTTCTCATGACAAACCAACATTAAAATCAAATATTGTCAATAATTTTAAGCTCAAAGCAGAACTATCAACTCGTAACACGTGCAATTGTCTTTTGTGATAATTGCCGCCTCAGCTTTCAGGAGCGGCCGCGCGGTACATTACAAACAAAAATAATGGCTTCGCGCTGTCAGATCAAAAGTCTTTCGGCGAGCGCTCGCCAACGATGCACCTTCACCAGAAACCGAGATCAAAGGGTACCGAAAACGCTTAGGCAGAGGCGTACGATAAATCATAAATCGTATACATCAATATCGGAATAACATAGACCAATATAGAAAAGCGTTGCGTAAAGATTTTTAATTATTGAATGGTTCAAATTGTAATTTTGATTTCGCTGCTTATGCCGCCCCCTTACGGTGCCGCCTGATGCGGCCGCCTCTCTGTATCATAGCACGGCACGGCCCTGAGTGACGCATTTCGTATTATATTCAGCCTATGCAGTGACGTTCAGCAAAGTTATGTACATTCTACGTATATCATTGTAAAAGATTATTTCTGTTTAAAACGCAACATTACGAATGGTAAACAAAACATTTTTCTATGGTTCAGCTAGTGAATATTGAATATCTTCCTTTTACCAAAAATTCTTAACTTGAACCTTCGTACATCGAAGGATATTTGTATGTAATAACAATAATCAAGTTTATATCAAATAATTAAACTTGATATAAATTATTAAAGTTAAATTATTAATGAAAATTGATATAAATTAATTCTTATGTTTTATTATTATATTGATAATTAATGATGTTGTAATAATAAAAAATAAATATCCCTTCAAGCAGCTGCTTGCCACAGAGTTCTGACAGGAGTCTGTCAGTTTAATACGCCCTAGTAGAGGGTCTGTGAGGATCGCGGGGCATCAGCAGACCCGGGACTAGATCAGTAGCCAAGCGCGCTGACCACTCGGCCAAGGGACGGTTAATCAGCGAGTCATAGAGACATAATTAAATATATCTACAAATACTTATTTTCTCAGTTGATAAAATTTGTTTCCCAAGTTGGAAAATTTTCGCTCTCCTTCCACTTTCTAGTCCCTTCGCTACCCCTCCTGATTAGGAGACGAAAAGCGAACACGAAATACGTACGTAGGCAGCGAAATAACATAGAAGACAGGAACTGAACGATTACACATAACTGCCTTTACATCATTTCCTTTCAGTTTTCGGAAATCTGATTTCAACAAGGAATATACGACAAAATACACAGAAAGCGTCCTCTCATGCCAACAGCTAAAGCTGCAATATTACAACACATTCTGGCAATCAGAAAGATTTGCAAACAACACCCTCAAATGCTTGGCAAAAAACAATATTTCGGGGATCGGCATTTCCCTGTCTTTAGGGGAATACTGCGATAACTTCCCACACAGTAAAATGAGAATTTTTTTTAGTCTTTTAACTTCGCATTGATACTTATATTAAACTGATTCCATTTTACTACAACGAAGAAATTAGTACCCGAGCCATTCCATCTGAAATCAGGTAAGTGGTGTCATGTGACCTTAGCGGGTTCTACTGGGGAAAAAAAATCAAATATATGTGAGACTACTTTTAGTAAAAACGTCGGAAGGGCATCTGCTTTTCATAAAAAAAATTTTTTCTCAAAAGTGACCGCTCGAAAATAATGAGTCTAAAACGGCATGTGCTGTATTCCTAATATTTCAATAAGTATCTGTTGAATCTTTTTCATTTATTTTTTATTTGAAAGACCATATCAGACCCCTACACCGGAAAATTATTTATAGTTCTTTTATCGGTAAGAGAAAATTTATGAGAAATAGCCAAAATACGATTAAAATAAATTTTTCGTCGATTCCTTGTTCATGTTAACTGTTCAAATTCTCGTAACAACCTTAGAAAAAAACTATACTATTTGGTAGTTAACGCAGTCATCTCTCCATACAAAAAGTTGCGCTTTAATATTAATGCTCCAAAATAATTTGGAAACATTAAAAGTATGAGAAAACTTAAAAAGTGGCATATTTCACAAATCATTTAAGAAAAACTAACCATATTTAAGAAATATGAAACTTTTGTAAATTGTTTACAATAACCCGAGTTAAATAACTGTGAAAAGAAACTTTGATGTATTGTGGTTTAACAATACGTTTTTGGAGTATATGGTAGAGTTACGATTTACGAATGTTACTCAATTGGAAGTGATGATGCATAGAACCACCCAGGCCTACCACCTAATGTCCTACCCCGCCTTCTCGTGGTGCAGGCCGTTAGTACCTTTCAAAAGAGATACTCTCTTGTGGAAGAGAACGGAAGTCCAGGGCTGCCATGATCAGTGTCGTCGATTGATCTGGACAACTATGCCAACTTTTCTTTTTTCGCCACTCTGCTGAGGAGTGGTCAAACACACAGGATCCTGGGGATGAACATATATCCTACTGGACTGGAATAAAGCTCCGAGCTTGATTAGGGATCCTGAATTTGCTGCACTGGTAAGCTTCTGCGGAGGGAAAATCTTCTGCTGTGTTTTCTGGGTTTTTTTGTGGGTTGACAGCCCCAAGTGAAGGATATATTTTATCAGCTGGTGAATAATCCTGAGCAGAAGTCATCGCAGGCACACTTGCTTCTACGGGTATCGTCAAATTCTACATTGGAGGAATCTTTCAGCGTAGATGGCTTCACAGTTTAGTAATGAGGAACGGGTCTTTGCCATGCCCGAGATATTAAGGGGCTGTTTGATATTGTCGGAATTCCTTCTCTCAATAAACATAAGTTCTTTAAACATCCCATTAATCTCCACAGGTAGTTGGAATGTGAGGAAACTGCACAGAGAATATTTTTTGATGTCCTCACACAACAATTCCACCATTATAACTTAGATATTCTCGGCTTGCAAGAGATCAGATGGACAGATAAAGGTCAGATTCTTAAAAACAAGTCTTAATTCTCTCTTTTCTGGGAGGGAAGATAAGAAATACCTCCAAGGCATAGGTTTGCTTCTCAGCAGACACGCTAGTGATGCTCTTCTATGATAGGAGTGCATTAATGAAAGGTTTATAGCTAAATTTCAGACTAGCATTAAAAACTTGAAGGTTATCTGTTGTTAATGCTTCCACTGGGGATGGCGATGCGGATGAGAAAGATGTTTTATGGACAACTTGAGGATATTTTGCATTCTATCAAGAAAGGAGATATCACCCATGTTTTAGGTGACGTCAATGCCAAAGTTGGTACTGACTCTGACCTTTGGAGAGGAGTGATAGGCTCTTTTGGTATTGGTGGCTGCAATAGCAATGGGTAAACTCTCCTATAGGTAAGTAAACTCACTGGTTTCATAATAACTAACACTTATTACAAACACTGCAATACATAAGTATGTGTGAGTTTCACCATATGGGTTGCCTAAGTATGATTGATTATATATTAATAAACAGGAAATGGGCTAGTTCTGTTAGGAATACCTGGCCATATAGGGGAGCTGAAATTGGATCTGACCATTACTTTGCTAAAAGTTTATTTCGGAAAGAAAGAACTACAGGAATGTCCTTAATCAATCCCTACTAGTCCTAATAGAAAGCATTACAGAGGGCCTAATAAACGTGTAAAGGATCAGTTAGCTGCTGATAAGAATCTTTGGCTTGATGGCTTTGCAGTTAGACAGCACAACAGCAGAGAGCTGTACCAGAGAGTTCTGTTTTGTGTGGTAGAAAACGGACAGGTATACAGGGACTGAAGAATAAACAAGGTAGAGTTATAGAAGGTGAGGATTCCGTCATGGCTAGGTGGTCTGAGCATTTCAGCGATTTTCTAAACATTGTGATTACTTTTTCTCCCATTGTTTGTAAATGATGATAGATGCATTACTGGCTTTAATGTTTGCCCTATACACAGTCATATCAAAATAATATGACCACTTACCTAATAATGGGAATAACCACTCTTCGCCTGGATGACACCAGTGAGACGGCATGGCGTGGATGCAATGAGATCCTGGAAGTTGCCAGAGGCACACGTGCCCATTCAGACTCCAACAGAGCACAGAGGTTCTGGAGATGACATGGCTGTGGGTTCGCACTCCAAACCTGTTGATTCAAATAGTCCCACAAGTGCTCCATGGGATTCAGGTCGGGCAATTTTGACAGCCAAGGGAGAATGGAGACATCGCTGTCATGTTCCTGGAACCAGTCACGCACCACCTTAGCGACATGGCAGGGCTCATTGTCCTGTTGGTAGACACCATCACCAGCAGGGTAAATGAAGGAATGCATGTGGTCAATGAGGATGGAGAGGTAGCCATTGGCTTTCAGGGACCCATCCAGTGGTATCAGCGGTCCCAGGTCATACTAGGAAAACATTCCCCAGACATGCACACTATCACCACCAGCCTGTACTTAACCAACAAGCATGTCTGGTGTTGGTTCTCATGTGTTGGTTCTCATATGTCTGACGTCATATCCACCACTGCCCGTCACTTCTGTGGAGTAGAAATCTCGATTCATCAGAAAGCAACCTTTTCCACTCTTCCCCTGTCCAATGACCGCAGTCCCGTGCAAAGTGCAGGCGTCGTTGCCGATGGATCTTGGTTAACCTGGGTGCCTTCATGCAGCATCGACTCCGGAGACCCATGCGTAACAGAGTTCACTCTATTGTTATTGGGGACAGATACCTGGGTACCCCAGAGTTCATTTGGATGGTCAATTGCTGCACTGTTGTGCGTCAATTGCCCTTTACCAGTCGATGGAGGTGACATTCTTCTCTGGGGTCGATGGCCTTTGGGGCTGCACAGTTGACTTCTGGAGGTACTCGGTGTGCCAGCGGTCCATTCTTGGTACACCCTTAATACAGCACCTCGCGAACAGCCTACAAAGTCTACTGTTTCTCAGATGCTTCCACCCTTGGCACAGTAGCAAATGATCATTCCTTTTTGAACGTTCGTCAAATCAATACCTCTACCCATTGTGCTTAAGTTATCCATTATGGCTCATCTGTCCTGGCCGCTTATATCTCCGTGTGATCGACCTTGTCATGTGCACTCTGTTATGTGCCTGGATGGGTACATTGTAATTCTGTGGGTGGTCATATTATTCTGATACAACTGTGTATGTATGGCACAGTCTGGTTATTTTGGCTATTTCTAAACTTAAACTACATAAATCCTCAGGGGTCGATGAAATTAGTATTTAAATGCTTAGAGAGCTGGGAATGTTTCTGCTAACCACATGACTGACTGAAATTTTGAACATCTTTTATGATAAAGGCACGGTTCTAAGGATTTTATTAGAGTTATTATTATCCCGTTTTTTAAAAAAGGTGATCGCAGTTCTTGTGATAATTATAGGGTATCAACCTACTTTCTATTCCAGATAAAGGTCTTCGCATGATTGTGCTTAATAGAATTAAGAATCTGATTGACGGGCAATTGCATGATGAGCATTGTGGATTTAAAACTGATAGGGGATGTGTAGATCAGATATTTTCACTCAAGCAGATTCTTGAGAAATGTTTAGTTTCAGAAACCTTTGGTTACTAACTGTGTTGATTTCAAAAAGGCTTTTGACTCTGTTGATCGTCATAATTTGTGGTTGATTGTGAGATCATATGGTACACCAGACAAGTTATTTAACGTAATGAAAGCTCTCTATAATAACACTGAGTCATGTGTGAGAGTTGGTGAGGCTTGTAGCAATTGGTTTAGCATTACTTATGATGTTCGACAAGGGTGCATTTTGTCACCTTTTCTCTTTGGTTATTGATTATGTTATGCGAAATTCCCTTCAAGGGAAAGATTTTGGCTGTAAATGGGCTGGAGATAGAAAATTTCTGACTTAGATGATTATGCTGATGATATAGCCCTTTTGGCAAATGATGTTGATGAGATGAACTATTTCATTTGGGCTGTTGATGAGACTGGTAGTAGAGTAGGTTTGGTTATAAACAGAGAGAAAACTAAAGTGATGACAATTGGTCGGGCAGGCTGTGGTTCAGTTAATCTGAATAATTCCACTCTTGAGCAGATGTTTTCATTTAATTTCCTTGGGAGCTATGTAGCAGATACTGGTGATGTGTAGATGAGAGTAACAGACGAATAGAGATTGCTGCCGAGTATTTTAAGAATTTATGGGGAGTCTGGAGAAATAGGCTTAGACACCTGAAGACTAAAATTAGACTTATAATAGTTTGGTTCTTTCTAGAATTAGTTACAGACGGTATATATGCATTCTGACATTATACAGGTTGTGGTACTTGGACCCTTTGTAAACAAGAAAACAGGGAACTTAATGCTTTTGATTCTAGATGCTTACGCAGTATCTTGGGCATTAGGTGGTTCAACTTTGTAAGTAATGATGAGGTTAGCCAAAGGAGTCAGCAACCTCCTTTGTGCAGCATATTGTGCAGAGAAAGACTCCGTTTGTTTCGCCATGTTTCCCATATGGATAATTATAGATTAACGAATATGGAATTATGAACAGTGTGTCTAAAGGCCTCAGAAAGAGGGGGAGATCTAGGATGCGGTGGGCAGACAGTGTCAAACAGGACCTTGTTAGAATTGGTGTGCAGTGGCCGGATGCAGCAGATGTAGCTCAGGAGAGATATGCTTGAATAATGGCATGGTCTACGGATGTTCAATCGTGCAATTTAGCAAGATTGGACCTCCATAGCTCATGACTGCTTGAGGATGATGATGATGTTCATCATGTCACTTCATCCAGTAGATAAATACAATTAGTGCATGATGTGATCAATTTCACTTTAACTTGAAAGTATCATTAGTCGCACATTTTTTCTGCTCTCGTGGTGGTGAGAATATGATGGAGACGTTTTTGACTTTTGATGGGAAATATTTGTGGTAAGAGATGTTTATAATGTGGTACGTATATGAGATGTGTTCCAAAATTTATGAGAATGTGGAGAGAAATGGAAGTGGATGAGCTCACTAATGTTTGCTATCACCTTCGAAATATTTTTCTTGGGCATGCATACATTGGTTTCAGAAACATTTCAGCTCCTCAAACAAATCTCTTAAGTCTGCTTTTCAGATGATGTTTAGTCCTTGTGTTGCATTATCATTAATCGAATTACGGAATTTAAACACTCGATCAGCTTTTCCAATTCCATTTTAATCAGTCTGATAAATTTTTAAACACCCCTCATATACGTACATCACTAATAGACATCTATTACGGTAAAAAAAAAAACTTCGCCATACAATATTTTTTCTACTACATAACTTTTGCCCTCTTCCACAAATTGGTCTTTATAATAATCCAGCTTTATAAACATTACAATTCAACGAAATCTGGTTAAACCATTATTTCTGCAAGAAAAGTGACTCGCTTTAACCTTTCTTAGCAAAATATTTTGTTAATATTCAATACAGATCCCTCATAATGCTGGAGTAGGGAAAATGAAGCTATCGAAATATTCAAAGATCAAAAACGCATTGTTAAACAACATTAAAGTTATTTCCAAAGTTCTTCTTCTTGTTCTTTTGAAATTAGTCCTGCTTAGAGCAGGGTCCGCATTTTTTTTTACATCTCGCTCTCCACTCCTGGCGAGTCCGATGCAAAGTGATGCAACTTGGAATACCTCAACCGACTTGTCGCATAGTCTGACGTTGAGGACTCTGAAGACTGGGGAGGGGGGCCACTGGAACAGCTGTTGGGAGGCAAATGTTAGCCTTCCCGTCAAGGCAATCCAGTGTGCTCTTTAATATCCACAGGGTATGACTCTCCTGCACACGGAACCGCGGCTTTACATCCCATCCAACGGACAGTGGCCTTTTCAAGCCCATTGGTGTCCCCTACTCATCGTGGGCAGGGTGGTGAGCTTTGCGGAGATAAGTCTCAATGCTGACCCAGCCAGGACTTGAACCCGGGAATTGCAGATTATGAGCCTGGCGCACTACAGATTGAGCCACCCCTACTCCAAAAGTTCCTTTCCAGAGTTAACTCAGATTATTGTCTATAATTTGCGAAAATTTCAGATTTTTTTTAATACGTTTTTTAATGATTCTTGAAATATGTCAGTTTGTCAATTTTTTTTGGGGTACTAATATTCAACACATTAAAGCAACTTTTTACGTGGAGAGATGACTGCGTTAAATACGACAGAGTATAACTTTTTAGTCTTCCGAGATTTTAAGCTCTAAAGTGAACAAGAAATCGAAAAAATTTCAATTTTCAACCTTATTTTGACGTTTTTTCCATAAATTTTCTATTAACGATAAAAGAACCAAATAAATTTAAGATGTATATGTTAAATATGATTTCTTAAATAAAACAAAAGTTTCAATAAATAGTTTTTGAAATATTAGGAACAGTTTTTCTTCGTAATTCTGCGGTAATGAAAATGAAACTATCGAAATAATTCAAACACCGGAAAAAAAATGTTAAACTAAAATACATTAAAGGTTCTTTCCACAGTTATTTAAGCGAAGTCGGTCTTTAATTTGCGAACGTTTCAGATTTTTTGAATATGTTTTTTTTTTAAAGTTTTTTGAAGTATACAATTTTTTCAAAGCGTTTTCAAATTTTCAATGTTTACGATTTTTTTTGGGGGGGAGCACTAATTTTTAATATATTAAAGCGTAACTTTTTTTGTACCGTGAGGCGACTTTAGATACCAAATAGTATAATTTTGCAAGGGTGTTGACAAAATTTTAACTGTAACATAAAGAAGAAATGGAGAAAAATTTATTTTTTATCCTTATTTTGTCGATTTTTCTTAAATTTTCTGTTAGCGATAAAAACTAAATATATATATGCCTGATATAGTCTTCTAAATAAAAAGTAAATGAAAAAGTTTCAATTGATAGTTATTGAAATATTAGTAATACAGCACATCCGTTTTAGACCCATTATTTTCTAAGGATCATTTTTAAGTGGCATAACTTTTGAAATCGAATTTTTTTATCAGAAGCCATTCCGATGTTCTAACTAAGAATAGTTTAACATACGTTTTTTCCAATAGAATCCGCGAGGGTCACCTGACATTCTCTACCTGATTTGAGATGAAATTTTTTCCAGAAAATCTGTCATATTGTCAAGTTTAGGGCGCGAGTTTCTTACTAAGCTAATGGCTGAGTGGTTAGCGCAGTTGGCTGCTGATCTAAGGGACCTGGGTTCGAGCCCCGGATAAGGCATAGACGTTTGTGTTGTTTTTCTGCTGAGGTCCTGCCATCCTCACAGACCGTCTACTCTGGCATATAAACTGACAGGCTCCTGTCAGACCTCTGTGGCAAGCAGCTGCTTGAGGGGGTATTTATTTATTTTTATTTAATGTAAATTAGTATACTCAGGGCCATTTATCTATGACATATACTGTTTTTTTTTAGTTGCAACATACAGGACAGAAGGGTACTAGAAACTATTCTTAGATTCTAGAGACCTTTTCACACAAGAACTTGTCCTACTAAGACCGAAGTCACTGCTGACCACTGCCTCAGATAGAACTACCAACGTTTGTCTGCTGGAACAGTAGCTAGCTCCCTAACCACGATGCAGTTAAGGCCTCACTATAATAAACTTACTATAATAAAGAAAAATTTCCTTTTATTTCTCTAACTTAATTTCGCAAATGTATAAAAATGGTTAGCAGCAGCCAGTGACAAAGTAGATGTAAGTTTTCTTAAACTTTGTTAACGCATTCTAAATTCATGATCTAATGATCGCTTAAAAATACAAAATTCACAGGGAGAGATGTCACAGTAATACGAAACTTCAAAAAAACTTCGACAACAGTAAAAAATATGTTTTGTAAATCACATCAATTATACACTGACTTACAAAAATATTAGAGAATTTCTATGTCATGCCAATGGGAATCTAACTTCGATTTATTATTCATCTAACTTCGAAGCTCTAATTTCTGAATTATGAATTTAATGAAAAAATGTGACTGCAAATAAATTAAAGATTATAATTAAATCTATATTATATCTCGATTATTTCAACAAACTCGATCATAATCAAATCTATATTTAAATCTCGATTATTTCAACAATATTCGTTCAGTATTTAAAGAGTTATGGAAGCTATGATATTTAGCAACAATCATTCATAATTGTCTAATCCGGAGACAATCAGTACGCAAACTTCTAAAATGCATATTCTATTAAATGTTTTAAAACAACATTTATCCCACAGAAATTAGTTAAAACTTATAAAGTCATATGATGCATTACTGTTGTAAAATATTCTAGCGTCCGTAAACTATTTAAATACTGAACGAAATATTGTTGAAAATCGAGATTTAAATAGATTTGATTATGGTTTTTATCTTCAGTTAGACCCCACAGCTTTAAATTCCATAAGCTGTGTGAACTTGAATGCTTCTATTTGCTGAACTGGCGTTTTCAAGTGCTCTGTCATTATTACCTGAACACTGCCATAAGGCCCATCTTTGCTTCTAGGGCATGCAGGGTTATTCTGCAGTCTTGACTGAGAGTATCCTGGGCTCGGGCGATTTGTTGCGCATTGATGGCAATGCTTGGTTGCCCAGATCTTGGGTCGTCCTCCGTGAAATCATGTCCGTCTACGAAGTGTTTGTGCCACTTGAAAATCGCGCTTCATTTCAAGCACTCTTCTCCATATACTTCAGTTATTTCTGCAACACTAAGAACCACTTAAGCCTCACCGAATACAGTAACCTATCACATAATGCTGCTCAGCTTCCAAGTCTGCTACAGGCTGCATAAAATCAGACACAAAAAAGAACAATTTTCCGAAGCCAAAAAAAATGACAGAGGCTGACTACTTATTGTTCTGTTGGGAGGGGGGGGCTCAATCGGTAGGGTGTCAGGCTCGTAATCTAAAGTTCCCAGGTTCGAATTCCAGCTGGGTCAGCGTTGAGATTTATCTCCGCAAAACTCCCCGTCCTGCCCACGGTCAGTAGGGGACACCGATGGGCTTGGAAAGACCGCCGTCCGTCGGATGGGGGGACGTCAGTGTGCTGGAGAGCCATACCCCGTACACGTTAAAGAACGCACTGGATGGCTTTGACGGGAGGCTACCATCTATCTCTAACCTTCTCTGAGCCTTCAGGGTCCTTGTGACCTGGCCATTTAGCCTATGGTGTGCAAAAAATTGCCGCTCAGAGGTAAAACAACCCAACCCAACTGTTCTGCTGTTACTTGCGACCCTATCGCATGCAACGTGTTTCAAATTGCGCATACTGCTCTCTACCCTTAAAGAGTGGCTGTGTTGCCACATATCATGTTATTATTAACTCTTACGAAAAGCTGCAGAATGTCGGCGATGGCAGTCTTCGAAATAGATGATACACTTGCGTATAGCACAACCTGACTGATGTATTCTTCAAGCAGTCATGGGCTATGGATGTCCAAATACACTACAAATTAAAAATTAAAAATAACCTAAAATTCTCTGTCGTTGAGCAATAAAATTTTAAAATTTATCCTCCGAATTATTTGCATGTTAAAAGTTTTAAGGAGTTTCTTTCCACATGTCGTGAAGGCGATTCCAGTGTCTCGGTTGCAGGTGGGGACGGGCGATGTCATTATTTCAATAGTCTCGGCGGACTATAGCCTTCCGTAGAAAGTGAATGCACCTGAAAGCAGTGTGGCATGCTCCCAGTCTATGGCTGCCGTGTGTTGTAACTGCTAGCTCGGCAGCGGCCGTCGTTAGCTTGTTTTGGCCGATATCTGTTGATACTCTGCGAACCTCTCTTGTAAAGAACGTATGGTTTTTCCGATGTAGTAGACAATGAAAATCCCAATTTTCACAATTCACCTATATTTTACAAAGTGGCTTCGAATTTTGCCAACTCCCTTTGGGTTGGGATGTTTTACCTCTGAGCGACACTTTTTTTCACACAATGGGCTAAATGGCCAGGTCATACGGACCCCGAAGGCTCAGAAAAGGTTTGGGGAGGGAACACACTGGAACAGCTGTTGAGAGACAGATGGCAGCCTCCCGTCAAGGCCATCCAGTGGGTTCTTTAACGTGCACATGGTATGGTTCTCCGCACACGGTGCCACGGCTTAACGTCCCATCCGATGGACGGTGGCCTTTCCAAGTCCAGCGGTATTCCGCTGGGCTTGGAAAGAAAAAGAACACCGTGTTAATAAGGAATATTGGTAATTATAAAATTATGTCGATAGCACTGCTACACACAGTATTTAGCTGTCAAAGAGAATTAACATCATCATAACACTGTAAACGAGCTGCTGCAAAGAAGCGTAATATAATTCAAAATTTCTCCTTTTATAAAACAGTGATTTCCGCTGTAAATATCCTCAATAATTTTCAGTTCACGGTGAAAGCTTTCACAAAACATTTTAGGCTACATTAATCAGGAAAAAAGGAGGAGGGCGCCACTATGTGTAAGTAAATATATACAATTTTACTGAGAAAATTAATGCTAAAATTGGAAAATTTAGTAACCACAATCTGTTTTTCCTCTTTTTAAACACTATCTTGAAGGAGTTTGTGGAGGGGAGGGGGATGCTAAGAAGCGTATATCTATCAATGTGTGGTACCTGCACAAAATTCGACGCTCAACACACCGACCGGCTAAAACAACGATCCGATAATCGATCGGTTAGTCGAGGTCGTATTGTTGGCCAACAACCTATTCTAACCCCCCCACCCCCGTAAGAAACTTTTCTGGCTATGCCCCTGTTAAAGAATAGAAATGAAATGAATTTTTGATGTATATTTGTATCTGATATATATACCTAAACTATCAATTTTGTTAATGGAAATTTGCGGATGAAATAAAACCACCAAAAAAAAAAATGGAAAAGAGGTTTAATAATTTCTTAAAAACAGAATTTCAACAGGGAGGGTTTAACCCCTCATTCAGTACCAGTCAACCCCAACTTATGAACATAATGCGCACCATGAAATGTGTTCGAAGGCTCAATTAAGTTTTCCAATAAGAAATATTGTTAAATCCATTAATGCGTTCTTTCGATACCATAAAAAAATCGACTTTCTTCTCATGAGTAAGTTAGTGAACACTTTTACAAACTTTAGCCAAAAGCCACTAAAAAAAACTATATTCTTAAGAAGCCATTATATGTTCAAAAACGAAAACACGCACTTCTAATAACTAATGATTTGGAAAAAAACTATAATTTTTAAGGAATCAAGAAACTATCTCGATTAAAAAATATATACATATACATTTTTAATGGGTACTATGAATTGGTAAAATTGGATGAACCAGTTTCAGTATATTGATTTTTTTTTAAATGGTACTCAGGTTCTCTTGCAATGAGTCTACAAAGTCTACAAAGTAGTTGGTAATATTGGGCAGAAGGGCGAAATACGTAATATTGCACATTCGAACAGATTCTTCGTACGTGGAGGTTCACCTGCTGTCAGATCATTATTTTGTTAATGGAGGATAAGCACGCGACATTTAATGGCGAATGAACTGTTGCAAGCAGCTGTTGAGGGGTTTTTTTTTTAATGACGAATATTTTCCGGAGAGCAAAATCATAAGCGAGAGTGCGTTCCCGAAAATCTTTCGCCTTCGGAGCATAGAGATGAGACGGTGCTGCCCACTGCGTCCAATGAAATAAAGCTGAAAACCTACCGTTGAGTGAAGGCGTCACTGAGGGACACGGCGGATCGCTGGTGGTGTACGGGAAGTCTGCATCAACTGGTGGAAGCTATTGACTCAGCCCAACTTCCTGATTAAAAAATCGCTCCCCTCCCTGTCACGTGCCATCATGCTATCGAGCCAATCAACGGTGTGGCTCATTATAGGAGTTTCCTGCACAAAGTCTGGGCATTTCTATATCTGCAATGACGTCAATAGCGATACGAGAACCTTCGGAAGTTTGGCTAATGAGGGCGGCAGCGGCGAAACGATGACGATTGTCGGGGTTCAAAGAAAACTTTTGACTGTGGAGTCTGAATCCAGCTGAAGAAGGATACGAATTAAGGGTAAAGGAATGAATCGAAATTACGTGATGAGTTTTTTATCATCATCATTCTCCTCAAGCAGCCATGGGCTACGGAGGTCCAAACAGACCGTGCAATTTAGATCTCCAAGCAAGTCTGTCCTGAGCTACATCTGCTGCATCCGCCACTGAACACCAATTCTAATAAGGTCCTGTTTGACATTGTCTGCCCATCGCATCCTAGGTCTGCCCCTCTTTCTGAGGCCTTTAGGCACACTGTTCATAACCCTATTCACCAATCTATAATTATTCATACGGGCAACATGACCAAACCAACGGAGTCTAGCTCTGCACAATAAGCTGCTTAAAGGAGGTTGCAAACTCCATTATTAGTTACAAACTTCAACCACCTAATACCTAAGATACTGCGAAAGCATCTGGAATCAAAAGCATCTAGTTTCCTGTTATCTTCTTTACAGTGTCCAAGTTTCACTACCATAACTAACCCTAGAAAGAACCAAACTATTGTACAGTCTAATTTTAGTCTTTAGGTGTATAGGCCTATTTCTCCACACTCTCCATAGATCTTAAAAGTCCCGGCAGCAATCCTTATCCGTCTGTTAATCTCATGCCGCACATCACCAGTATCTGTTACATAGCTCCCAAGATAATTAAACTGTGACACCAGGTGTCACAGTTTAATAATAAATAAATTATTATTTATATTTAATTATTATAGTTATAAATTTTACAATAATTTAAAAAGGAAAAAACTGGCGGTAAAACACAATGATCAGATAAAAGATGTCCGAGTGTAAGAGGCTCGGACATAAAATTATGAAAGCTAATATAACGACGTTCGAAATTAAAACACGGACATTCGACTAAAATATGTTTAATAGTTAAAATGGTGTCACAAAACTCGCACTTAGGTTTGTCGTCCGCCCGTAGAAGAAACGAATGAGTAATAAACGAATGACCTAAGCGGAGCCGAGCAAGTACAACTTCCTCCTTGTGATTCCTGCAATAACAAGGCTGCCATGGTTTGATGATAGGTTTGATCTCAAAGAGCTTGTTGTTAAGCTGTTCTGACCAAGATCTCTGCCACTGCGCCTGGAGCTCGATGGTAAAACGCTGCTGGAAATCCAGGGAACCGGCAACGGAGAGTCGGACAGGGGCGTGGCTGATTTGGCAGCAGAATCTGCCAAGTCATTGCCCCTGATACCGACATGGCCGGGCACCCCACAGAAATGGATGGTAGTGGTTGCTGCCAGACGATGTAGCTGCTGGCGGATCTTAGTAAGAACAGGGTGAGGCCAATGCCTCACTGAGATCAAAGCCTGTAGCGAGCTAAGCGAGTCGGTGTAAAGCAGACACCGACGATGATGCTTAGCCGTCATGTGATCCAAGACGAGACTGATAGTGTGCATTCTCTGCATTGTGATCTGGTCTGCAATGATTACATCACAGCAGACCATGGCCGATCCCACTGATGTGCCGGACTTCGAGCCATCTGTAAAGGCAGGCAAGAAGTCCGGGTGCTCAGCACGATGACTGGCAAAGAGTTGCCGGTACACAGTCAGGTGTAAAGGCCTTCCCCGTCCTGCACAGGAAAAAATCACAGGTAGGGGAAAAAGCGAGCCACGCTAGAAACGGCTCGGCTGTCGACTGTGCGATGCTATCGAGACTGGTGTTGATGTCTCTAAGGTGGCCTCGGACTCACAAACCAAAAGAACGAATGGAAGTCGGCCGATTTGTGTAAAGCATTTCCCACTTTGGACTGAAAACGCAGTCCCAAGTGGGGTGGCCAGGCAGGGATCACAATTTAGATGCATATTGTAGGGACAACTGCTGACAGCGAAGCAATAGAGAAGGTTCGTCGGTCTCAACATAAAGACTGGACCGGTGAGGTGAGGAAGGCTCCCGTGCAAACACGGAGAGCCTGATGATGGAGGGGGTCCAGCACCTTCACCATCGAATCCCGGGCAGAATTTTACACCTGGGATCCGTAGCCCAGTTTCGACCAGACAAGTGCACAGTAGAAGCGGAACAAAGAACATCGGTCTGCCCCCTCTCCCCAAGAAAGGGAGGAGAGGACCTTGATGATGTTCAACACTTGGACCTGAGATGACGTATGTGTGGTGAAAAGATCATTTTCCAATCGAAGATGAGACCGAGAAACTTGGTCTCCACCACAACTGGAATGATGTTACCCCCGAGCCGTAGCTCGGGATCCAGGTGAAGATTACGCTTGTGGCAAAAGTGCACACAAGCGGTCTTCTGTGGAGAGAACCAAAAACTGTTTGCTGTCGCCCAAACCGAAAGATTGTTCAGGGCAATTAGCAGTTGTCTTTCAATGACCCTCATGCTGGACGAAGAGCAAAAGATGCCAAAATCGTCAACATAGAGGGCATTGCCTACAGATGGAGGAAGTTGTCTAGTAATAGAATTAATCTGACAGCGAAAAGCGTAACATTCAGAATGCAGTCTTGTGGCACCCCCTGTTCTTGGGGGTACGGCCGTGACAGAGTGTTGCCGACGCGGACATAAAAAGAACGTGTCAATAAGAAGTTGGAGATTAAGATCGGCATATGACCTCTCAAGCCGAAGCTATGGAGGTCATGAAGAATGCAGAATCTCCAAGCCATGCCTTACGCTTTTTTGATGTCGAAGAAAATTAACACCAGGTGCTCAATTTGTAAAAATGAATTTCTGATAGCCAATTCGAGGCATATCAGATGGTCAAGAGTTGACCATTGCCTGCGAAAGCCACACTGGGTGTTGGAAAGAAGGTTGTGGTGTTCTAAATACCAGATGAGTCTGGCATTTACCATTCTTTCCAACACCTTGCACACGCAGCTCATCAAAGGCGATGGGACGATAATTGGAAGGAATCTTGGAATCCTTTCTTGACTTCGGGAAGACCAAGACGATGGCCTCCCTCCAGGAATCCGGAAACTGCTCCTTGACAAAAACGCAATTGAAGAGTCGGAGCAGTCGATCCTTACTTGATGGTGAGAGGTGTTGGAGCATGGCATAATGGACATTGTCCGGCCCAACAGCAGATGCACAAGACGAGTGCAGAGCAAGGCGAAGCTCCTCCAGTGTCAATGGCTTGTTGTAAAGCTCCAGGCCATTCGAGTGGAAGGGAAGCGGAGAGCGTTCCGCCCTGCTCTTCTAGGCCAGAAACATGGGAGAGTACAAAGACGAAGAAAAGATGGAGGAGAATGACTCCCCCAGAGTGTCGGCAATTACTATGGGATCAGCAATTGCCTATCCATTGTACTCCAGGATCGATAACGAGTGGGACATGTAGTTCCCACCCATCTTCCGGACTTTATCCCACACGACCTTAGAACTGGTCGTGCAGGTGATAGAAAACGTATATTTGATCCAAGATTCCTTCTGGATCTGGTGCATTTGAACGTTTCAAGATTGGGGGTTGTCAGATATCTCTGAAACACTCCGGAAAACGAGGAAACCGTGTCGAAGTTTGAGGAATTGTTGATGCAGCTGCATCTATGATACAGTCCGTTATCTCCGTTACTGCCACATTGATTGGCTCCTGGCTGAGTGGTTATGGAGCTCAGAGAGCAGCTCGAACCCACCCCAGTCAGCCCGATCAAGCCTCCATCTTCAGATGCGTGAAGGGCAGCAAGGTCCCCCACGGGAGATGCTGCACACCACGGGGAGGTGATCACTTCAGTAAGGGTTGTCCTCAACCTCCCATGTAAAGAGTGGAAGAATCGATGAGGAGCAGATGGTAAGGTCGATGGCAGTGAAAGTGCGAGTTGGGGAGTGAAAGTAAGTACTGACACCAGTGTTTAACAGGGAGAGAGAAGGATCCAGGACCTCATCCCTCCCGTTGGTGTCAGCACCGCCCCAAAGTGGACTGTGTCCATTGAGATCCCCCAATATGAGGAAGGGGGACGGCAACTGTGAGACGTGATCATCAAGGTCTTCCTGGAAGACGATGTTCCCAGGTGGAAGATATACAGAGCAGATAGTCAGCGAGAACCCCACGAAGAGACAGATGGCAACCGCCTCTAAGTTGGTGGTGAGAGGGGTACAACCTGGAATGGAGAATGGTTGCTCATGAGGATGGTGACACCCCCTTGAGCTGGACCATATCCATCCCGGTCCTGGTGAACTAGTGAAAAGTGCCGGATCGTGAGATCTGTGACTGGCTGCAAGTATGTCTCCTGCAGGGCCTTGATGTCATCAAGATTCCTCTGGAATCCACGACAATTCCATTGTAAGAGTGTGGCCATCTCAGGACTTGGAAGAGTGGGCGGACGCTGAATTCCTATTCAATTTAACCGCAGCAGAGGATGGTTTAGTGAATAGGGGGTGGGCGGTATCCATGTCCTCAGATTCGTCCGAGGGGCATGGATCAGTGACAGCTCTTTGTGGTGCAGTTTTCTTTTTTGGCACCGGTGGGGGCCCCTTAGGTTTGGAAGGTCTTACTGTCTGAGGACGGGGAGGAGGAAGGCCGAGTTGCAGGAATGGAAACCGGGGTTGATGTCGAAGTTGACACCACCCTCGGTTTTGCCTGCATCAAGAGGTACTTAGCTGCGGGCGAGGAAGACTCAGTCGGTGGGACACTGATGTCAGTCTTCACTGCCACCAAAGTCATTGGAATGATGGGCTTTCCAACAACTGCACCGGCATAGGATACCTTGCCAGGTGCGACGGGCAGCGCAGCAAGCTTTCTTGCCTCAGCGTATGAGATGTTATTCATTACTTTCAAGTGTTGCACCACCTTTTCCTCCTTCCAGTTCGGACAGTCATGGGAGTGCGCTGGATGTTCGCCACTGCAGTTCACACAGCATGCCTTTTCTGCTGTGCAGTCAGAATCGAGTTGATCCTTATTGGCTCCTGGATCGTCTGTACTCTTCCCAGATGAGTCCAGATATTGCTTGCAGAGTGATTCCAGACATTGTTTGATATGGAGAGAATGAGGTACTGGCTATCATCCCAGTAACCTCTGTCATAGTAACAGTTATGGTAGAGGTAGCGTGTGTTTGGGTGGCATTTCCATGGATGGACGCACAGATCTCTCTGTGTTGATGGGTGGAAACCTCAATGCTCAAAAGTATAGAGATATTTTGAAGTACCCCATGGTTCCGTTTTAGGACCACAATTATTTTTACTATATACAAATGATCTTTTAGATGTAAAATTTAAGGGTAACATTATTTCCTTTGCTGATGACATAGTTTTAGCATATTTTACTGACACTGAATTGTAGCAGAATATTAGCATGGATCTGGATGTTTTGAGGAAGTAGTTTGACAAAAACTCTATTAATGTCTGCAAGACAACATATATGTATTTCAATATACAGCGAGGGAATGATAGTAACCTAAAGGAATTTTACTATGACGATCTTAAAAGTTTATTGTCATTAAAGGATACAAGCTTGCGATCTGTCTGTGATTTTCAGAAAATAATGTCTACAAATAGCATAATATATCTAGCGTTATTTTTGACAAACAATTGGAATGATCATATTCAAATATTAGTTTCCAAAATTAAAGAATCCTACCAGTTTTATACACAAGAAACTTGTTAGATCTAGACTCTAAAAAAAATTTATTACGCTTTCATTTATTCAAGAATACAGTATGCTCTTTTTATTTGGGAGGAACATTTAAAAACTCGCTTAAACCTATGAAATATATGCATATATATATAAGAAGGAGCCATAAATTAATGCGGATAGCAGCCAGTTTTATACACAAGAGACTTGTTAGATCTAGAGACAAAGATTAAGTAAAAATGAGAAAAATCGCGATAATTCGCCAAAAGATTGTGCGTTCCTCACCAAACTTTTGTTCATGTAACCAGTAAAGTAATGCAAGTCAGCATATCATATGCAAATTAGTCTAGGTTGCGTCTTTCAGGAAGATGTCCTTGGAGTTTTTCGCTCCAAGGACATCTTCCTGAAGTTACTTTCTCTTAGTCCAAGATAAGCATATATATATATACAGGGCGATTCAAAAGGTCTTAGACAAACTGTAAAGCCGCAAACACCACCCGAGTATGCTAAGGGCATTATTTGCCAGAAATTGAGTTGGGCAGCGCGAGTCATCATCATCCTTCAAGTCGTTGACATTATGGGAGTAGTATGCATCGTTACAGTAATACTTAGATGGCAGGTATGCACTTAGCTTATGGGGAAGCGAATGGAAACGGGTGAGCCACAGTGCAATTGTATCGTGCATGGTTCCCAAATAGACGATGGTACAAAATCAAGCATTTGCACCACAGATTGTGTGAAACTGGATCTTTCGAAGCAAACAGCCATTGTGGTCAGGACCTAACGACGCACACACCTGTCATGGAAGAAGCAGTCTTACATGAAATTGAAAGCAATCCAAGTACACGAGCTATTTCACATCACATTCACATACCTCAACCCAGCATGTGGCGAGTATTACACAAGGAGTTGTTATACCCTTTTCACATGCAACGGGTCCAGTCATTGGAAGGAGATGACCACCGGCGTCTGGAATTTGCACGTTGGTTTTTTCAAAAATGTATCACACAGCCGAAATTTCCAGCGTTGGTTCTCTTCACCAATGAAACTACCTTCTGACTGAGGGTTGTGTGTAAATGTTCATAATTTGCATGTATGAGCACATGACAACCCACGAGCTACACGCCCCCATGCTGCACAACACCGGTTCATCATAAATGTTTGGGTGAGCATTGTTGAAGACTCTTTGCTTGGGCCATACCTTCTTCCATCACTAGACGGGTGTAGTTATCGGATATTCCTGGAGGAGGTACTGCATGATTTTCCTATATCTGTGTGTCAAAACGTGTTTCAGCATGACGGGGCGCCCACACATTTCACCTTGGTTGTGCGCGAGAATCTCAACAGCACCTTTCCTGCATGATGGATTGGCTGGGGGGGACTTGATTGATCCCCCATTGATTTCTTCCTCTGGGGTTACCTCAAAGCCCTTGTGTACGAAACCTTCTTAGCCTCTGACCTCGTCGGAAGAGTAGTTGAGGCAGCAGCACAGTCTGCAAGAGGCCTGGCATTTTTTAACATGTTCCATGTGATCCATGTGTCGACGTTGCGAGGCATGTATTGCTGTGGATGGAAAGAACTTTGAGCACTTCCTCTGAAATTGCAAACGTCTAATAAACATGTTTTTATACCTTACTTGTATTCCTTTATTTTTGATTCTTTCTGTACCTCTAGCACACTCGGGTGGTGTTTGCGGCTATATGTTCCTATGCAAAAATGGTTTTTGTATTCCTGACCTACCTTTGCAGTTTGTCTAAGACTTTTTGAATCACCCTGTATAGTTAAAATTATGACATTTAAAAGAAAATTTGATTATTCCACGCAAAGTTTTCTTGGTTTGCAAGCTTTAAATCTCGAACAGATTTTTACTCTGAAATCCTTAATATTTATTCATAAAAATTCTTCTCTGTTTCAGAGGGTGACAAACACATATAATACAAGAGAAATGGTGTCTAAAAAGTTCATATTACCTAAATCAAATAAAGTTTTTTTACATATTTTTTGGCTATTCAGCTTTAAAAATATACAATCGCTTACCAAATCATCTGAGTGAAATAGCAGATGATAAAAATTCCAAAACCGAAGTTAAAAAAATGGTTGTTGAGCTAATTTGGCAATGTTTTTTCAGTAATTCTAATTTAGAAAATTGTTCTAATATTTGTATTTAAATGATTTTTCGTACATAATTTTCTCTAATTTAATGGAATGATTAAAAACGATGTATTTGAACTCCACTGGCGAGTTGTAATAACTCTTGTGGATCAAAGACTTGAAATTGTAATGCGAATATAAATATGAATGAATGAATAAAATTATTTTATTATTTATATATTTTAATTAAGGTGTAATTTATTGGTTCTCTTTGTAGTAGGAATCGAGTGAGTGATTCTAAATTACTTATTGAGCTAAGTACAAAATAATTACTATTCCACAAGAGATTTAGGTTGTTGGGTTGTTTTACCTCTGGAGTGACACTTTTTTTGCACACAATGGGCTAAATGGCCAGGTCACAAGGTGCCCAAGGCCTCGGAGAAGTTTGGGGGGGAGGAGACCCACTGGAACAGCTGTTGGGGGACAGATGGTAGACTCCCATCAAGGCCATCGTGTGTTCTTTAAAGTGCACAGGGTATGGCTCTCCTGCACAAGAGACCACGACTTAACATCACATCCAACGGATGTCGGCCTTTCCAATCCCATCCGTGTCCCCTACTGACCGTGGGCAGGGCAGGGAGTTTTGTGGAAATAAGTCTCAATGCCGACCCAGCTGGGACTCGAACCTGGGAACTGCAGATTACGAGCATGGCGGGCTACTGACTGAGCCACCTCCGTTCTTCGATGGGTCCTTGAGTGATCACCACACGCAGTGGAGTGCAATGCGAGCACAGTGCAACGATGCTTCTCACGCATCATGGACAACCAAATGACAGGTAAGAGACCAGTATGGCGCACCACATATAAGTATCGCATACTCTGTAGTAAGTAAAGATCGTGTGCTCCGTAGGAGGGCCATTTGTGATCCTTTCACCACAGTGACCGTGCTGCTGAGCAATTTGCGGACTGTTACCATAGTATCCATGCACACCATTAGATAATGTTTGCATGACACAGGAATGAGGGTAAGACATCCACTCTGGCATCTGCCATTGCAGCAACATCACTGGTTATGCTGTCTCCACTACTGTCAAAAGAGGCAACATTGGACTACAGAATGGAGGAGAGCGTTATTCACAAATGAGTCTCAGCATGACAGACACCAGTTTGTTGGCATGGCATCAATGACATGAGGTACCCATTCCATTAGCTGCCATACTACTCCACAAAGTAGTACAATGGTTTGGAGTGGCATCACATATGATGGCCAGACAACTCTGCTACACATTTCTGGCACGCTAATGGCGAGACGTTATATCGATGACATTGTTAATCCCGTGGCACAACCCTTCCTTATTTATTATAACCATGCCTGGACAGATTCTGCAGCAGGACAATGCCACCCCACACACTGCACATGCAATGAGGACAGTCTCCAATGTGTGGACTTTCTCCCACGGCTACCATACTCCCCATACTTATCGCTCATTGAGCATGTATGGGGCCTTATGGTTAACCACCTTCACCAGCTCTCTCCAGAGGTGAAACTGGTACAGTTGTGTGCCCAATTGAATGCTGTTTGAAACACCATACCTCAGGACACCATCTGATTGATGGAATGCTGAGAGGTATACAGGCTGGTATAACTGCCCTAGGTGTGACTATGTATTGATGAATCGGTAATCAATGCACGTACCTTGCATTCTCACATTCCATTTTTTGATCATTTGCGCATCTACCATCATAGTTCCATTCTGTCAGTTTCGGGCATATACATTACTTCCTTCATGATGTTGCATTGCCACTTTGAGCAATGTATGAACGCATATCCGATTTTCAGGATCATACAAAAGAAATTAGTAGAAAGAGAACAGTATTATTGAGAACTTTTCACATTCAGTTAACTGTATAAAATTTACTATACTTTCCACCATTAAATCTTTGAAACCATATTTTCATGGTACCTAATTTCTAATTCACATCATATTCTGACAATATTTTACTTAATATTCAATCTGCAACAACCACATCTACAGGGTGTTTCAAAACTCTGTGTACAAATTTCAATGAGATAGGAAACACCAAGACAAACTTTTTTCGTCTATGAATGCATGTCTGCTGATGTAACCCAGCTTATGTGCTCTTCTCAGACGAGGCCTCTTTCACATGTGAGGGTGTTTAATGCACACAATTCTCACATTTGGGCACACAAAAATCCACATGCCACAATGGTGCATGGTCATCAACAATGTTTCACCGCCAATGTTTGGGCAGGTTTTGTCCATGATATTTTGATTGTGCCATACCTGCTGTCTCTCCGACTCAACAGGCAGATTTATCGGGTATTTCTTGAAGAAACGTTGCCAGGACTGCAGATGTTCCCATGGCTAATTGCACACAAATGTTGTTTTAACATGACGGGGCGCCAGCATACTTCAGGAATAATGTGAGGGATTATCTGAACGGCACTTTTGGGGGCCGATGCTAAGGCCAAGGTGAACCCATCACCTGGCCGAAGATTGCCGATTTAACATGTATTGATTTCTTCCTCTGGGGACACATGAAGGACCTTGTGTACAAGACTCCCATTGACTCAGATGAAGACCTCGTAGCAAGAATCGCTGTCACCACTGCAACTGTTCACGAAATTTTGGGAATCTTTCAACATGTACGGCAATCAATGCTTCGACGCTGTCATGCATGCAATGCTGTTGCCAGTCGCAACTTTGAACACCTTCTTTAAATAAGTTCACATTTGTTTCCATTCATTTATGTACCAGCTCCACTGATATTTCTGTCAGTGCCCTGTAGCATCAAAGGGTTATGTCAGCAGATATACATTCAAAGACGAAAAAGGTTTGCATTGTTTCCCTATCTCCCATTGAAATTTGTACAGAGAGGTTTGAAACACCTTGTAGACTGAAGAGAATTTCCATCTGATTAATATAGACAATGGTGAGTGACTGACAGTGAATCATGCTAATTCTAACTATGATGCACAAATAGTAGAGCTCTGAAAATTTGCACCTAGGGGTAATCTGGGTCGTAGATCTGGGGAAAAATCCGATATTTCACCTCAGAATATCCTTCAAGGTAAAACAGAGATCATGTTGAAGTCGAACTTTGGCGTATGTTAGAAATGTGAAAATCTGTGTTCATGGGTTTTTTGGGTGTAGATGTCAGAAACATTACCAAATTTCATATCAAATTTTGTATCCAGGGGGTCCTACAAGGTGAAAGATCAAATTTAGATCTACTGGTACTAGGGAGCTAAAAATTGGTTCCTTGTTATTTTGGGTCGTTGATCTCAGAAATTATGTAAAATTTTTGATGTGATGGATCCTTCGAGATTCAAAATTGGTGAATTGGATTCTTTCAGGCAGTAGAAATAAGAGGAATTTCAGATCTGGTGTTGCAATCAAGGTCAAACGGAGTGATCGGCTAGGAATCAGGAGGTGCTGAAGGCACCAGTTGATTTCTAGTAATAAATATAACATAACAGGAAACTAGATGCTTTTGATCCTAGATGCTTATGGGAATTAGGTGGTTCAACTTTGTAACTAATGATGAGGTTAGGCAAAGGAGTTGGCAACCTCCTTTAAGCAGCATATTGTGCAGAGAGAGACTCTGTTGGTTTGGCCATGTTGCCCATATGGATAATTATAGATTGGCGAATAGGGTTATGAACAGTGTGCCTAAGGGCCTCAGAAAGAAGGGGAGACCTAGGATGCGGTGGGCAGACAATGTCAAACAGGATCTTGTTAGAATTGGTGTGCAGTGGCCAGATGTAGATGTAGCTCAGGACAGACATGCTTGGAGAACTAAATTGCATGGTTTGGTTGGACCTCTTTAGCCCACGGCTGCTTGAGGATGATGATGTGTTATATCAACATTAGCTTTATCAATGAAATTAAAAAAAAAAAGGAGTATAATGAAATCGGAGTTCGAAATAAGGAGTATAATGAAATCGACAATTTAGAGGTATACAAAATTAATGCAATTTAAAAATTTAGTGGCCTGAAAACATGTCCTGCCTTACAGCTCAGAGAAGGTTGGTGATGGGGTTGGGTTGTTTTAGCTCCGAGTGGCACTTTTTTGCACAAAATGGGCTAAATAGCCATGCCACAAGGACCCCAAAGGCTCAGAGAAGGTTGGGGGGAGGGGACTCACTGGACAGATGTTGGGAGACAGTAGCCTCCTGTCGAGGCCATCCAGCATCTTTAATGTGCACAGGGGCAGGGAATGGTTCTCCAGCACATGGTGTCATGGCTTTACTTTCCGTCCAACAAATGGCAGCCTTTCCATTTTTTTCTTAGGTGTCCCCCTTTTGATTGCGAACACAGCAGGGGTTTAGTGGAACCAGATTTAGTTTTTACCTGGGAACTGCAGATTATGAGCCAGCCAATGTTACTGACTAAGCCAACCACCCCCTCCCTGAAGCTCGTTAAGATTATCCACCATGTTGGGGAGATTTATGGAAGCGTTTACAAACTTTGCCTCTTTTTTTTGGAATGCAAAATGTTTGAAGAATAAACTCTTAAATTTTATTGCAAAATGCCAGAGAATTTTAATTATTTTTAAGGAATTCTAACGTATGGCACACCCAACCACCCGTTTGATATAGTGTGGCCAGGTGGTTTAGTGTGCTTGGTTACTTACCTATTCACCTACTGCTTTTCGCTCATGATTTGCTGGTTTGCAGTTTGTAGATTTGTCAATATAGTTATTCCACCTTATCTTCCGAAAGCTATGGAGAAACTTAATGCTTTATGTGTCAAATGAAAGCTTGTGACATGGGGATTATCACAGGTTATAAAATATCCCCATGCCTTCCCCCCCCCCCCAAAAAAAAGGAGAAATATGCAACAAATTGCTCTACTATATCATTCAAAAGTCCACTTGGTAAAGTAGAGGTGAGTTGCAAAAATTGGGATTGGTTCTGTGAAATTAAGGACAGTTGGAAAAACACAAGAACTCTTGGCAAAATTCGCAGCTACTTGGTAAAATACAGGGAAGTTGTGAAAATTATTCCTTTCTTGTGCAATTAAGGAGAACTGATGAAATTCGAAGTGACTTGGCAAATTCAGAGATGTAAAAATTGCGATTTTTTCAGTAAAATTTCGGCGAGTTGCCAAAATCTAGATTAGTTGGCAAAATTCGAATCCACTTGGAAAAATATAGGCGAGTTGTGAAAATTGAGATTTGTTTTGTGAAATTAAGGAGTGTTGGACAAATTATTGAGGAAACTTATCAAAATGTAGGGCAGTTGGAAAAATTCGAATCCACTTGGAAAATACGGGCGAGTTGCGATAATTGGGATTGGGTTTGTAAAATTCAGGATAGTTTACTAAAATCGAGAAAACTTGGCAAAATCTTGGGGAGTTTGAAAAGTTTGAAGTGATCTGGCAAATTTAGGAGAGATATAAAGATTGGGATTAGTTTCGTGAAATTAAGGAGAGGTGGCCAAATCAAAGGAAAATTCACACTGACTTGTTACAATTCAGACGAGATGTAAATATTGGAATTATTATTACTGTGAAATTGGCAAAATTGGAAGTTAAGAAGTCAAATGGGAAAATGCAGGAGAGTTGTGAAAATTGCCCCAACCCCCCACGGAGCGGAAATCTAAGAAAGTTTGCTCAGTTGGCAAAATTTGAATTTGGAAAATTTTTGATTTCTACCCCCTCCCCCCCACAATAGTCCTTCGCTTCGCCCCTGAACTTAACCATTAACGGTTGAAAGTTATTCAAAATAACTGTTACCACTAATAAATTTGAAAAAAGGAATACGTGAAACTGAACTAATATCTGATTTCGCGTGATTAAACATTAACAGTTCTGACGTAGGGAGGATTTAGTTGAAATTTATTCAAACTGTTGCCACCAATAAATTTGAAATTACACTTTCCAAATCTCCCAAAAGGTGAAAAATTTTGAAAATTCAAAAATTTCAAACGATGAATTTGTTAGAAATTTGAAATTTTGGTGTTGGAATGTAAAGGTCACGAAGTTACCATTGGCAACAATGGTTTGACCCTTTAGACCGGGGGAGGTGCAACGTTTTTGGATTTAACAGAAAATTGTATGTTTTTAGGGACAAATTAAAAATTCCTTTTGGGTTGGACAGGTATTGATGAAATATTACGATTTTCACTTTCCGATTCTCCCAAAAGGTATAATCACGCCCTCTAACGGTGAAAAAAATCAAAAGTTCAAAAATTTAATCAAATATTGCGAAATATGTATTTTTGCTAGAAATTTGACATTTTGGTGGTGGAATGTGACGTCTTGAAGATTACATTGGCAACAGTGAGTTGAACCTTTACACTTAGGGTAGGTAAGAAATGCAACTGGTTTGTTTTAAGAGATAATTGGAAAACTTTTTTAATTGGTATTAATGATACATTATAATTCGCATTTTCAAAGGTAGTTTTAACATAAATCGTTAGAAAACACTAAATATACAAACAGCAAAACTTTTAACGAATTGTTCAAATGATTTGTTTATGGTAAAAATTTGAAACTTTGGATGTAGTGTCAAGAGACATTCCACTAACGGCAATGATCTGCCCCTTTTCTTCAGAGAGGTGTGAAAAAGCAACTTTTTAAATTTAAGAACTAAAAGACAAATACTTTTATGTTGCATAACTACTAATAAAATACTGTGTGCACACCCCTTAGCCATCATCCAAAACTTTTAAGGATTTTAAAAGTAGATAAAGGAAAAACTTCATTTTTTTAAAAACAAGATTTTTATGTGCACCACAGGTGATATGCGTTCCTATAGTTATTTTACACATTCAGTACTCTCTAACAGTAAAAATTCGAACTAATAGAGATTAGGAAAAATAAACTTTTAATCTTTTATTAGTACCTATAAAACGCAAAAAAAAAATTCATATATTTCTTAAAACAAAAAAATTTGCTTTTTACCAATTGGTATGAGGGGGCAAGATATTACTATTAATGTAGACCACTTGACCATTACAGTCAATCTTCAAAATTTTAAATTTTTAGCATATATATAGTAGATCGTTTGCAATTTCGTTTAAATATTGGTATTTTTCAGCTTTTTCCGTTGCTAGAGGCCGCTTTTTGAGTTTTTATTTACTGCATTTAGCACTCTCTAATACTGTAATATTTTACCAGTACTTATGCAAATCAAAAAAGAATTTTTCAATTGTCTCTAAAAAAGTTGATTTTCTACAGAGGGACAGACAGGTTTAGAGACGGACAACAGTCAACAGATGGGCAAACAGACAAATAAACCAACATTGTATATGCACACGACAAAGTGAAAATATTAGCCCATTTTGCAAGCGAAATAAAAGGAAATTATTTGTTGGGTTTCAATTAGCTCGTTTCACTTTTGCGGCCTATTGCTGTCTTCTGACGGAATTTCTTGGAAAAAACTTCATTATTTATCTCAGAGTAGAAATTTTCTGCCAAATGAAGCGAGTGAGGCATTAATAAAATATGGAAGCTTTTATAAGCAAAAAAGGTGCAGAAATGTATAAAACTATAGCAACTGAAAAGGTTCTACACTAACTCATAGGCTTTCACCTCGCCGTACGACAAAACATGGCACCCATAAACTATGTGACTCAATCAACCAATGGCAGTCAAGGCTGGGCCACCCACCTCAACAAACAACACATTAACATAATCACAGACGCGAGGCCTGCATTACAACTCATTAACACACTAACAGTAGATCCATCACAGAACCATTCCCTTTTCCACATACAAAACATAGCACACAACATTATAGACAAGAGAAACACCCTAACATTTTACTGGATTCCCTCCCATTGCAACATCATCCATAATGAGACTGTTGACTCACTTGCTAAACAAGGCCTCACACTCACAACCCCAAATTACCACACTGTCCCTACATGCAAACATCACATAAGAGAATACACAAAAAATTTTTATCACACATGGACCCAGAATTTGGTACAACACACTACAAATAAAAACACATTCAGAGCCACAATAGCACCCTCTCCAAACACACTACATCTTAACTACCTATCCCGAAGGGCCCAAACAGCAATACACAGACTCCGAACTGGCAGAGCGAACATCAACAAAGACTTATTTATGATTAGAAAAATACATACTGCACTCTGCCCAAACTGCCAAGTGATAGAGGATATCCCCCAGTACCTACTACACTGTCAAATATACAACACACAAAGACACACCCTCTATCACAAACTTGCTACACTTGGAGTCACCACATTCACCTTACAGACCATCCTAAATCCCACCCATACAAAGGCAAAATCACATTTCAGGGCCCTGGCCCATTTCATACAAAGTACTGTCAAAATCCTTTAACCTTCCAACTTCCTGCAGACTCTCCATCTCAATATGTGAAATATGACTCTCTTCCCTGCAGACACCTCCTACTCAAAAGATCCATTGGATACCAAAAGATCCAGATGCCAAAAAGATCCAAAGGGTCAAAAAAGAAGCATTTTGGACACATTACTGCACCACCTTATTTCCCTAGTGCAATTGTATTAATGTTTTCAAAAAATATATATACATACATAATTATACTCTGTAACAATAAACTACAACTCCCAAAGTACCCTTTTTCAAAAATGATTACTAGTGGTGGCAAACCATCTGCCTGACCAATTTTCATCACTTTAGTTTTCTCTCTGTTTATAACCAAACCTACTATACTACCAGTCTCATCAACAGCTCGAATGAAAGAGTTCATCTCATGAACATCATTTGCCAAAAGAGCTAAATCATCAGCATATTCTAAATCAGAAATTTCAAGATCTGCCGACCATTTTAGGCCATCCTTAATTGTAAGAGATTCGGGGCGATTTTGAATATTTACCTTGCACCCTTCTTACCAACTTCCGGCCAACATGGGCCACACAGCGATCACACACGCTACAATTTTCACTCCCAGAAGAATTTTACTCCAAACCTCTCCCCTCCCCCTTGCCACAAAACTACGACGCAGCACTTCCTTGGCACAAAACTTCAACCACCTACTTCATTTTTAGGCGGCCTGCGGCCAAAAGCCTATCGCCAACATGTAGGGTCGCTAGCACTTCACTGTACTGGTCCCTACTTTTGACGCATACAAAAAAAAACTTTTTCTCGTGGACCAGATGATAAAGCGGCCAAGGTCCCTTTTACAAAATGGTCCAGTTTTTAAAGAAGGATGTTAGACTCTAAATATACAGGACCTCTAATTCTGTCTAGTTTGCTGTGTCAAGAGCGCGAGCGTCAGTGGATATTGAAGTCGTTCTAATTAAGCACGAGTAAAACACGAGATTCAAAAACTATATTCGTATCGGAATTAAAATTACAGACTTAATTTGAAAAGTATGCAAAATCTAATAAAAGTACTTACACATAATTAATAAATGTTTTAATTATGTTAAGTAATAAATAATTTTGTTTAATAATAATAATTTGTACCCTTTACATTTTTTTATGCACTTCACACCATAATTTTCTTTTGCTATCCTCTCAGATCTTCTACTGTGGCATATAAACTGACAGGCTCCTGTCAGACCTCTGTGGCAAGCAGCTGCTTGAGGGGGTATTTATTTTATTTTTATTTATAAAGTTGCATACGCTTGGCAAACTGTATCCGAGGAATTTCTGGTGTGTACGAAGTGATTTGAAAAGTTCAATTATCTGAGCGAGGAAACTCCAGTTTTTGATTTAGAAACTTCTGACGTAGGGAGGATTATGTGTACCTCGAACTATGTCCATTTCTTTTCTCCTCTAAAAGAGGGGGAGAAAATTTTAACCGGGAGAGGTTGGGTTGTTTTACCTCTGAGCGGCACTTTTTTGCCCAATGGGCTAATTGGCCAGGTCACAAGGACCCGAAGGCTCAGAGAAGGTTGGAGGAGGTGACCCATTGGAACAGCTGTTGGGAAACAGTCTCCCGTCAAGGCCATCCAATGTGTTCTTTAACGTGCACAATGTATGGATCTCCCATATACGGAGGCACAGCTTAATGTCCCATGCGACGGACGGCAGCCTATCCAAGCCCATCGGTGACGCCTTCTGACTGTGGGCAGGGCCGGAATTTTGCGGAGATAAATCTCAACGCTGGCCCAGTTGGGACTCGAACCTGGAAACTACAGATTACGTGTCTGGCACGCTACTGACTGAGCTACCCCCACCCCGGAAGGGAGGGGAGATCGAGTGTAATGTTATTTATGCCAAATGAAAGCTTGCGACGTGGGGAGTGCCATCTACTCTACATTTTAGAAAGTTTCAGACCCGATCAATGCCGGGTAAATCTGCTAGTACATATATACAGTATTTATTCTTTTTCTCTTTTACAAATCTATTTGTCACCAGTAGCTAGCGGGCTGCAAAAAAAAAACGGGGATGGCGGCCTTAGTTTGCCCAGACCTGCCCTAGGGTTAAGGAGAAAAATCAGTCAGTGCATATAATATATTGTAACAGATTTTTAGCTATAATATGTTTGACAACACCTAGAGTGAATCCAAAATAACCCCACAAATAAAATAAACTTATTTAATAAATAAAGCAATTACCTGACATGAAATAAGTAAACCTGCACTATTCCTCACTTCTTATACAATTAGTGTACCAGATGCCAGTGTTATAAAAGGTGGAAAAAGGACATTGTCAATTCGTAAAATAAGGTAACAACAAGTACCATCTAACACATGAGTCAGAAAAAGGCATAATACTTATTAAATACATTTTAAAATATATGATGTGCTGATTTTTATTCCGACTTGATAATCAATCAAGTTATTTGAACTTAAGTGGAATAATGGTTCTTTACTTTTAATACTGAAGCTCTGAAAGACCCAGTTATAGCCAAAGCTTACCATGATAGGTTATTTAATCATTATGACAGTCATGGTATGCTTACTACTGAAGTTGAGGAAGAATGGGATCATTTATTTGGAAACTAACAGTACTCTTTTAGGAAAAGAGGAGGCAAAATTATTTGAGTGATAAGGCACTTGAGCTTATTTCGGAAAGAAAGAACTGCAAGAATGTCCTTAATCAATACCGTACAAGTTCTAATAGAAAGCATTACAGAGAACTTAATAAACGTGTAAAAGATCAGTTAGCTGCTGATAAGAATCTTTGGCTTAATAGCTTGGCTGACAAAGCCGAGGAAACAGTTAGACAGCACAACAGCAGAGAGCTGTACCAGATAGTTAATGTTTTGTGTGGTAGAAAACGGACAGGTATACAGGGATTGAAGGATAAACAAGGTAAGGTTATAGAAGGTGAGGATTCTGTCATGGCTAGGTGGACTGAGCATTTCAGTGATGTTCTAAACAATGAGGTTAGTTCTACTCCCATTGTTTGTAATGATGATAGATGCATTGGTAGCTTTAATGTTGGTCCTATAACACAATCTGAAGTTAGTTTGGCTGTTTCTAAACTTAAACTTCATTTCCCCAGGGGTAGATGAAATTACTACAGAAATGCTTAGAGCTGGGAATGTTTCGGTTACCACTTGGATGACTGAAATTCTGAATATCTTTTATGATAAAGGCATGGTTCCTAAGGATTTTACCAGAGCTATTATTATCCCTATTTTCAAAAACGGTGATCGCAGTTCTTGGATAACTATAGGGGTATCAGCCTACTCTCTGTTCCAGGTAAAGTTCTTTCCATGATTCTGCTTAATAGAATTAAGAATCTGGTTGACAGGCAATTGCGTGATGAACAGTGTGGATTCAGAAGTGGTAGGGGATGAGTTGATCAAATATTTTCACTTAGGCAGATTCTTGTGAAATGTTTAGAGTTTCAGAAACCTTTGGTTGCTAGCTTTGTTGATTTCAAAAAGGCTTTCGACTCTGTTGATCGTCATAATTTGTGGTTGATTGTGAGATCATATGGTATACCTGACAAGTTAGTTAACATAATGAAAGCTCTCTATAATAACACTGAGTCGCGTGTGAGAGTTGGTAAGGCTTGTAGCAATTAGTTTAACATTATTTCTGGTGTTCGACAAGGGTGCATTTTGTCTCCTTTTCTCTTTAGCTTGGTTATTGATTATGTTATGCGAAATTCACTTCAAGGGAAAAATTTTGGCCTTAAATGGACTGGAGATACTAACATTTCTGATTTAGATTATGCTGATGATTTAGCCCTTCTGGCAAATGATATTGATGAGACGAACTCTTTCATTCGAGCTGTTGATGAGACTGGTAGTAGAGTAGGTTTGGTTATAAACAGAGAGAAAACTAAAGTGATGAAAATTGGTCAGGCAGGCTGTGATTCAGTTGATCTGAATGTTTGCAGTCTTGAGCAGGTGTCACAGTTTAATTATCTTGGGAGCTATGTAACAGATAACAGTGATGTGCGACATGAGAGTAACAGACGAATAGGGACTGCTGTCGGGACTTTTAAGAATCTATGGAGAGTGTGGAGAAATAGGCGTATACACCTAACGACTAAAATCAGACTGTATAATAGTTTGGTTCTTTCTAGGGTTAGTTATGGTAGTGAAACGTGGACACTTTGTAAACAAGGTAACAGGAAACTAGATGCTTTTGATTCCAGATGCTTACGCAGTACCTTGGACATTAGGTGGTTCAACTTTATAAGTAATGATGTGATTAGGCAAAGGAGTTGGCAACCTCCTTTGAGCAGCATATTCTACAGAGACTGCATTGGTTTGACAATGTTGCCCAAATGGAAAATTATAGATTAGAGAATACAGTTATGAACAGTGGACCTAAAGGCCTCAGCAAGAGGGGGAGACCTAGGATATGGTTGGCAGACAGTGTCAAACAGGACCTTGTTAGAATTAATGTGCAGTGGCCAGATGCAGTATATGTAGCTCAGGACAGACTTGCTTGGAGAACTAAACTGCACGGTCTGGTTGGACCTCTGTACCCCATGGCTGCTTGAGGATGATGATGATGTTCCAGAAGGCAAACTTTGCATTTTCTATTAACTCTGACTGCGATAGTAGTCAGCAGTGACTTCAGTTTTGGAAGGCATGCTCTTGTATGAAAAAGCATGTACCATAGATTTGTGGCATGCACAAACTAGGAATAGTTCCTCAATTACTTCGCTGTCCCTTACGTTCAAATCAAAAAAATAAAACTGCTCTAAACTTTCATAGCACCATCTATCAGCAGACAGAAGCAAATTTTATGCACATTTTTAAAGTGCATACGTTTTTCCAATCAGGCAGGTAAATTTCTAACATTTGAAATTACAGAAAATAGGAACTTTTTACAACATTAACAGAATCAATTTCATCCTCCTCCTCCTCCTCCTCCTCAAGCAACCATGGGTTACGGAGGTCCAACCAGACAGCGCAATTTATTTCCCAAGCATATCTGTTCTGAGCTATATCTGCTGCATCTGGCCACTACACACCAATTCTAACAAGGTCCTGTTTGACATTTTATGTCCACCGCATCCAAGGTCTCCCCAATCTTTCTGAGGCCTTTAGGCACACTGTTCAAAACCGTATTCACTAATCTATAATTATCCATATGGGCAACACGGCCAAACCAATGGAGTCTCTCTCTGTACAATATACTGCTTAAAGGAGGTTGCCGACTCCTTTGTTATAGTTATGTGTTGAAGAAATTTGAAAAAGGAAAGTACCAAAAAAGTACTTTAATTTTAGTTTAAAACATGTTATGAGTTTGTACAAAAAGGAGGGCATTTCATGTTTTTTCAAAATTCTGGGAGGAATTCTGGTCTTTCTTTTGGAGGACATATGATAACCCTATATACAATTAGACTAACTAAACTAATGGCAAATTACTCTTGTCCATTAGGGGCAGGGGGTGGCTCAGCCGGTAGCACGCCAGGCTCGTAATCTGTAGTTCTCAGGTTCAAGTTCCAGCTGGGTCAACGTCGAGATTTATCTCCGCAAAACTCCCTACCCTGCCCACAGTCAGTAGGGGATACTGATGGACTTGGAAAGGCCCCTGTCCGTCGGATGGAACGTTAAGCCGTGGCCCTGTGTGCGGGAGAGTCATACCCTGTGCACGTTAAAGAACACGCTGGATGGCCTTGATTAGAGACTACCATCTGTCTCCCAACAGCTGTTCCAGTGGGTCCCCTCACCCAACCTTCTCTGAGCCTTCAGGGTCCATGTGACCTGACCATTTAGCCCATGGAGTGCAAAAAAGTGTCACTCAGAGGTAAAACAACCCAACCTTGTTCATCTTTAAATTTCAAATACTAAAAGAATATAACACTCGAAATTTTAATTATAAAATTTTCTACATAAGAAATCATAAATGAGCTGAACTCTTACCAAAAAATCTACCTTACTTATTACATAACGTGTTTAATAGGAGCAACATTCCTTTAAGCAACCGAAGTCATTCTTAATTCTTCACAGCAAGAAACTATTAAAATAATAACGGCTATCTAAGCCGACAGCCGCACACTGCACCCAAGTCACTCTAACAACTTCTCCTCTGCTCCTCTAAAATTCTTTTGAAACTTAACTGTTTGTTCTATTCCAAACATGATGTATTTCCACAGAATGTGCCTATCTCAACAAAATAATCGCGCTTTCAATGTCATTTCAGTTACTTATCATTACTATATTAAATTATTGAAAATTTTAAAATATTAACTTTTTAAAAATAAAGAACAGGTCGAATTTTAACCAATATTAACTTAACTAAAACACATGAATATCTTATGTAGATGATAGTTATATAGACGATTGTGAGTGATCGACTGACAAGGGATTACACTAATTCTAACTATGATGCAGAAATGGAAGAGTTCTGCAAATTCGAACCTAGGGGTAGTCCGGACCATAGATCTCAGAAAAAATCCGAAATTTGATTTCCGAGGTGTCCTTGAAGATCAAATAGATGACAAACCTTGAGCTACAATTGCAAGAAACATGAAATTGGTGACTGTGGGGTGTTTTGGGTTGCAGCTGTTGCAAACGTTATGAAGTTTCAGATCTGGAGGATTCTTTGAGGTGAAAGGTGATCTTTAGATCTACCAGTGCTAGAGAGCTAAAGTATGGTTCCTTGACGTATTTTGGGTCTTAGATCTCAGAAATCTTATGAAATTTTGGATGTGGTGAGTCCTCTGAAGTCAAAGGTCAAATATAAATCTACTGGTGTTCGAGAACTAAAAATTGGTGCCTGGGGATATTTTGAGTTTTAGATCTAAGAAATTATGCAAAATTTTGGATGCAATTAGTCCTTTGAAGTGAAAGGTCAAATTTTGATATATCAGCACTGGAGAGCTAAAAATTGGAGAATGGGAATATTTCACACAGTAGAACTCAGAAATAAGAGAAATTTTCAGATCTGATGTTACATTTAAGGTTGGATAGGAGTTGCAGTGACGGTCCAGATATCATTGATTTTAGTAAATTATACTGCAGTTTGTAAGTTATCTGAGTGTATGTTGTAGATCAGTGGCGTCAAACACGCAGCCCTCACCAACATTTGGCAAATATTTATCAAATTATATAAAAAATAAAATATTTAATTTTAAAATTAAAATTCAAAAAATTTTTAAACCTTAACTATTTAATTCAGATTAGAGATATAATACCTATTGTCCATACAATCAAACATGACGTAATACATTTATTTATCTTTATTATGTTTCGCCAAAATCAGCAGTTAATACAGTTCTATGGTTACATACGCGTGCAATTTACTACGTTTTATTAAATCTTACTTGTCAGCGTCTTTTAGTATGGTGAAAGATACAAAATAATAATTACGCTCTCTTTTTCATTGTATCTTTATGACATCTTTGGGGCCCACACTATTTCGGGTACAAGCTTAAGTGGCCCACCTTCCTATTTGAGTTTACCACTGTTGTAGATCAATAACTTCTACCACTGAAATTTCTAGCTTAAACATACCTTTTGCAATATTACTTCTATATCTAGTGCCCTCTAACGATGTAAATTAAAGCCTTTTGGAGGATATGAAAACTGAATCATCATATTTCATTAGTAGTTATTCAACTGACAATAGAGGGGCGGGGGTGGCTCAGTCGGTAGTGCACCAGGCTCGTAATCTGTACTTCCCAGGTTCGAGTCCCAGCTGGGTCAGCGTTGATATTTATCTCCGCAAAAATTCTCTGCTCTGTCCACGGTCAGTAGGGGACAGCGATGGGCTTGGAAAGGCCGCCGTCCGTCGGATGGGACGTTAAGCCGTGGCCCCGTGTGCGGGAGAGCCATACCCTGTGCACGTTAAAGAACACGCTGAATGGCCTTGACAGGAGGCTACCATCTGTTTCCCAACAGCTGTTCCAGTGAGTCCCCTCCCCCAACCTTCTCTGAGCCTTCGGGGTCCATGTGACCTGGCCATTTAGCCCATGGTGTGCAAAAAAGTGTCAATCAGATGTAAAACAACCCAACCCAACTGACAATAAGAATTTTTCATTAATAACTTAAATAACTTCTACCACTGAAATTTCTAGCTTAAACATACCTTTTGCAATATTACTTCTATATCTAGTGCCCTCTAACGATGTAAATTAAAGCCTTTTGGAGGATATGAAAACTGAATCATCATATTTCATTAGTAGTTATCCCAACTGACAATAGAGGGGCGGGGGTGGCTCAGTCGGTAGCGCGCCAGGCTCGTGATCTGTAGTTCCCAGGTTCGAGTCCCAGCTGGGTCAGCGTTGAGATTTATCTCCGCAAAATTCCCCGCTCTGCCCACGGTCAGTAGGGGACACCGATGGGCTTGAAAAGGCCGCCGTCCGTCAGATGGGACGTTAAGCCGTGTGCGGGAGAGCCATACCCTGTGCACGTTAAAGAACACGCTGGATGGCCTTGACGGGAGGTTACCATCTGTCTCCCAACAGCTGTTCCAGTGGGTCCCCTCCCCCAACCTTCTCTGAGCCTTCGGGGTTCATGTGACCTGGCCATTTAGCCCATGGTGTGCAAAAAAGTGCCGCTCAGAGGTAAAACAACCCAACCCAACTGACAATAAGAATTTTTCATTAATAACTTAAAACAAAAAGTTGCATTTCCCACCCCCTGGGATGAAGAAACAAATTGTTGCTGCCAATGCAAACATCTTGATCATCACATTTCACTACTGAAATATCAAATTTCTAGCACAAATGAATCGTTTGCAATAGTCGTTTAAAATTTTGGTATTTTCCTAATTTTCAGATTAGGAAATCAGAGGAAAGTAGATTAAGGAAGTCTGAGGAAACAGTTAAAGCTTTTGGGAAATTCCAAAAGTGTGAATCATAACAGTTTATTAATACCTATCCAACTCAAAAAGAATTATCATTTTATCTCTAAAAACAAACAATTTTTGCTTAAAACACAAAAAATACCTTTTCCTACCCACTCTGGGGGTAGAGGTAAAAATCATTGTCAATGTAAACATGATGATATTAACATTTCACAGCCAAAATTTCAAACATAATTACATCACTTGCAACATTCGTTTAAAATTTTGCCATTTTCAAACTTTTCTACTGTTAAAGGGCCAATTATATCTATTGGAAGATTCTGATAGGTGTGAATCGTAATATTTCATCAATACCCATATGATCCAATAAGAATTTTTAATTTATCTTTAAAAAGAAACAATTACCTCTTAAAACAAAACAATTGCGTTTTCCAACCCTTCCTGAGAGTAAGGGGTCAACACAATGTTACCAATTCAAACTTCATGACCTTTACATTAAAAAAAACTCAAGCAGCTGATTCCCACAGAGGTGTGACAGGAGCCTGTCAGTTTATACATCCTCATCATCAGTGGGTCTATGGAGAAAGGTGAGACCTCAGCTTAAAAACAACACAAAATCCATGCTTTACCAGGAGCTCGAACACACGTCCCCTTAACACACTAACCATTCGGCCTCAGGACGGCTGACCTTCCCATTCTACCACCAAAATTTCACATTTACATCGTTTGCAATATTCGTTTAAAATCTTGCAATTTTCAACTTTTTCCACCTTAAGAGGGCGCAATTGTAGCTGCTGGGAGATCAGAAAGTACGAATCGTAATATTTCAATACCTTTCAAATCCAAGAATTCTATCTCTAAAAACATAGAGGCTGACTGTCTACAAACGGAAAGAGAAGTAAAACAGCTTTAAAAAAAAAACGAGCTACAAATATTCAGTTTATATGTCCAGTTTAATCGAGATATCGAAATATATCTAGATTGCGCTGTTTTACCTCTGAGAGGCACTTTTTGCACACAATGGGCTAATTGGCCAGGTCACAAGAATCCTGAGGTCTCAGAGAAGGTTAGGGGACGGGAATCACTGGACAGTTGGTAACCTTCTGTCAAGGCCATCCATCATGTTCTTTAATGTGCACAGGGTATGGTTCTCCTGCACACGGCTTTATGTCCCATCCGATGGAAGGCACCTTTTTAAGCCCATCGGTGTCCCCTATTGACTGAGGGAAGGGCAGGGAGTTTTGTGGAGATAAATATGAATGTTGGCACAACTGAGACTGGAATCTGAGAATTACAGATTACGAGCCTAGAAAATATGTCCAGACTGCGATAAGTGTTAAGCATAGTCTTCTTTGGCTCCTGGTTAAGTGGAAGTGACATTTTCCTGGATTCCTTAGGTTTGGAATCATGCCTCTCGAACTGTTTCAAAGGACAGAATTTTTGAAAACTTCCCCCAAATGAATTTATGATTTTTAAATATAACATCTCTATTTATATCACATTATTCATGAACGTGCCGAAACCTATCTATTAAATTTATTGCTACTCTAGGATCTATCCTTTCAAATGGAAGTTTAGTGTATTAGTATTTACTGGTAGGTATCCAGGAATGCCTTCCATGGGAAGTGGCAACGGGGATGTCTCCAAATGGGGATGTCTCCAAGATCACCCATAGAGTGGATGACCAGGAACCTCAAAGACGGAGACACACACGAAGATGATGGCGAAGACACAGAAGATGGGAGTTCATGGCAAGCCCTCTTGATGGAATTGGCTGGTGAATTTTGAGATGTAGAACTCATGGTTGTGATTTGGGATTCAGTGCCCATTGTCCCCACCCACCACAGAGTCCAACAAGGGAACACCCAATTGGGTGCCAGGGCTGCCTGGGCACCATACCCACACAGCCAGTAAGCCAAGCCCTCACAACTAAACAAAAGGAAAATGAAAAGAGAAATGTGAGAATCCCAACCTAGGTCTCACGAAAGAAAAGAAGCAGAAAAATAAAGAAATATGAGAAGCAACTCGTTCTCACAAATGAAGGAAAACTACAAAATTAATGAATCCATGGGGAAACTTGTAAACCGTTGACTGGATGTGGAAAGGTTACTCACCGTTCTGCATGGTTGACCCTACTAGGACCTGCCCACCAGCCAACTGATCCTGAGAGGCCACCCTAGGACCTCCCATTTACCTGAAACAGAGGCCAAAGCAGTGTATAGCAGCGGCCCCTGAAGTCACTGCCCAGCCCCGTGACAGATAGGCTCCACAAAGGCAAAATGGCCAAAGGGGACCTCACCAGTCACGAGCTGGGGAGAGAAGATGGGGACCCCCAAGCAACTGCCATGATCCTCCTTTCCAGGGACATGGCAAACACACAGGCGAGTGTTCAGGACCCTGTGAAGGTAACCGAGCTAGCGGAACCTTCACAGGCTGGTCCCCTCACCATGGACACGATCTCACACTGAAGGGGTTCTTCAGGACATATCGTTTATTGAGTGTTTTGTGCAGTTATGCAGTAAAGTAAGACTAATTGTGTCAAACAAATGGACCAATTGTGATTCTAAAATAGCATCTAATTAAAACTACCTTTCAACTCGATTAGATCAAAATCAAATAATTAGATACCATTTTGTGTCAGTGGTATTTAGGAATCAGACTTGTGGCTGAAACTGCTTGAGATTAAGAAGGCCTTCACAGATATTTATAAAAAGAATAAAAGAGTAATATTCCCCCAAATGAATTTATGATTTTTAAATATAACATCTTTATTTATATCACATTATTCATGAACGTGCCGAAACCTATCTATTAAATTTATTGCTACTCTAGGATCTATCCTTTCAAATGGAAGTTTAGTGTATTAGTATTTACTGGTAGGTATCCAGGAATGCCTTCCATGGGAAGTGGCAACGGGGATGTCTCCAAATGGGGATGTCTCCAAGATCACCCATAGAGTGGATGACCAGGAACCTCAAAGACGGAGACACACACGAAGATGATGGCGAAGACACAGAAGATGGGAGTTCATGGCAAGCCCTCTTGATGGAATTGGCTGGTGAATTTTGAGATGTAGAACTCATGGTTGTGATTTGGGATTCAGTGCCCATTGTCCCCACCCACCACAGAGTCCAACAAGGGAACACCCAATTGGGTGCCAGGGCTGCCTGGGCACCATACCCACACAGCCAGTAAGCCAAGCCCTCACAACTAAACAAAAGGAAAATGAAAAGAGAAATGTGAGAATCCCAACCTAGGTCTCACGAAAGAAAAGAAGCAGAAAAATAAAGAAATATGAGAAGCAACTCGTTCTCACAAATGAAGGAAAACTACAAAATTAATGAATCCATGGGGAAACTTGTAAACCGTTGACTGGATGTGGAAAGGTTACTCACCGTTCTGCATGGTTGACCCTACTAGGACCTGCCCACCAGCCAACTGATCCTGAGAGGCCACCCTAGGACCTCCCATTTACCTGAAACAGAGGCCAAAGCAGTGTATAGCAGCGGCCCCTGAAGTCACTGCCCAGCCCCGCGACAGATAGGCTCCACAAAGGCAAAATGGCCAAAGGGGACCTCACCAGTCACGAGCTGGGGAGAGAAGATGGGGACCCCCAAGCAACTGCCAGGATCCTCCTTTCCAGGGACATGGCAAACACACAGGCGAGTGTTCAGGACCCTGTGAAGGTAACCGAGTTAGCGGAACCTTCACAGGCGGGTCCCCTCACCATGGACACGATCTCACACTGAAGGGGTTCTTCAGGACATATCGTTTATTGAGTGTTTTGTGCAGTTATGCAGTAAAGTAAGACTAATTGTGTCAAACAAATGGACCAATTGTGATTCTAAAATAGCATCTAATTAAAACTACCTTTCAACTCGATTAGATCAAAATCAAATAATTAGATATCATTTTGTGTCAGTGGTATTTAGGAATCAGACTTGTGGCTGAAACTGCTTGAGATTAAGAAGGCCTTCACAGATATTTATAAAAAGAATAATATCCCCCCCCCCCCCCCCCCCCGCATACTCATTCTGGCCCATCAGAGTCATTGATTCTGCCAACAAAGCCAGTGAAATATTTTCTAGGGACACAGGTGATTCTTGCAGGTCTTAGAGTAGTAATAGCCTTCTCAACCTATGGATTTTGCAGTGGTGCATCTCTACAGGAATAGGAGTGGGGATAGGGACTTTAATATATTTAGTTGATGTTCTTAGTTTTTTTTTTTCTTTTTTCATTGGTCTTAAAAACTTGATTTAAATACTTATGCTAAGCAGCTGGGGCATGTCTAAGTATGGGCCCATCAGTCCAAGGCTCTTCAAGACACCTTTAGTACAAATACATAATTTTTTGCGTTACCTCCCATTAAATGAAAGTGTATAAATATGGATATGTAACCAGAAATATTAATTAACAGTAACAGAACTTGTTACAAAAATGTTGCTAGAGTAGGGATTTTATTCATTAATTTGGTTTTTTTCACCCTCATGGAATTTAAGGTGACATTTCATTCAAGGGGCATTTTGAGCAATTCTTGTATTAAAAGAAAATAAAGTGTGGCCGAGTGGTTAGCACGCTTGGTTACTGATCTAAGGGACCTGAATTCGAGCCCTGGGTAAGGCATGGATGTTTGTGTTGTTTTTCTGCTGAAGTCCTGCCATCCTCACAGACCTTCAACTATAGCATATAAACTGGCAGGCTCCTCTCAGACCTCTGTGGCAAGCAGCTGCTTGAGGAGTTATTTATTTAATTATTAGAAAAATTTGCTAACAACTAAAGACCAATTTTGATTTTAAAACAGTATGTAATTTCAACTGTCTTTAGACTAAATCAGTTCAAATTCAAACCATTTTGTGGTGGTGGTACTTGGAAATCAGACATATGATTGAAATTGCTCATTTCTATGAAGTTCTCATCAGGAATATATGAGTGGGAGAACAATTTTTTCGTCTAACTATCAGTCTAGGCATATCTGATGATAGGGGCCTTTCAAGAGAAAGGATCAGATGGGTCATTTTGTCTAGCCTCAGACTCAAAAGGAAATCTTAAATTTAGACACGTGAATATTTTTGATATTAATATTAGACTGTTTTGACTCTGAGAAGCATTTTTTTAATACACAATGGGCTAAATGTTCAGGTCACAAGAAATCAAGGGAACAAGATACCACTGTACAGCAAGGAAGGGGCCCACTGTACAGCTGTTAAGAGACAGAGGGAAACCTCCCTTAAATGATCAAGCTTGTTCTTCAATGTGCAGAAGATATGGCTCTCTTGCTTACAGAACCATGGTTTTATGCCCCATCTCAGAGATGGCCATTCACAGCCCATCGGTGTTCAACAGTAAAATATTCAATTTAGTAACAGATTTAATTTTTAACTGACAAGCATCAGATAAGGCAAAGTTGTTTCTTTTCTGATGTTGTCTTTCTTATGAGCTCTCACATTACTCACAGACCTTCTCCATTGCATATTAAACCAATGGGCAGGTTCTCCTGTGTTACGTGTTTGAATGTTGTAGGAGGAAACAGACAAATTCAATAGAGATTTTAAGTTATCTTTGTCCTTTGCATTGGGGGTAACTTCCCCTTAAAAAAGGGGGTATTACTTGGCATCATTGCCCTCAGGTGGTTATTGATAATATGGGTATCTGAATACAGTAGAACTTCGATTAATCAGACCTCTCATCATCATCATCCTCAAGCAGCCATTGGCTACGGAGGTCCAACCAGACCGCGCAGTTTAATTCTCCAAGCATATCTGTCCTGAGCTACATCTGCTGCATCCGGCCACTGTACACCAATTCTAACAAGGTCCTGTTTGACATTGTCTGCCCACCGCAACCTAGGTATCCCCCTCCTTCTGAGGCCTCTAGGCACACTGTTCATAACCCTATTCGCCAATCTATAATTATCCATACGGGCAACATGGCCAAACCAGCGGAGTCTCTCTCTGCACAATATGCTGCTTAAAGGAGGTTGCAGACTCCTTTGCCTAACCTCATCATTAGTTACAAAGTTAAACCACCTAATACCCAAGATACTGCGTAAGCATCTAGAATCAAAAGCATCTAGTTTCCTGTTATCTTGTTTACACAGTGTCCAAGTTTCACTACCATAACTAACCCTAGAAAGAACCAAACTATTATACAGTCTAATTTTAGTCTTTAGGTGTATATGTCTATTTCTCCACAATCTCCATAGATTCTTAAAAGTCCCGGCAGCAATACCTATTCGTCTGTTAATCTCATGCCGCACATCACCAGTATCAGTTACGTAGCTCCCAAGGTAATTAAACTGTGACACCTGCTCAAGACTGCAACCATTCAGATTAACTGAATCACAACCTGCCTGACCAATTTTCATCACTTTAGTTTTCTCTCTGTTTATAACCAAACCTACTGTACTACCAGTCTCATCAACAGCTCGAATGAAAGAGTTCATCTCATCAACATCATTTGCCAAAAGGGCTAAATCATCAGCATAATCTAAATCAGAAATTTTCGTATCTCCAGCCCATTTAAGGCCAAAAGCTTTCCCGAAGTGAATTTCGCATAAAATAATCAACAACCAAACTAAAGAGAAAAGGAGACAAAATGCACCCTTGTCGAACACCAGAAGTAATGCTAAACCAATTGCTACAAGACTTACCAACTCTCACACATGACTCAGTGTTATTATAGAGAGCTTTCATTATGTTAATTAACTTGTCTGGTATACCATATGATTTCACAATCAACCACAAATTATGACGATCAACAGAGTCGAAAGCCTTTTTGAAATCAACAAAGCTAGCAACCAAAGGTTTCTGAAACTCTAAACATTTCTCAAGAATCTGCCTAAATGAAAATATCTGATCCACACATCCCCTACCACTTCTGAATCCACATTGCTCATCACGCAATTGCCTGTCAACCAGATTCTTAATTCTATTAAGCACAATCATGGAAAGAACTTTACCTGGAACAGAGAGTAGGCTGATACCCCTATAGTTATCACAAGAACTGCGATCACCTTTTTTGAAAATAGGGATAATAATGGCTCTGGTAAAATCTTTAGGAACCATGCCTTTATCATAAAAGTTATTCAAAATTTCAGTCATCCAAATGGTAACTGAAACATTCCCAGCTCTAAGCATTTCCGTAGTAATTTCATCCACCCGTGGGGATTTATGAAGTTTAAGTTTAGAAATAGCCAAACTAACTTCAGATTGTGTTATAGGGCCAACATTAAAGCCAACAATGCATCTATCATCATTGCAAACAATGGGAGTAGAATTAACCACATTGTTTAGAACATCACTGAAATGCTCAGCCCACCTAGCCACGACAGAATCCTCACCTTCTATAACCTTACCTTGTTTATCTTTCAATCCCTGTATACCTGTTCGTTTTCTACCACACAAAACATTAACTATCTGGTACAGCTCTCTGCTGTTGTGCTGTCTAACTGCTTCCTCAGCTTTGTCAGCCAGGCCATCAAGCCAAAGATTCTTATCAGTAGCTAACTGATCCTTCACACGTTTATTAAGTTCTTTGTAATGCTTTCTATTAGGACTAGTAGGGTACTGATTAAGGACATTCCTGCAGTTCCTTCTTCCTGAAATAAGCTCAACTGCCTTATCACTTAAATAATTCTGTCTCCTCTGCTCCTTTTTCCCTAAAAGAGTACTGTTAGTTTCCAAAAAAGCCTGTTTAAAATGGCCCTATTCTTCCTCAACTTCAGTATTAAGCAAACCATGACTGTCATAATGACTAAGTAACCTATCATGGTAAGCTTTAGCTATAACTGGGTCTTTCAGAGCTTCAGTATTAAAGGCAAAATTTTTAACCCTAGCACAACACTTTTTAAGTTTAAGTTGCAAGACACTTTTAACAAGATAATGGTCAGATCCAATTTCAGCTCCCCTATATGCCCTGGCATTTCTAACAGAACTAGACCATTTGCTGTTAATTAATATATAATCAATCATATTCCTATGAAGCCCATCAGGTGAAACCCATGTGTATTTATGTATGTCACGGTGTTTGTAATATGTGTTAGTTATTCTGAAACTATTGAGTTTACTTACCTGTAGGAGACGTTGCCCATTGCCATTGCAGCTACCAATACCAAAAGGGCCTATTACTCCTCCCCAAAGGTCAGAGTCGGTACCAACTTTGGCATTGAAGTCACCAAGAACAAGGGTAATATCTCCTTTCTTGACAGAATTCAAAATATCCTGAAGTTGTCCGTAAAACCTATCCTTCTCATCCTCATCAGAATCCTCAGTGGGGGCATAACAGCAGATAACATTCAAGTCTTTAATGCTTGTCTGAAATTTTGCTGTAAGAAACCTTTCATTAATGCACTCATATCCTAGAAGAGCATCACTAGCATGTCTGCTGAGCAGCAGACCCACGCCCTGGTGATGCTTTCCATCCTCCCTCCCTGTAAAGAGAAATTTAAAGTTATTTTTAAGTATCTCACCTTTACCTGTCCATCTGGTCTCTTGCAAGCCTAGAATATCTAGGTTATAGCGCTGGAATTCCTGCATGAGGACATCAAGAGAATAATCTCTATGTAATGTCCTCACGTTCCACGTTCCTGCAGAGAGAAAATGATTAGTAGGATTTTTAAAGAAATTAGGTTTATTGAGATTGGTAGGGCCAACAATATCAAACAGCCCCCTGATCGCAGGCATGGGGCAAAGACCTGTTCCTCCTCCGCTAAAGGCTGAAGTCACCACCTTTTCAAGTGGACTTTTTCAAGAGCCATATGGCCTGCCTGAGACACATTACTCCAGTTTAGGCTTGACGATGCCCAACTAGCCTGTAAATGGTAGCTAGGCGTAAACTGGAAGGAGAGCTGTGTACCAATCCCTAGTGATGATGCATAGAACCGGCCAGGTCTAGCACCTAATGTCCGACCCCGCCTTCTCGTGTTGCAGGCCGTTAGTACCTTTCAAAAGAGATATTCTCTTTTGAAAGGGAACAGAAGGGGAGGGCTGCCAGTTCAGTATCGCCTACTGATCTGGTTATCTATGGCCACTTTTTTCTTTTTTTTCAACCCTGCTGAGGAGTGGTCAACTTCACAGGGTCCTGGTGCTGACCATTTATACCTACTAGACTGGACTTGTTTATGGATTTGAGCTTGGTTATGGATCCTGGACTTGCTGCACTGGTGGGCCTCTGTTGAGGGAGAGTCTGCTGCTGTGTTTTCTGTTTGCTTCTGGGTTGCCAGCTCTAAGTGAACAGAGGCATGGGATACCTTACATCAGCTGGTGGATAATCCTAATCAGAGGCCATCGCAGGTACCTGAACCTTACTTAGCTAGTTGGGCATCAGACCTCTACATGCTAGATTATGTGGAAATATTGGATATTTCAGAGGAAGTGAGAATAACTAAGAAAGGATAGGAAAAAATGAACTTACAGCTTAATTATGAAAAATAAAGGAAATGAAAATAAATTATCATGTTTGTAAAATAAAAATATTAAAATAAATATCCCTTCAAGCAGCCACATGCCACAGAGGTCAGACAGGAGCCTGCTAGTTTTATGCCGTAGTTGAAGGTCAGTTAATTTAGGTTGCACAGTTTGTCAATAACGCCCCACCCAAGAAATTTTTCCGGCTACAATTACAATACTGGGCTGTACAGGTAGGATATTTCAGAAAGCACCAAAATGTTTTCTTTATGATGAAATTCAATTTTTAACCCTTCCCAGGTCAAGGACGTCTATAAGTGTTTTTCGTACAATACATGAAACTTCGATTTTTAAAACAACTATTGCCATCTGAAAGATTTCTTACATTATCTTTTAAAAATACACAATTTAAGCTTGAAATATAATATTTTCTTTTTTTATTTGATGCATATTTTACTAAACTACAATATAAATAATTCAATAAAGTCATCTGATTGCCATATTTTAGAAGCGATATAAGATATTGCCAATTTGTTTGTTAACATTACTCTGTATTGAAACAATCATCACCTGATTTATGCTCACAAGCTTGATTTAACTATTATCAACATATTTTTCCTTAAATTTTGGAAAAATCTAAAAATTAGCAAAAAAAAAAAAACTGCTATTTTTAAAAACCAAAGATTTTGGAAGTAATTATGAAATATGTACCTATTTCTTTGATATAACACTGTAAAAAGTGTCATTAAAATTAATATGTAACTAAAATGTTAATATTTTTTACTTCAGTAAAATTCAGAATTAAATTCTCTTTATTTTGCTGTAGAACATGATAGATTTCTGTTGATTTGTTATTTATTGAAAACATTCTAAAGTTGACTTGATTATTGAACTCTGCAACAAGCCTGGACTTTTCTCAAAGTATGGTATAGAGAAAAAAATTACAAAATGGAAGAAATGGTTACTTTATAGAAGAAATTTTTTTTTTTGCTATTCAGAAATAAATAGCTTTTCTATTCATATGCATTATAATCATTTCTCTCTATTAGTATATTTTAAATAAATTTTTATTTGTGTTGCCAGATTTGGCCTATCATCCTCCTCCTCCTCAAGCAGCCATGGGCAACGGAAGTCCAACCAGACCGTGCAATTTAATTCTCCAAGCATGTCTATCCTGAGCTACATCCGGCCACTGCACATCAATTCTAACAAGGTCCTGTTTGACACTGTCTGCCAACCATATCCTAGGTCTCCCCCTCTTGCTGAGGCCTTTAGGTCCACTGTTCATAACTCTATTCTCTAATCTATAATTTTCCATTTGGGCAACATTGTCAAACCAACGCAGTCTCTGTAGAATATGCTGCTCAAAGGAGGTTGCCAACTCCTTTGCCTAATCACATCATTACTTATAAAGTTGAACCACTTAATGCCCAAGATACTGCATAAGCATCTAGTTCCTTGTTACCTTGTTTACAAAGTTCCAAGTTTAACTACTATAACTAACCCTAGAAAGAAACAAACTATTATACAGTCTCATTTTAGTCATTAAGTGTATACACCTATTTCTCCACACTATCCAAAGATTCTTAAAAGTCCCCGCCAGCAATCCCTATTCATCTGTTGTTAATCTCATGCTGCACATCACCAGTATCTGTTGCATAGCTCCCAAGATAATTAAACTGTGACACCTGCTCAAGAGTGCAACCATTCAGATCAACTGAATCACAGCCTGCTTGACCAATTTTCATCACTTTAGTTTTCCTTCTGTTTATAACCAAACCTACCCTACTACCAGTCTCATAAACAGCTCAAATGAAAGAGTTCATCTCATAATCTAAATCAGAAAGTTTCTTATCTCCAGACCATTAAGATCAAAATCTTTCTCTTGCAGTGAATTTCGCATAACATAATCAATAAACAAACTAAAGAGAAAAGGAGACAAAATGCACCTTGTCGAACACCAGAAGTAATGCTAAACCAATTGCTACAAGCCTTACCAACTCTCACACACGACTCAGTGTTATTATAGAGAGCTTTCATTATGTTAACTAACTTGTCTGGTATGTCATACAATCTCACAATCAACCATAAATTATGGCAATCAACTGAGTCAAAAGTCTTTTTGAAATCAACACAGGTAGTTAGAAAAGGTTTCTGAAACTCTAAGCATTTCTCAAGAATCTACCTGAGTGAAAATATCTGCTCTACACATTCCCTACCATTTCTGAATCCACACTGCTCATTACACAATTGCTTGTCAATCGGATTCTTAATACTAAAGCACAATCATGCAATGAACTTTACCAGGAATAGAAAGTATGCTCCAATAGTTATCACAAGAACTGCAATCACTTTTTTTTAAATAGGGATGATAATAGTTCTGGTAAAATCCTTAGGAACCATGCCTTTATCATAAAAGATATTCAAAATTTCAGTCATCCAAGTGGTAAAAGAAACGTTCCCAGCTCTAAGCATTTCTGTAGTAATTTCATCTACACCTGGGAATTTATGAAGTTTAAGTTTAGAAACAGCCAAAATAACTTCCGATTGTGTTATAGGGCCAACATTAAAGCCACTAATGCATCTATCATCATTGCAAACAATGGGAGTAGAACTAACCACATTGTTTGGAACATCACTGAAATGCTCAGCCCACCTAGCCAGGACAGAATCCTCACCTACTATAACCTTACCTTGTTTATCCTTCAATCCCTATATACCTGTCCGTTTTCTACCACACAAAACATTGACTATCTGGTATAGCTCTCTGCTGTTGTGCTGCTTAACTGCTTCCTCGGGTTTATCAGCCAAACCATCAAGCCAAGGTTCTTATCAACAACTAACTGATCCTTTACACGTTTATTAAGCTCTCTGTAATGCTTTCTATTAGGACTAATAGGATATTGATTAAGGACATTCCTGCAGTTATTTCTTTATGAAATAAGCTCAAGTCCCTTGCCACTCAAATAATTCTGCCTTCTCTGCTACTTTTTCCCTAAAAGAGTACTGTTAGGTTCCAAAATAGCCTGTTTAAAATGATCCCATTCTTTCTCAACTTCAGTGGTAAGCAAGCCATGACTGTCATAATGACTAAATATCCTATCATGGTAAGCTTTAGCTATAACTGGGTCTTTCAGAGCTTCAGTATTAAGGGTAAATTTCTTAACCCTAGCATAACACTTTTTAAGTTTAAGTTGCAAGACACTTTTAACAATGGTCAGATCCAATTTCAGCTCCACTATATGACCTTGTATTCCTAACAGAACTAGCCCATTTGCTGTTAATTAATACATAATCAATCATATTCTTATGCAGACCATCAGATGAAACCCATGTGTACTTATGTATGGCACAGTGTTTGCAATAAGTATTAGGCATTCTCAAACCATTAATTTTCTGTACCTGTAGGAGACCTTGCTACCAATACCAAAGGGAATCTATCACTCCTCCCCAAAGGTCAGAGTCAGTACCAACTTTGGCATTGAAGTCACCTAGAACAAGGGTAATATTTCCTTTCTTGACAGAATTCAAAATATCCTGAAGTTGTCTGTAAAACCTATCCTTCTCATCCTCATCAGCATCCTCAGTGGGGGCATAACAGCAGATAACATTCAAGTTTTTAATGCTTGTCTGAAATTTTGCTCTAAGAAACCTTTCATTAATGCACTCATATCCTAGAAGAGCATCACTGGCATGTCTGCTGAGAAGCAGACCTATGCCTTGGTTGGGTTGTTTTACCTCTGAGCAGCACTTTTTTGCACACCATGGGCTAAATAGCCAGCTTACATGGACCCCGAAGGCTCAGAGAAGGTTGGGGGAGGGGACCCACTGGAACAGCTGTTGGGAAACAGATGGTAGCCTCCTGTCAAGGCCATTCAGCGTGTTCTTTAACATGCACAGGGTATGGCTCTCCCACCCACGGGGCCACGGCGGCCTTTCCAAGCCCATCGGTGTCCCCTAATGACCGTGGGCAGGGCGGGGAATTTTGGGGAGATATATCTCAACGCTGACCCAGCTGGGACTCGAACCTGGGAACTACAGATTACGAGCCTGGCGCGCTACCGACTGAGCCACCCCCGCCCCCTCAGCAGGGTAGAAAAAAAAGAAAAGTAGCCATAGTTGTCCAGATCAGCAGGTCACACTAATCTGGTAGCCTTCCATTTCTGTTCACTTCCACAAGAGAGTATCTCTTTTGAAAGGTACTAATGGCCTGCACAACAAGAAGGCAGAATTGGACATTAGGTGTTAAGTCTGGCTGGTTCTATGCATCGACACAGGGGATAGGCGCAAAGCTCTCCTTCCAGTGACTATGGCTGACTGAAATTTTTGGGTATCTTTTATTATAAAGGCATAGTTCCTAAGGATTTTACCAGAGCTATTATTATTCCTATTTTTGTAAAGAAGATGATCATAGTTCTTGTGATAACTATAGAGTATCAGCCAACTTTCTGTTCCAGGTTCAAATCTTTGCATGATTGTGCTTAATAGAATTAAGAATTTGGTTGACAGACAATTGCATGATGAGAAGTGTGGATTCAGAAAGGGTTTTGTAGATCAGATTTTTTGACTTTGGCAGATCCTTGAGAAACATTTAGAGTTTCAGAAACCTGTGGTTCCCAACTTTAGATTTCAAAAAGGCTTTTGACTCTGTTGACTGTCATAATTTGTGGTTGATTGTGAGTTCTTATGGCATACCAGATGAGTTAGTTAACATAATGAAAGTTCTTTAGAGTAACACTGACTCATGTGCAAGTTGGTAAAGCTGTAACTATTGGTTTAGCATTGCTTGTTCAACAAGGGTGCATTTTTGTCTCCTTTCCTCTTTAATTTAGTTATTGATTATTTTATGCAAAATTCTCTGCAAGGGAAACATTTTGGACTTAAATGGTTTAGAGATACGAAAATTTCTGATTTAGATTATGTTGATGATTTGGCCCTTTTGGCAAATGATGCTGATGAGATGAATTCTTTTATTAGAGCTGTTGATGATACTTTGTAGTAGAGTAGGTTTGGTGATAAACAGAGAGAAAACAAAATGATGAAAATAGGTCATGCAGGCTGTGGTTCAGTTAACCTGAATGGTTGCAGTCTTGAACTGGTGTCACAGTTTAATTATCTTGGGAATTATATAACAGGTGCTAGTGATGTGCGACATGAGATAAACAGAAAAATTGCTGCTGGGATGTTTAAGAATCTACGAAGAGTGTGGAGAAATAGGAATATATGCCTAAAGACTACAATTAGACTGTATAATACACTGCTGGCATTAAAAATGCGATACCAGGAAGAACTCGTCAGATTGTCCCGAAATATGCAAGAAGGGTAGCCCATGAGGGAACATGTAAATGATTCCAGTGCAGCACATATGCACATCATATGTGACAGTAATTCCCCCTGGAAGTGGTATAAGAGGAGATTACAAAGAGCCAGTGTAAAGCACTGGAATTGTGTTTGCTCGCAGTTCTTGCCCACTAAAGGATCAAGTATGCCCCGTCAAAGAACACGGCATCCATATGACCAGATTTTCGACTTTCATCGAGGGAGAATTATGGGATTGCGAGAAGGCGGATTATCATACCGAGATGTTAGTGCTTATGTTGGATGGAATGCTGCCACAGTGATGAGAATATGGCATCAGTGGCTAGAGGAGGAAAGAACTAATTGACGTGAGTGATCTAAATGGACCTGTCACACAAACGAAACAGAGGACAGACATCTCGTGTGCATGGCTTTGAATGATTTACAGCTGCTCAAACACCTTAACTCAATAGTTAGGGTGTGTTACACATCAATCAGTGTCCGTATGTGCAGTTCGATGCCGTCTGCAGCATTTGGGCATCTTTGCTAGGTGGTCATTGCTTTGTATACCATTTACTCTACAACACAGGTGTATGCAACTGCAGTGGTGCCAAGAATCTCGCGTATGGATGTGCGAATGGTATTGCATCATCTTTTCAGATGAATCCCGCTTCAGTATGCAGCACCATGATGGACGAATCTATATCTGGCGGTACCATGGCAACAGGCTCAGTGAGATATGCATGATGCAGCACCATACAGGTCCCAACCCTGGTGTTATGGTATGGGGTGCCATTGGACTCCACTCATGCATGCACCTCATATGAATTACCAGTACTTTGAGCAGCCAGCATTACATCACTGAGGTGTTGGAGCCTGTGGTTGTACCTTATCTTAAGGGGCTCTCTGGTGCCATTTACCAACAGGACAATGTCCGACCATATGTGGCATGCATCATCCAACAATTCCTGGATAGCCATCATGTAATACTTCTGCCTTGGCATGCGCGTTCACCAGATTTGTCCCCAATTGAACATGTCTGGTCCATGATCTCATGATGACTAGCACACCAGAACCAGCAGCTGCTACAAGAGATGAACTTTGGCTTTGTATCAAAACTGCATGGACTGACATTTCCTAAACACACATCCAATGTCTCATCCTCTCAATGCTGGACCGTGTAGCAGCGGTTATTGCTGCTCATGGTAGCTACACAAGATACTGATTTCTTTGTATTCCACAAATCTAACCAAATTGTATTTGTAATCATTTGATCTTTTTAACATAAGCTACATATTCACTAAATATGACATTGATATATATTGTCTTTCTGGTGTTGCACTTTTAATGGTCAACAGTGTAGTTTGATTCTTTCTAGAGTTACAGTAGTGTAATGTGGACCCTTTGTAAACAAGATAACAAGAAACTTGATAGTTTTGATTGTAGATGCTTATGCAGTATCTTGGGCATTAGGTAGTTCAACATTTTAAGTAATAATGAGGTAGGAAAATGAGTCAGCAACCTCCTCTGAGTAGCATATTATGCATTGACTACATTAGTTTCACCATTTTGCCTTATGTTTAACCTATAGATTAGCAAATAGGGTTATAAACAGTGTGCCTAAACACTGCAGAAAGAGGGAGAGACCTAGGATGCAGTGGGCACACATCAAACAGGACCTTGTTAGAATTGGGCTACAATGGCCAAGTGCAGCAGATGCTCAGGACAGACATGTTTGGAGAACTGAATTGTAGAATCTGATAGGACCTCCTTAGATCATAGCTGCTTGAGGATAATGCAGATGATAAATTTCCTAACTAGCATTCAGAATTTATAATTTTTATATCACATTTTTGCCGTTTTTATATAGTTCAACTTTTCCTTAGTAGTCAGTATATAATGCAAACTGCTCTAGAAGGATTCAATCTCAAATTTCAGAGGTTAAAATGAAGTATGTTTGCTTTAAAATATTTTTACTTAATTTCTCCAAATTTTAAAATTTTATTTTTAAATAAACTTGTTTTAAAGCAAAATAAATCTTTGTAACTCCATTACCTTAGTTTGCTGATCTGGACAAAATCCATATTTCTGTTGTTTGCATAAAAGACCAAAAAAATTTGGTAAAAGTTAAATAAATCAAAGATTTAAGTAATGGAAATATTGTGAACTATATATATTAAGATAGTAAAATATGTCAGAAAATATGGCAAAATTAATTTTTTTTAAATTTTTACTCTATTTGAAATGCAAAAAACAGTAAAATTAAGCAATTTTGTTTAAACAATGTTTAGAAAATTATCATTTTTTTAAATATTTGTCATTTTTCTTAACTCCAATTAAATGTTCTTTATTTTGGTGTATAACATGGACTATTTTTGCTGATTTGTTTTGTTTTTTTAATTCTAAAGTTGACTTGTTTATTAGATTGGTCACAGCTGGTGAAAAGCCTGGAATTTTCTCAAAGTGTAGTACTGTGAAACAAATTCAAAAGAGAGTAATTTTCTTCTTACACATAAACAAATATCCATTCTACTGATATGCATTATAATCATTTTTGTCTATTGATTTTTATTAAATTTTTATTTGCATTTCAAGATGCATTTTTTTACTACATGCCTCTATAAAAGCCCAATTAAAATAAAGTTAGTCATTTCTTATTAAATATTTTATTTGGAAAAAATCCAGAATTAAATGCTTATCAATTTGCCATATAACATGCCAAAATTCCTTTCAGTAGTTATTTGGCAAAAAGTTCTAATTTTCACTTTTTTGTGCCTGAATACATTTGAAAAAATGCTTGGCCACAGAATACAATTCAGTTTTGCAGGCCTAGCAAGGTAAGGTTTAATTGATGGAGGGCAGTTTAATTCAGTGTGCTTATGCATATTTTCATTAATATTGGTGGTTATGAATATTAATAGGGATAGTTATTCACAAATAAAAGTACCTTCTTGCTCAGAAATTAATTAAAAATAATTAAAAATTCTTTGTCATTGAGCAATAAATTTTTAAGTTTATCCTTCAAACTATTTATATGTAAACATAAAAATAGTTTGAAGGTTAAACTTTAAGATAGTTATTCAATTCATAGCTATAAATTTTAGTTTTTTTTACATTTGTTGCTTTTGATGAGGTTACTTAATTATGGGGGCTTTTTTTTTATAATACAGATCAGCAGTACATTGCTTACAATATTCTTTACACTTGCTGTTGAAATTTAGTTCTGGAGCTTTTTTATAATGCAGATGGTCACGAATTTTTTCTGGTTCTTCTTTTTTTTTACATTTGCTCTTTTTTATGAGATTATTCAGCTTTGGTGGCTTTTTACAATAATTCAGATGATTATGAATCCTGAATTTGATGCACTGGTGGGCTTCGGTGGAGGGGAAAATTTTCCGCTGTGTTTTCTGTTTGTTTGTGGGTTGACAGCCGCAAGTGAATAGATTCACAGGATATGTTTATCAGCTGGTGGATAATCCTGAGCAGAGGTCATCGGAGGCACCTGAACTCTTTGCTTCTATTGGTATCATAAAATTCTACATTGGAGGAAGTCTTCCAGTGTAGATGGCTTCAGCCTTTTAGTGGTGGGGGAACGGGTCTTTGCCCCATTCCTGCAATTAGGGGGATGTTTGATATTGTCAGCATTCCCTCTATCAATAAATATAGTTTCTTTAAACATCCCACTAACCATTTACTCCCCATAGGTAGTTGGAATGTGAGGACTCAGCACAGAGCTTATTCTCTTGATGTCCTCACATAAGAATTCCACCATTAGAGTTTAGATATTCTCGGCTTGCAAGAGACCAGATGGACAGATAAAGGTCAGATTCTTAAAAATAATCTTAAATATCTCTTTTCAGGGAGAGAAGATAATAAGCATCACCAAGGCATAGGTCTGCTTCTCAGCAGACATGCCAGTGATGCTCTTCTAGAATATGAGTGCATTAATGAAAGGTTTCTTAGAGCAAAATTTCAAACAAGCGTTAAAGACTTGAATGTTATCTGCTGTTATGCCCCCACTGAGGATGCCAATGAGGATGAGAAGGATAGGTTTTACAGACAACTTCAGGATATTTTGAATTCTGTCAAGAAAGGAAATATTACCCTTATTCTAGGTGACTTCAATGCCAAAGTTGGTACTGAATCTGACCTTTGAGGACAGGGTTGGGTTGTTTTACCTCTGAGCGGCACTTTTTTGCACACCATGGGCTAAATGGCCAGGTCACATGGACCCCGAAGGCTCAGAGAAGGTTGGGGGAGGGGACCCACTGGAACAGCTGTTGGGAGACAGATGGTAGCCTCCCGTCAAGGCCATCCAGCGTGTTCTTTAACGTGCACAGGGTATGGCTCTCCAGCACACGGGGCCACGGCTTAACGTCCCATCCGACGGACGGCGGCCTTTCCAAGTCCATCGGTGTCCCCTACTGACCGTGGGCAGGGCGGGGGAATTTTGCGGAGATAAATCTCAACGCTGACCCAGTTGGGACTCGAACCTGGGAACTACAGATTACGAGCCTGGCGCGCTACCGACTGAGCCACCCCCGCCCTATTTGAGGACAGGTGATAGGCCCTTTTGGTATATGTAGCTGCAATGGCAATGTCTCCTACAGGTAAGGAAACGCAATGGTTTCAGAATAACTAACACTTATTACACTGTGCCATACTTAAGTAAACATGGGTTTCATCTGATGGGCTGCATAAGAATATGATTGATTATATATTAATTAACAGCAAATGGGTTAGTTCTGTTAGGAATACCAGGACACATAGGGGAGCTGAAACTGGATCTGACCATTACCTTGTTAAAAGTGTCTTGGAACTTAAACTCAAAAAGTGTTGTGCTAAGGTTAAAATATTTACTTTTAATTCTAAAGCTCTGAAATACCCAGTTATAGCTAAAGCTTACCATGATAGGTTACTTAGTCATTATGACAGTCATGGTTTGTTTTTACTGAAGTTAAAGAAGAATGGGACCATTTTAAACAGGCTTTTTCAGAAACTAACAGTAATCTTTTAGGAAAAAAGGGGCAGAGGAGAAAAAATTATTTGAGTGATAAGGTGCTTGAGCATAATTCAGAAAGAAAGAACTGCAGGAATGATTGGCTTGGAAAGGCTTGGATGACAAAGCTGAGGAAGCAGTTAGACAGCACAATAGCAGACAACTATACCAAATAGTTAATGTTCTCATCATCATCATCATCCTCAAGCAGCCATGGGCTACGGAGGTCCAACCAGACCATGCAATTTAGTTCGCCAAGCAAGTCTATCCTGAGCTACATCTACTGCATCTGGCCACTGCACACCAATTCTAACAAGGTCCTGTTTGACATTGTCTGCCCACCGCATCCTAGGTCTCCCCCTCCTTCTGAGGCCTCCAGGCACACAGTTCATAACCCTATTCGCCAATCTATAATTATTCATACGGGCAACATGGCCAAACCAGCGGAGTCTCTCTCTGCACAATATGCTGCTTAAAGGAGGTTGCAGACTCCTTTGCCTAACCTCATCATTAGTTACAAAGTTAAACCACTTAATACCCAAGATACTACGTAAGCATCTAGAATCAAAAGCATCTAGTTTCCTGTTATCTTGTTTACAAAGTGTCCAAGTTTCACTACCATAACTAACCCTAGAAAGAACCAAACTATTATAAAGTCTAATTTTAGTCTTTAGGTGTATACGCCTATTTCTCCACACTCTAAATAGATTCTTAAAAGTCCCGGCAGCAATCCCTATTCGTCTGTTAATCTCATGCCGCACATCACCATTATCTGTTACATAGCTCCCAAGATAATTAAACTGTGACACCTGCTCAAGACTGCAACCATTCAGATTAACTGAATCACAGCCTGCCTGACCAATTTTCATCACTTTAGTTTTCTCTCTGTTTATAACCAAACCTACTCTACTACCAGTCTCATCAACAGCTCGAATGAAAGAGTTCATCTCATTAACATCATTTGCCAAAAGGGCTAAATCATCAGCATAATCTAAATCAGAAATTTTCGTATCTCCAGGCCATTTAAGGCCAAAATCTTTCCCTTGAAGTGAATTTCGCATAACATAATCAATAACCAAGCTAAAGAGAAAAGGAAACAAAATGCACCCTTGTCGAACACCAGAAGTAATGCTAAACCAATTGCTACAAGCCTTACCAACTCTCACACACAACTCAGTGTTATTATAGAGAGCTTTCATTATGTTAACTAACTTGTCTGGTATACCATATGATCTCACAATCAACCACAAATTATGACGATCAACAGAGTCGAAAGCCTTTTTGAAATCAACAAAGCTAGCAACCAAAGGTTTCTGAAACTCTAAACATTTCTCAAGAATCTGCCTAAGTGAAAATATCTGATCCACACCTCCCCTACCAGTTCTGAATCCACATTGCTCATCACGCAATTGACTGTCAACCAGATTCTTAATTCTATTAAGCACAATCATGGAAAGAACTTTACCTGGAACAGAGAGTAGGCTGATACCCCTATAGTTATCACAAGAACTGCGATCACCTTTTTTGAAAATAGGGATAACAATAGCTCTGGTAAAATCCTTAGGAACCATGCCTTTATCATAAAAGATATTCAGAATTTCTGTCATCCAAGTGGTAACTGAAACATTTCCAGCTCTAAGCATTTCTGAGGTAATATCATCAACCCCTGGGGATTTATGAAGTTTAAGTTTAGAAACAGCCAAAATAACTTCAGATTGTGTTATAGGGCCAACATTAAAGCCACCAATGCATCTATCATCATTGCAAACAATGGGAATAGAACTAACCGCATTGTTTAGAATATTACTGAAATGCTCAGCCCACCTAGCCATTACAGAATCCTCACCTTCTATAACCTTACCTTGTTTATCCTTCAATCCCTGTATACCTGTCCGTTTTCTACCACACAAAACATTAACTATCAGGTACAGCTCTCTGCTGTTGTGCTGTCTAACTGCTTCCTCAGCTTTGTCAGCCAAACCATCAAGCCAAAGATTCTTATCAGCAGCTAACTGATCTTTTGCACGTTTATTAAGTTCTCTGTACTGCTTTCTATTAGGACTAGTAGGGTATTGATTAAAGATGTTCCTGCAGTTCTTTCTTTCTGAAATAAGCTCAAGTGCCTTATCACTCAGATAATTCTGCCTCTTCTGCTCCTTGTTTCCTAAAAGAGTACTGTTAGTGTCCAAAAAAGCCTGTTTAAAATGATCCCATTCTTCCTCAACTTCAGTAGTAAGCATACCATGACTGTCATAATGACTAAGTAACCTATCATGGTAAGCTTTGGCTATAACTGGGTCTTTCAGAGCTTCAGTATTAAAAGCAAATTTTTTAACCCTAGCAAAACACTTTTTAAGTTTAAGTTGCAAGACACTTTTAACAAGGTAATGGTCAGATCCAATTTCAGCTCCCCTATATGCCCTGGTATTTCTAACAGAACTAGCCCATTTGCTGTTAATTAATATATAATCAATCATATTCCTATGCAGCCCATCAGGTGAAACCCTTGTGTACTTATGTAGGTCGCGGTGTTTGTAATAATTGTTAGTTATTCTGAAACCATTGAGTTTACTTACCTGCAGGAGACGTTGCCCATTGCCATTGCAGCTACCAATACCAAAAGGGCCAATCACCCCTCCCCAAAGGTCAGAGTCAGTACCAACTTTGGCATTGAAGTCACCAAGAACAAGGGTAATATCTCCTTTCTTGACAGAATTCAAAATATCCTGAAGTTGTTCATAAAACCTATCCTTCTCATCCTCATCGGCATCCTCAGTGGGGGCATAACAGCAGATAACATTCAGGTCTTTAATGCTTGTCTGAAATTTCTATATGGGAAGAAATGAACAGGTATACAGGGATTGAAGGACAGACAAGTTAAGGTTATTGAAGGTGAAGATTCTGTCGTAATAATAATAATATAATAATAATAATTTATTCCATGCAGGGGGTTATAGGTAATCCTGGATATTAATTTAAATATTCAAATGGCTTGATTCTCCAGTACATTTGAGAAATTAAAAAGAAATATTGAGGATAGTACAAAAATACAAACATATTTACAGGAACTGCATAATTATTTAATACATATAAACAAAATGGAAAGTTGCATAGACAAAGACAAACATATAATAAGAAATATGATTAAAAAAACATAGTAAATTTAGTGGGAAGAAAAAGAAGGTTTAAGACAACATATAGTAATATTAAACGAATGAACAGGGGGAAAAAAGATTGTGGATAATCCAGACAAAGGGCAAAGATGAGGAGTGGGAATAGGGGTGAGGAGATGCTGTTGGTCAAACATTTCAATATTCTAATAGAAGTGGAGTAATATAGTTTCGAATTTTGTTTTAGAATTTAAAGAAGTGATATCGCTTGGTAGAGAGTTCTAAGTTGAGGTTGCTTGAAAGGCAAAAGAAATTTTACCATACTTAGCTTTGAAAATCTTGAGAGTAGAAAACATTTTACTATCAGAGTGGAGGATGTGGCAATGTCATAATCCAATATAGGGTGTAAGAATTGAATGAAAGGGAAGAGCCTTGTTATAGTGTCGTGAAAAAGGGTAACCATAGCTTTCTTCTAGATTCAAGAGTGTGAATTTGGCAGTTGGAATGAATATCAGTAAGTGTTAGAGATTCTTGTTTGTTAAAATAGATTTTTCTGATGATCTTGAGAGCTTCATTTTGAATTTTTCTAAGTTTTAAGAGTTTTTTTCATTAATACCAAAAAGAGTGAAAGCACAGTATTCGAGTTTCCTTTGGATGTAAATTTTGTAGATCAATGGGGCATAGGAGGATATATAGTTTCAAATGTACCTCAATATATAAGTTATTTTAGAAGCTGAAGTGATAGTTGCATTAATGTGAATTCCAAAGTCAAGATTATTATCTATCATCATACCTAAGTACTTCATGGAAGTGGAAACTGTAATATGGCCGTTATTAATTTTAATGTTTGTGTCATGCAGGAGAGAATTTGAAGTTGAAATAAAAACAATATTGGTTTTCTTGATATTGACAGTGAATCCATTTTTAGTATACCAATGAAGAACATCATGAATATTATTTTCTATATCTTGTTTTAGAAAAGCGAAAGAACTTCAGGTAAAAAAAAAGAAGACAATCGTCTGCATACATAAAAAAAATTGCAGTTCGTGGAGGATTCTGGAAAACCATTTACAACAATATTAAAGAGAAGTGGGCTAAGAATGGTTTCTTCAGGCACACACTGATTGATTTTAAGAGGTGTGGAGATCTCATTAGTGCTTAATTTAGTTCAGATAACACGTTTGTTGAGATAATTTTTAAACCAGGAAAGAGCTGGGGGCAATAGATAAAAATTATAGCAGAGTTCTTACAAGATAAGTTTGTGTTCAACTGAATCAAATGCCTTCGAGATGTCAAGGGAAATGAGTCCGACAACAGTTTTCACTTTGTTGTCTAAAGCCAATCTCCACTGATTAACAAGAAGTGCCATAAAAGTTTCAGTCGACCATTTTTTCCTAAATCCGAATTGTCTGCACAATGGTAAATCAAATTTTTCAACAAAAGTCTCTAGACAGTTGTTGTTTTTTTATTTTGCTTATAGCACATGTAACTGAAATAGGTTAATAGTCCAGAGGGTTAGAAGGATTTAAAATTTAGGTATAGGTGAGATGATGGTTTATTTCCATGAAACTAGGAATTCATTAGAGTTAAATGAGCAACTAGATCACAAAGGGGAACAGAAATTAATGGGGAAAGAATTTTTTGAATCAAGACAAGGATTCCATCTGATCCAACACTGAGTGTTTTTCAGCAAATTTACAAGATTAAGAACTTCGATTTCAGTAACATTTTAGAGCTTAAAAGTTTCCAGAGTATTAAATGATTTATTAAAATAGGACAATGACTCATTTGCATTTGAATGATTTTCTGTAGAAGTGCAGGATTTACAGAATACATTACCAATGTCTTTAGGATCACAGAAGGAATTGTCATTGTAAACAATCTTTTTAATTTTGGTTTGATTTCTTAAGTTATTGGTTTGATTTCTTAAGTAACAATATCAAAAATTCGAAATATTTCATTACCATTTGGATCATGGCAAGGTTAGCTGAACATTTCAGTGATGTTCCAAACAATGTGGTTAGTTCTACTCCCATTGTTTGCAATGATGATAGATGCATTGGTGGCTTTAATGTTGGCCCTATAACACAATCGGAAGTTATTTTGGCTGTTTCTAAACTTAAACTTCATAAATTCCCAGGTGTAGATGAAATTACTACAGAAATGCTTAGGCTGGGAATGTTTCTTTTACCACTTGGATGACTGAAATTTTGAATATCTTTAATGATAAAGGCATGGTTCCTAAGGATTTTACCAGAGCTGTTATTATCCCTATTTTAAAAAAAAGTGATTGCAGTTCTCATGATAACTATTGGAGCATACTTTCTATTCCACGTAAAGTTCATTGCATGATTGTGCTTTAAAATTAAGAATCCGATTGACAAGCAATTGTGTAATGAGCAGTGTGGATTCAGAAATGGTAGGGAATGTGTAGAGCAGATATTTTCACTCAGGTAGATTCTTGAGAAATGCTTAGAGTTTCAGAAACCTTTTCTAACTACCTGTATTGATTTCAAAAAGACTTTTGACTCAGTTGATCGCCATAATTTATGGTTGATTGTGAGATTGTATGACATACCAGACAAGTTAGTTAACATAATTAAAGCTCTCTATGATAGCACTGAGTCATGTGTGAGAGTTGGTAAGACTTGTAGCAATTGGTTTAGCATTACTTCTGGTATTCAACAAGGGTGCATTTTGTCTCCTTTTCTCTTTAGTTTGTTTATTGATTATGTTATGCGAAATTCACTGCAAGAGAAAGATTTTGGTCTTAATGGTCTCGAGATAAGAAAATTTCTGATTTAGATTATGAGATGAACTCTCATTTGAGCTGTTTATGAGACTGGTAGTAGGGTAGGTTTGGTTATAAACAGAAGAAAAACTAAAGTGATGAAAATTGGTCAAGCAGGCTGTGATTCAGTTGATCTGAATGGTTGCACTCTTGAGCAGGTGTCACAGTTTAATTATCTTGGGAGCCATGCAACAGATACTGGTGATGTGCAGCATGAGATTAACAACAGATGAATAGGGATTGCTGGCGGGACTTTTAAGAATCTATGGATAGTGTGGAGAAATAGGCATATACACTTAATGACTAAAATGAGACTGTATAATAGTTTGTTTCTTTCTAGGGTTAGTTATAGTAGTTAAACTTGGAACTTTGTAAACAAGGTAACAAGGAACTTGATGCTTTTGATTCTAGATGCTTATGCAGTTTCTTGGACATTAAGTGGTTCAACTTTATAAGTAATGATGTGATTAAGCAAAGGAGTTGGCAACCTCCTTTGAGCAGCATATTCTACAGAGACTGCGTTGGTTTGGCAATTTTGCCCAAATGGAAAATTATAGATTAGAGAATAGATTTATGAACAGTGGACCTAAAGGCCTCACAAAGAGGGGGAGACCTAGGATGTGGTCGGCAGACAATGTCAAACAGGACCAACGTACCCATGGCTGCTTGAGCATGATGATTAGGGGCCAGAAGGACAGGCCCCACCATCCTTTATTTAATATGTTAACTAAAGCAGAGATGGCCAAACTTTTATCGACCATAGTATTAAGATTTTTAAATCAACCATAGTACATAAGTCATAATAATGATTTAACACTGCCTGAGCAGCTAAGTTAACTTCCAAATTTGGCAAAAAAATTTTGACGTAATAATTTAATAGAGGAAATAACTAAATATAAATCCTTTAACGTTTAACATAAGACCTGTACGCTATGACTTTTTCCAATTCGTAATAAAGAATTATATGATCATAGTAGAATTATACACTTTATTAAAAATGCATTAAATGTAACTGTAAAATCATTCACAAACACTAAGACTTGTGATATAGTAGTGGCAGTGACCAGTGATTCACATTAGTGTAAGTTGATAATCAGCTACAGCATGACAGTAGCCAAACAGTTGATCACAATCGACTGTTTGGCCACCTCTGTACTAAAACATTAAACTCTGAATTGGAATAAATAATGAAAATAATATTTTACATGGATATTTGCTCTTTTAAATAACTTGCTTGTTTTATTTCATTTCAATGTGTATTTAGTAAAGTAATATCCTCGAAACTGTCTTGCATGCCTTAATTATCAGCATGAAATATTATGAGAAAGCTTTAAGTCCCACACCCCACACCAGAGGTTAAATTCTCAAACCCCAGATTCTGAAACTAAATCCTGGGGTATGCTTTACTTAAGCCACAATATATATATAATGTTGGAAATTTTATTTTATATATGTTCTTTTCCAATCCATTCGATATCCCTACCTAGTTGGTTTAGTTGTTTACAATATTATGCTGGCCCCACCTATTTAGAAACTCATGAGTCACCTCTAATATTTAGTGTTAATTTTCTTTACAACAGTAATTTAGAGGGCTGATTTTGATGTTTAAATAAAAAAAAATACCCCCTCAAGCAGCTGCTTGCCACAGAGGTCTAACAGGAGCCTGTCAGTTTATATGCCATAGTAGAAGGTCTAAGGGTGGCAGGAGCTCAGCAGAAAAACAACACAAATGTCCATGCCTTACCCGGGGCTCGAACCCAGGTCCCTTAGATCAGTAGCCAAGGGTGCTAACCACTCGGCCATGTTTATTGCGGCAAAATGTTGTTTTTCGTTTCTACATATTGTAAACTGCAGTATTTCCAAAAAAATCCACCTCAAGCTCAGGGGTGTAGCTATGGAGGGATCCACCCCTTAAAGTTAATTGGAGTTGGCAAAATTTGAAACAACTTTGTAAAATCCAGGTGAATTCTGAAAATTGGGTTTTTTGTAAAATTAAGAGGAGTTAGCAAAATCTAGGCAACTTGACAAAATCTAGAGTAGTTGTTAAAATCGAGGCAATTTTGAAAAATTCAAAGCCACTTGATAAAATACAGGAGAGTTGTGAAAATTGGGATTGGTTTTGTGAAATTAAGGAGAGATGGCAAAATCTTGGGGAGTTGGCAAAATTTGAATCCACTTAGTAAAATACAGGCGAGTTGTGAAAATCAGGATTGGTTTCGTGCTATAAAGGAGAGCTGGAGAAATCCAGGAGAGTTTCAGAAATTGGAAATTACTTGACCAATTCAGGGGAGATGTAAAAATTTTGATTTTTTTTTTACGTAAAATTATGGTGAGTTGGCAAAATCTAGAGGAGTTGGTGAAATTTGAAGCCACTTGGTAAAATGCAGGTGAGTGGTGAAAGAGGGTTTGTTTTCTTGAAAATAAGGAGAGTTGTGAAAATCGAGAGAACTTGGCAAAACCTTGGGCAGTTGGCAAAATTCAAAACCAATTGGTAAAATGCAGGTGATTTGTGAAAATAAGGACAGTTGAACAAATCAAAGGAACTTGACATAATATAGAGTTGTTGTCAATATTTGATATGAGTTGGTAAAATTAAAGTAAGAATTTAAAATTAGGGAACTGTGTTGTATATAATATGGCAACGTTGCTAAATCGGGGCTCTTGGTAAACATGTGGGTAGCTGTACCTCCCTCCATACACACAGAGTGCAAAATTCTGGAAATGTCCCTCATAGAGACATAACTGAAGTAAAGGTATTATTATCTCAATTGGCAAAATTTGATTTCTGACATGGAAAATTTTCGTTTTCTCCCCCCCCCCCCCACGCAACCATTGTCCTTCATTACACCCCTGCTGAAGCTGCTACTAGTAACTGATATGACATGAGCCTATCTGCGTTAATATGTCACAGGGAATATTTATGAGGAAGGTGAAACCTCGGCAAAAAGATATTACAAAAAAGAAGCATCCATACCTTATCTGGTCTTGAATTGCTTTGATCAGTAGCTAAGCATACTAACCACTTGTCTACAAAAATGGTTATCCCAGCTTGAATTAATTTTATATTTGAAAATCCATTAAAAAGCAAATGAAAATAATTTTGCTTTGTGTGTGTGGGGGGAGGGGTTACAGCTTCCCAGACATTTACCAAGTGCCTCGATTAAGTAATATCACCATGTTATACACAACACAATTCCCTAATTTTAAAATATCACCTTAATTTTACCAACTCACATCGAATATTAGCAACCCTACATTATGCCAAGTTCTCTCGATTTGGTCGATCGATCTTGATTTTTTTTAACAATCATTGTCACTTTTTTCTGGAAGCATAATTTGAAATATATCTATGAAGAAATGGGAAGACCCAATGTTAATATTATTTCTTTAATGTTTTTCAGTAGAATATTGCATTTCAAACTTCATGCAAAATTTTGTGACTAGATATTAAAAAACACTGCTAATGTGACTAAATTAAGTTTAAAAAAACTAAATAATGTGACTAAATGATGTATTTTTTAATATACTCATTTTTTTTTAACAACTTTGAGGTTGACCAATTTTAACCCTACAAATTATATACCAGGTCTAGTATTTCTCAATATCTTTAGTATTTTCAAGTAATCAAGGTTTGTGCTATCTATTGGAAAAACATCAGTTTGTTTAATAAACATGAAATTTTTATTTAATATTTTTCAAAAATGCATCATTAGCAGATTCTTTACTACTGCTTCAATACAGTGGCTTGGGGCAGTTATTTTTTAGTAACTGTTTAGAATTACCGAATTTTTTTGTTAATGTAAACTGATGAACCATCTCTTTAAAATATATTTCCCCACGAACATTATTCGACAATACTGATGAGATGAAATAATCCAAACAACCTGATGCAATTTATTAAAAGACCCACATTAATTATTGACGTTTAACTCACAAATCAGCTTTTAGTAACGAAAAATTTTTTTGTTTTCTATCAAATACATTACAAATACACTTCTTACCAATATTTACAACGAATAAATGCATCACCATTTCTGAAGCAGATGAGCGTTTCAAATCAAAATAACAGTGTTGTATACGCCAAAGCTGTGTACAGCAAACACGCCTGATATAAACAAGCCCATCCAGCCAACAGCTGTAACAATGGCAGCAAGTAAGCCTCTTAGACTTCGTATTACGTTCATCTCGTTACAGATCACTTCAAAATTCTATTTTTTCAAATCATTCAGGCTATTGATAGCTTTACAAAAGTACTACTGCATAAATAGAAAGTTGCCTACCTGTACGTTTGCCGGTTTTCTTCTTTTGCTGCTCGATACCACCGCGCACATCAAAATCCCGGTTTGTCTGAAACGGAAGGAAGCAACGTTATGTCAGTCAGCCATCTTGGTGTTGTTTATTTAGTTTTAAGAGGTTTAATATGCTCACGGCTGTGGCTCACGGAGGTAGGTAGCATGACAGTTATTTTGATGACGTCATTTATGAAGGAAAATGTTTTTGAAAAAATTACTCTAATATTAGTGCAGGTTGCTTAAGATATACTTAACAAATGAATAAAACAGTAATTAATAATAATAATTAACCTAACAAAAATTATATATGAATTCATTTAGGATTTTTGCTTTTTATACTTCGTACTAATTGCTGTAGGAGTAAAATATTTCATATTATATTCATTTGTTACGTATCTCCTAAAACTATCTGCAATAATATTACAGTGAAATATATAAAACATATCCCTCCGTACGTGACGTAATCAAAGTAGATGCGTGGCCTCGAGTATATGTCATCATGGCCTTAACCATCGAGGTAGCCTTGCCTATTAAAGTTCATAATGTAGCAACTGCGCGACAGTCATTCTGCTCTATTCAAAACATTAGTTCTAACTGCAGGTCCTAGAACGATTCCTGCTTTAAAAAAGTTGACGATTTATGTCATACTATGGCTACTTTTCCGCTTTAAGCTCTATGATTCATTCGCCCTTCAAACACCGCGAATTACATTTCGCCTGTAGGATTACGAAAATTAAATAAGAAGATTCAAGGTATAGTAAAATCATTGTGAAATTAGTCTGCAATAAGGTTTTTTTTTATTTTGATAAAATGAACGTTAATACCTGTGACCATATATAAGATAGAGCATTCACTCTCTATTGTCGAAATGAACCGGTTTGAGGCTGAGAGCAGTAGGCTAGAACAAAGCCCTCTCCACTGAGGCAGATGTAGAAAAAAAGAGACTCTCCACAGTGACCTACTGGGAGGAAGGGGGGGGGGGACAAGGGGTCCGGATTCCCCTCCCCCGAAGATGCTGTTGTCCTATACGAATTCTCAAACTTTTCTACCTGCGCTGAAATCCAAAACAGTTGTTTTGTATAATTTTTTAAACCCCATATTTTGTCTGACAGTAAAGGTAAATTAAAAAATATTATAAATTTTTATTCCACATAGAATATCATTTTAACCTTTCGTGTTCGGTGAAATATTTTAGTGTATGGGAAAGTATATTCTCGGAGGCTACCCCCCCCCCCTCACACACACACATACACAAAAAACGAAACTAAGTTCACGAACTCTCCCCAAAACCTATTCTACACCCCATCCCCAAACTAAATTTTGTGGTTTAGTTTGGGGGGCGGAGTCCAGTGGGTTGAAGAAAAACCACCTCCATCCCCGCCCCCAAACATCCTTGGCTCTTCATTCCAGTACATGAGTTCTTGCATCTCACTTATTCTCCTGGATGTCGTGCTATGGCGGAGTTTTCAAAATTTGCTAGTTTTGCAGTGGTCTGTATATGGTAGCTAGGCATAAACTGGAAGGAGAGCTATGTACCAATTCCCAGTGATGATGCACAGAAACGGCCAGGTCTAGTGCCTAATGTCTGACCACGCCTTCTCGTGGTTCCGTTAGTACCTTTCAAAAGAGATATCCTCTTTTGGAAAAGAACGGAAGAGGAGGGCTGCCAGTTCAGTATGGCCTACTGATCTGGTCATCTATGGCTACATTTTGGTTTTTATTTTTTCAACCTTGCTGAAGAGTGGTTCACAGGGTCCTGGTGCTGACCATTTATACCTACTAGACTGAAATTGTTTATGGATTTGAGCTTGATTATGGGTCCTGGACTTGCTCCACTGGTGGGCATCTGTTGAGGAAGAATCTGCCATTGTGTTTTCTGTTTGCTTCTGGGTTGCCAGTCCTAAGTGAACACAGGCACGGGATACCTTATATCAGCTGGTGGGTAATCCTAATCAGAGGCCATCGCAGGTACCTGAACCTCACTTAGCTAGTTGGGCATCGCCAAGCCTAAACTGGAGTAATGAGTCTCAGTCAGGCCATATGGTTCTTGAAAAAGTCCACTTGAAAAGGTGGTGCCTGAAGTTCTTACCAGCATCGGTGACTTCAGCCTTTAGCGGAGGAGGAACAGGTCTTTGCCCCATGCCTGCGATCAGGGGGCTGTTTGATATTGTTGGCCCTACCAATCTCAATAAACCTAATTTCTTTAAAAATCCTACTAATCATTTTCTCTCTGCAGGAACGTGGAACGTGAGGACATTACATAGAGATTATTCTCTTGATGTCCTCATGCAGGAATTCCAGCGCTATAACCTAGATATTCTAGGCTTGCAAGAGACCAGATGGACAGGTAAAGGTGAGATACTTAAAAATAACTTTAAATTTCTCTTTACAGGGAGGGAGGATGGAAAGCATCACCAGAGTGTGGGTCTGCTGCTCAGCAGACATGCTAGTGATGCTCTTCTAGGATATGAGTGCATTAATGAAAGGTTTCTTACAGCAAAATTTCAGACAAGCATTAAAGACTTGAATGTTATCTGCTGTTATGCCCCCACTGAGGATTCTGATGAGGATGAGAAGGATAGGTTTTACAGACAACTTCAGGATATTTTGAATTCTGTCAAGAAAGGAGATATTACCCTTGTTCTTGGTGACTTCAATGCCAAAGTTGGTACCGACTCTGACCTTTGGGGAGGAGTAATAGGCCCTTTTGGTATTGGTAGCTGCAATGGCAATGGGCAACGTCTCCTACAGGTAAGTAAACTCAATGGTTTCAGAATAACTAACACATATTACAAACACTGCGACATACAAAAATTCACATGGGTTTCACCTGATGGGCTGCATAAGAATACGATTCATTATATATTAACAGCAAATGGGCTAGTTCTGTTAGGAATACCAGGCATATAGGGGAACTGAAATTGGATCTGATCATTACGTTGTTAAAAGTGTCTTGCAACTTACACTTAAAAAGTATTGTGCTAAAGTTAAAAATTTACCTTTAATTCTGAAGCTCTGAAAACCCAGTTATAGCTAAAGCTTACCATGATAGGTTACTCAGTCGTTATGACAGTCATGGTTTGCTTGCTGCTGAAGTTGAGAAAGAATGGCATCAGTTTAAACAGGCTCTGCTTGAAACCAAGAGTACTCTTTTGGGTAAAAGGGAACAGAGGAAACAAAATAATTTGAGTGATAAGTCTATGGAACTTATTTTTGAAAGAGGCAAGTGCAGGATTAATATGAATCAACACCGTACTAGTCGTAACAGAAGGTATTATAACGAGCCTAATAAACATGTAAAAGATAAGTTAACAGCTGATAAGAAAATTTGGCTTGATAGCTTGGCTGACAAAGCAGAGGAAGCAGTTAGACAGCACAACAGCAGAGGGTTGTACCAGATTGTTAATGTTTTATGTGGGAAGAAACAGACATGTACACAGGGATTGAGGCATAACATGATAAGGTGGTTTAAGGTGAGGATTCTCTGATGGAGAGGTGAGCTGAGCATTTCAGAGATGTTCTTAGTAATGTGATTTTGGAAGGGAACGGAAGGGGAGGGCTGCCAGTTCAGTATGGCCTACTGATCTGGTCATCTATGGCCACTTTTTTCTTTTTTTTCAACCCTGCTGAGGAGTGGTCGACTTCACAGGGTCCTGTGCTGACCATTTATACCTACTGGACTCCTTGTTTATGGATTTGAGCTTGATTATTGATCCTGGAATTGCTGCACTGGTGGACCTCTGTTGAGGGAGAGTTTGCCGCTGTGTTTTCTGTTTGCTTCTGGGTTGCCAGCCCTAAGTGAACAGAGGCGTGAGATACCTTATATCAGCTGGTGGATAATTCTATTCAGAAGCCATCGCAGGTACCTGAACCTTACTTAGCTACTTGGGCATCGTCAAGCCTAAACTGGAGTAATGTGTCTCAGGCAGGCCATATGGCTCTTGAAAAAGTCCACTTGAAAAAGGTGGTGCCTGAAGTTCCTACCAGCATCGGTGACTTCAGCCTTTAGCGGAGGAGGAAAAGGTCTTTGCCACATGCCTGCGATCAGGGGACTGTTTGATATTGTTGGCCCTACCAATCTACTTAATATACAAGTGAAAAAAGCAAAACCTGATTAATTCTTTCAATTAGGTGAAATTACAGAATACACGGTGTTGCTCCTTTTAATTAGAAATCAATAATATTTGTTTAAATGGCTCATAATAACAGCAATGCCTATTACAGTATAGATTTACCAATACTTTTAATTTAGTAGTTTACAAGAGGCATTTGCCCTGCTCTTTAGTACAGCTGCGGAAATTACTCCAAATGCCGATATACAAATGTTTCTCTGTGGCTGTTCAGTTGCACAGATAAATCTTTTAGTGAAAAAATTTATCAACGACGACAAGAAACAAACACTAGACTTCATTCAAATGAACAGACATCCGAGGCATATCAATGATACAGAGTTAATTCAGATACACTAAAAGTGCTGCAAGTGAACGAGGAGAGGAAGTGATTATTGGAAACACAATACTAAATATCCATACCAGAATAATGATTTGGAAGTGATTTAATCTCGATAGTACAGTGTCTGTTGGATAACCGTAGGTTATTCTGTTACTAAATAGATTACATAATAAAAACGAATTAGCAAACGACAACTGAGCGACACAAAAAATAATTCATGGAAGTATGATTTATTTATAAAATTATTAATATATTGTAACAGAAAATATCAAATGCCTAAAAGCATGCGAAGCATAGAGCATTAGAAAATTAGTATTGTAGATTAGTCTTTTAATTTATTGCAAAAATGTCTATTTAATCTCCTCCTTCAAGTCAAATAATTTATATTGTTAATGATTAGAGTTAATTAATAATAAATGCACATATTATCTCTCATTTTGTTTCAAGTTCCAATTTATATCTCACAAATAATGCTAAACTATGTTAATTATTATGTTTATAAATTTCCTATCAACCATAATCATTAGTATTTCTTTTCAACCAGCCCTTATTAGGGCGATGGTTAGTAAACATGAAATATCTGCAGATAAGAAATGCCGGCGAAACACAGTAAAAAATGCAGCAACCATTTGAAACTAGACTGTTGTTTTAGGTATGATTTATCAAGAACACTAATCTATATTGCGATTAATAGAAATTGCCAAAAGGAAATGCATACATTTTCTTGCAAAGGGACAATAGAGTTTTTAAAATTTTACATCTCACCTGAATTTTACCGAGTCATTTCGAATTTTGCCAAGTTATTTCGACTTTGCCAACTTTCCTTAATTTTACCAAAAAAAGTCCAAATTTTCAAAACTCACCTGGATTTTACCAAGCAGCTTCGAATTTTGCCAACTCCGATTTACTTTGGAGGGAGCCTCCTTTCCATACCCCTCCCCAAGGCTTAAACTCTGTCAGTATACTATGAAAAATATATCTTGTGATACTCGTACAATCCACTTACATCAAGATTATAAGAAATGTATCTTTTGGTAGGCCTGTAAATGGTAGCTAAGTAATCACTGGAAGGAGAGCTATGCACCAATCCCTGTGATGATGAATAGAACCGACCAGGCCTAGTACCTAATGTCCGACCCCGCCTTCTCGTGGTGCAGGCTGTTAGTATCTTTCAAAAGAGATGTTTTCTTTTGGAAGGGAATGTTGGGGACAGCTGCCAGATCAGTGTGGCCGACTGATATGGTCTTCTATGCCTACCTTTTTTTTGGAACCTCTAAGGAGTGGTCAACCACACAGGTCCTGGTACTGACTATACAAACCTACTGGACTGGAATAAGGCTCTGAACTTGATTATGATCCTGAATTTGCCGCAATGGTGGGCTTCTGTGGAGGGAAAATCTTCCGCTGTATTTTCTGTTTCTTTGTGGGTTGACAGCCCCAAGTGAATAGATTCACAGGATATGTTCATCAGCTGGTGGATAATCCTGAGCAGAGGTCATCGCAGGCACCTGAACCCTTTGCTTCTACTGGCATCGTCAAATTCTACATTGGAGGAAGTCTTTCAGTGTAGATGGCTTCATCCTTTAGTGGTGGGGGAATGGGTCTTTGCTCCATGCCTGCGATTAGGGGGATGTTTGATATTGTTGGCATTCCCTCTCTCAATAAACATAGTTTCTTTAAACATTCCACTAACCATTTTCTCTCCATAGGTAGTTGGAATGTTAAGACTCTGCACACAGCTTTTTCTCTTGATGTCCTCACACAAGAATTCCACCATTATAATTTAGATATACTTGGTTTGCAAGAGACCAGATGGACAGATAAAGGTCAGATTCTTAAAAATAATCTTAAATTTCTCTTTTCAGGGAGGGACGACAATAAGCATCACCAAGGCGTGGATCTGCTTCTCAGCAGACACGCTAGTGATGCTCTTCTAGGATACGAGTGCATTAATGAAAGGTTTCTTACAGCAAAATTTCAGACAAGCGTTAAAGACTTGAATGTTATCTGCTGTTACGCCCCCACTGAGGATGAGAAGGATAGGTTTTATGGACAACTTCAGGATATTTTGAATTCTGTCAAGAAAGGAGTTATTACCCTTCTTCTTGGTGACTTCAATGCCAAAGTTGGTACTGGTTCTGACCTTTTGGGAGGAGTAATAGGCCCTTTTTGAGGAGTAATAGGCCTTTTTTTGAGGAGTAATAGGCCTTTTCTTGAAACTGACAGTACTCTTTAAGGAAAAAAGAAGCAGAGGAGGCAAAATGATTTAAGTGATAAGGCACATGAGCTTATTACAGAAAGAGAGAACTGCAGAAATCTCCTTAATCAATACCCTACTAGTCCTAATAGAAAGCATTACAGAGAGCTTAATAAACGTGTAAAGGATCAGTTAGCTGCTGATAAGAATCTTTGGCTTGATGGTGCATTTTGTCTCCTTTTCTCTTTAGTTTGGTTATTGATTATGTTATGCGAAATTCACTTCAAAGGAAAGATTTTGGCCTTAAATGGACTGGAGATACGAAAATTCCTGATTTAGATTATGCTGATGATTTAGTCCTTTTGGCAAATGATGTTAATGAGATGAACTCTTTCATTCGAGCTGTTGATGAGACTGGTAGTAGAATAGGTTTGGTTATAAGCAGAGAGAAAACTAAAGTGATGGAAATTGGTCAGGCAGGCTGTGATTCAGTTAATCTGAATGGTTGCGGTCTTGAGCAGGTGTCACAGTTTAAATATCTTGGGGCTGTGTAATAGATACTGGTGATGTGCGGCATGAGATTAACAGACGAATAGGGATTGCTGCCAGGACTTTTAAGAATCTAGGGAGAGTGTGGAGAAATAGGCTTATACACCAAAAGACTAAAATTAGGCTCTATAATAGTTTGGTTCCTTCTAGGGTTAGTTATGGTAGGGAAACTTGGATGCTGTGTAAACATAACAGGAAACTAGATGCTTTTGATTCCAGATGCTTACGCAGTATCTTGGGCATTAGTTGGTTCAATTTTGTAACTAATGATGAGGTTAGGCAAAGGAGTCTGCAACCTCCTTTAAGCAGCATATTGTGGAGAGAGAGACTCCGTTGGTTTGGCCATGTTGCCCGTATGGATAATTATAGATTGGCGAATGGGTAATGAACAGTGTGCCTAAAGGCCTCAGAAAGAGGGGGAGACCTAGGATGCGGTGGGCAGACAATGTCAAACAGGATCTTGTTAGAATTGGTGTGCAGTGGCCAGATGCATCAGATGTAGCTCAGGACAGATATGCTTGAAGAACTAAATTGACAGTCTGGGTGGACCTCCGTTGCCCATGGCTGCTTGAGGATGATGATCTTTTGATCAATTTCATATTATTTCTCTTATCTTCGGGTTCTGAAGAACAAATTAACGTTAATTAGCCGGTAACAATCATATTGCTCTTTATTCAAATACATGAAATGAGATGCATTGTAAAGTTTTGAAAATGTAAGCGAAGCGTATGAAAATTCAGGAACTGAATTCAGTTCACTCGACTGTGCGATGCTATCGATACTGGTGTTGATGTCTCTGAGGTAGGCTCGGATTCTCAAACCAAAAGGATGAAGAGCAATTGACCGATTAGTGTAAAGCTTGGGTTGTTTTACCTCTGAGCGGCACTTTTTTGCACACCATAGGCTAAATGACCAGGTCACATGGACCCCGAAGGCTCAGAGAAGGTTGGAGGAGGGGACCCACCAGAACAGCTGTTAGGAGACAGATGGTAGCCTCCCGTCAAGGTCATCCAGTGTGTTCTTTAACGTGCACAGGGTATGGCTCTCCCGCACACGGGGCCACGGCTTAACGTCCCATCCGACGGACGGCGGCCTTTCCAAGCCCATCGGTGTCCCCTACTGACCGTGGGCAGGGCGGGGAATTTTGCGGAGATAAATCTCAACGCTGACCCAGCTGGGACTCGAACCTGGGAACTACAGATTACGAGCCTGGCGCGCTACCGACTGAGCCACCCCGCCCCTTAGCGTAAAGCATTTTCCACGTTGGACTGACTGGCTGCAAGTATATCTCCTGCAGGCACACACAGATGGGCTGGTGTGCTTAAAGAAGGGCTTGATGTCGTTAATATTCCTCTGAAATCCACGACAATTCCATTGTAGGAGTGTGGCCATCTCAGAAGTGTGGGCGGACGACGAATTCCTATTCAACTTAACCGCCGCAGAGGATGGTTTAGCACGAATGGGAATCTCGGGGACGAAGACACTGACAAAGAAGATGATTGCGTAGATAACAGAGGCAACGAGGAAGATTGGGCTCATCTGGAGCCCTCTTGTTGGCATTGATCGTATCAATTTCTTCTTCAACTCTCATGTTTTGTTTTGTGAGGTCAAGTGTCCACTATCCCAACCCTCCACTGAGCACAACAAGGGGACGCCCAGTAGGGTACCAGGGCTACTCAAGCACTATACCCACACAGACACACAGACAGTGGGCCAAGCTCTCACAAATATATAGAAGGAAAATGAAAAGAGAAATGTGCAGAAATAAACTTTCTACACAAAACGAACTAAGCGAAAAATAACAAAATTATGATCGAACAAACTGTCCTCACAAAGAAATTATAACTACAAAAAGGAAAATAAGTTGTGAGGAAACTCGCAAACCTGTATCCGGACGTGGGCAAGGTTACTCACCGCTCTGCATAGCTGACCCTAGCAGGACCTGCCCACCAGCCGATTGCTCCTGGGGGAGGGCACCTCAGGTGCCCCGTTTAGCAGAATCTGCTGCCCAGCCCCACGACGAACAGGCCCCCCAATGGCAAGGCGACCAAAGGGGACCCTGACAGTCATGAGCTGAGGAGAGAAGATGGGGGACCTTCAAGCAACTACCAGGATCCTCCTTTCCCGGGACATAGGTCTCCGTGCACGGCAAACATGAAGGTAGGGTTTCAGGATCCTGTAAAGGTACCCGAGCCAGCATAACCTTCAGGGTGGTCCCCTCACCATGGACAGGAGCTCGCACCGAGGGGTTGGGCATTACTTTGTAAGTAATGATCAAACTAGGAGTTACCAACCTCCTTTGAGCAGCATATTGTGCAAAGAGGGACTGTGTTCGTTTGGACATGTTGCCCGTATGCATAGCTGCAGATTGGCAAACTGGATTATGAACTGTGTACCTAAAGGTTTCAGAAAATGGGGGAGACGTGGGATGCAGTGGCGGCTCGTAGCTAAAATTAGTGGGGGGTGCTGCTCCAGAAAATTTTTAGCCTTTGTTTTAAGTGTGTAAAAGGAAACAAACATGTATAAAAAGAAAATTTATTCAGAAACTTGATAAAATCCTAAAAGAACAAAATCAAACATTTTTTACTTACTTTAACCTAAATTGTTACAGTTCAAGCTTAATCTATTCATTCAAAAATGAAATCCATTCTTCTTGTTTTAATTTGCGCGAAAAAAAAATGAATCAAATAGAATAGCTGGAAGCAGGATAATAATCTAATTCTACACTTTATCACATTCAAGAATATGGTACACGGTTTTTAAGCACAACACTCGCGGAGTAAAAAAAAAACTACCTTCAACCAGCAAGCCAGGGTCGGCACTGCGGGAACGACAGTGCTCTCTCTCCCTTGCAGCCTAGCGTGTAGCTTACTATGTGCGCATGCGCACAACAGTCAAACACCTCGCCGCTAGTACTGTGAAGCGCACAGTTAAATACAAAGATTTTTGTATCTTTTTCATAAACTGGGGGATGGCTACTGACATTAAGCTTAAGGATTATATATTGTACAAGTATAAAGAAAGAATTAAAGAAAAAAGGACTCATTATATTAAATGTTATCGATAATATCAGGTTGAAATTGGCGGTGCTGCAGTTCCACAGTGCCTATACGCGAGCCGCCACTGCTAGGATGCGATGGGCAGAATGCCGAACAGGACCTTGCTAGAATTGGCCTAGAGTGCCAAATGCAGCAGTTGTGGCTCAAAACAGACGCATCTGGAGGGGAAAATTACAGTCTGGTTGGACTTCCATAGTCCATGGCTGCATGAGGATTTTGTAAGTATATATATGTATGTAACATTTTCCATTTTGTTGGAGATGTTTAAAAAATTTATTGAAAAATATGTGAAATATGCATAAGTTTGATCATTTTCGTCCTCCATTACTCTTATGAGCATTCTCTAGGGGGGTGTCGCCGAACCAGCCCCCAGATCCAGTCCTGATATAAACATATTTTATCTCAAGGTTTGAATTTTTTTTAAGGTTCTTTTCTTTTATACTAATTATCCTTCATCTCCGTTGACATGGTTCTTGTAAATGAATTGTTAGGAGCGAACTTCAGGAAGGCTGGAAATCGGAAATATTGCCAGATATTAAGTTTATGCAGGAACTTTTGCTCCTAACGCAACAAATTTATAACAGAATTTTGCATCGTTTCGCTTTTTTTTCAGTATTCACGAATTGCTATCAAGCGAACATATTGGACGACAGTGATTTAATTAGGTCAACGTTACTGCTAGAATTCTGTAAAGGAGGTAGCTGTCAACGTTACTACTGGAATTCTGTAAAGGAGGTAGCTGTCAACGTTACTACTGGAATTCTGTAAAGGAGGTAGCTGTCAACGTTACTACTGAAATTCTGTAAAGGAGGTAGCTGTCAACGTTACTACTGGAATTCTGTAAAGGAGGTAGCTGTCAACGTTACTACTGGAATTCTGTAAAGGAGGCAGCTGTCAACGTTACTACTGGAATTCTGTAAAGGAGGTAGCTGTCAACGTTACTACTGGAATTCTGTAAAGGAGGTAGCTGTCAACGTTACTACTGGAATTCTGTAAACGATGCAGCTGTCAACGTTACTACTGAAATTCTGTAAAGGAGGTAGCTGTCAACGTTACTACTGGAATTCTGTAAAGGAGGCAGCTGTCAACGTTACTACTGAAATTCTGTAAAGGTGGTAGCTGTCAACATTACTACTGAAATTCTGTAAAGGAGGCAGCTGTCAACGTTACTACTGAAATTCTGTAAAGGAGGTAGCTGTCAACGTTACTACTACTGGAATTCTGTAAAGGAGGCAGCTGTCAACGTTACTATTGGAATTCTGTAAAGGAGGTAGCTGTCAACGTTACTACTGAAATTCTGTAAAGGAGGTAGCTGTCAACGTTACTACTACTGGAATTCTGTAAAGGAGGCAGCTGTCAACGTTACTATTGGAATTCTGTAAAGGAGGTAGCTGTCAACGTTACTACTGAAATTCTGTAAAGGAGGTAGCTGTCAACGTTACTACTACTGGAATTCTGTAAAGGAGGCAGCTGTCAACGTTACTATTGGAATTCTGTAAAGGAGGTAGCTGTCAACGTTACTACTGAAATTCTGTAAAGTAGGTAGCTGTCAACGTTACTACTGGAATTCTGTAAAGGAGCTAGCTGTCAACGTTACTAGTGGAATTCTGTAAAGTAGTTAATTCTCAATCTTACTCTTGCGATTCTTTCAAGGAGGTTATTCTCAATGTTACTATTCAGATTCTGTCAAGGAGGTAACGTTTAACGTCTCTATTGGGATTCTGTCAAGGAGATAATGTAAACTACACTCTTGGAATTCTCTCAAGGAGAGAAATGTTAAGGTTACACTTGAGATTCTCTTAAGGAGGTAAATGTTAACGTTACCCTTGGGATTATTTCGAGGAGGTATCTGTCAACCTCTCTCTTGGGATTCTGTCAGGGAGATAGCTGTCAATATTACTCTTGGGATTCTCTCAAAGAGTGATATGTTAATGTTACTCTTGGGATTCTGTCAAGGAAGTAACTGTCAACATCTCTCTTGGGTTTCTGTCAAGGAGATAATGTAAACTATACTCTTGGAATTCTGTCAAGGAGGTAACTTTTAACGTCTCTATTGGGATTCTGTCAAGGAGATAATGTAAACTACACTCTTGGAATTCTCTCAAGGAGGAAAATATTAACGTTACTCTTGGGATTTTTTCAAGGAGGAAATTGTCAATTCTGTCAAGGGGATAATGTAAACGATACTCTTTAGATCATGTCAAGGAGGTAATTATCCACGTCTCTCTTTTGACTCTGTCAGGGAGATAATTGTCAACGTTACTCTTGGGATTCTCTCAAGGAGGGAAATGTTAACGTTACTTTTGGGATTATCTCAAGGAGGGAAATGTTAACATTACTCTTGGGATTCTTTCAAAGAGGAAACTGTCAACGTTACTCTTCGAATACTCTCGAGGAGGGAAATGTTAACGGTAGTCTTGAAATTCTGTCAAGGAGACAATGTAAACGATACTCCTGGGATCCTTCAAAGAGGTATTTGTCAAATTCAACACTTGGTATTTTGTCAGGGAGGTAATTGTGAACATTATTCTTGAGATTTTGTCAAGGAAGGAAATGTTAACGTTTCTCTTGGGTTTCTGTCAAGGAGATAATGTAAACGATACTCTTGGGGTTCTCTCAAGGAGGTAATTTTCAACGTTTCTATTGGGATTCTGACAGGGAGGTAATTCTCAACGTTACTCTTGGGATCCTCTCAAGGAGGGAAATGTTAACTACACTCTTGGGATACTTTGAAAGACGCAATTCTTAATGTTACTATTGCGAATCTTTCAAGCGGGGAAATAGCGTTACTCTAGGGATCCTGTCAAGGAGGTAACTGTCAACGTCTCTCTTGGGTTTCTGTCAAGGAGATAATGTAAACGATACTCTTGGGATCCTGTCAAGGGGGTAATTTTCAACTTCTCTCTTGGGTTTCTGTCAAGGGGTAATTTTCAACTTCTCTCTTGGGTTTCTGTCAAGGAGATAATACAAACGATACTCTTGGGATCCTGTCAAGGAGGTAATTGTCAACGTCTCTCTTGGGTTTTTGTCAAGGAGATAATGCAAACGATACTCTTGGGATCCTGTCAAGGATATAATTCTCAACGTCTCTCTTGGGTTTCTGTCAAGGAGATAATGCAAACGATACTCTTGGGATCCCGTCAAGGAGGTAATTGTCAACGTCTCTCTTGGGTTTTTGTCAAGGAGATAATGCAAACGATACTCTTGGGATCCTGTCAAGGATATAATTCTCAACGTCTCTCTTGGGTTTCTGTCAAGGAGATAATGCAAACGATACTCTTGGGATCCTGTCAAGGAGGTAACTGTCAACGTCTCTCTTGGGTTTCTGTCAAGGAGATAATGTAAACGATACTCTTGGGATCCTGTCAAGGGGGTAATTTTCAACTTCTCTCTTGGGTTTCTGTCAAGGGGTAACTTTCAACTTCTCTCTTGGGTTTCTGTCAAGGAGATAATGCAAACGATACTCTTGGGATCCTGTCAAGGAGGTAATTGTCAACGTCTCTCTTGGGTTTTTGTCAAGGAGATAATGCAAACGATACTCTTGGGATCCTGTCAAGGATATAATTCTCAACGTCTCTCTTGGGTTTCTGTCCAGGAGATAATGCAAACGATACTCTTGGGATCCTGTCATGGAGGTAATTGTCAACGTCTCTCTTGGGTTTCTGTCAAGGAGATAATGCAAACGATACTCTTGGGATCCTGTCTAGGAGGTAACTGTCAACGTCTCTCTTGGGTTTCTGTCAAGGAGATAATGTAAACGATACTCTTGGGATCCTGTCAAGGGGGTAATTTTCAACTTCTCTCTTGCGTTTCTGTCAAGGGGTAATTTTCAACTTCTCTCTTGGGTTTCTGTCAAGGAGATAATGCAAACGATACTCTTGGGATCCTGTCAAGGATATAATTCTCAACGTCTCTCTTGGGTTTCCGTCAAGGAGATAATGCAAACGATACTCTTGGGATCCTGTCTAGGAGGTAACTGTCAACGTCTCTCTTGGGTTTCTGTCAAGGAGATAATGTAAACGATACTCTTGGGATCCTGTCAAGGGGGTAATTTTCAACTTCTCTCTTGCGTTTCTGTCAAGGAGGTAATTGTCAACGTCTATCTTGGGTTTTTGTCAAGGAGATAATGCAAACGATACTCTTGGGATCCTGTCAAGGATATAATTCTCAACGTCTCTCTTGGGTTTCTGTCAAGGAGATAATGCAAACGATACTCTTGGGATCCTGTCAAGGAGGTAATTGTCAACGTCTCTCTTGGGTTTTTGTCAAGGAGATAATGCAAAGGATACTCTTGGGATCCTGTCAAGGATATAATTCTCAACGTCTCTCTTGGGTTTCTGTCTAGGAGATAATGCAAACGATACTCTTGGGATCCTGTCATGGAGGTAATTGTCATCGTCTCTCTTGGGTTTCTGTCAAGGAGATAATGCAAACGATACTCTTGGGATCCTGTCTAGGAGGTAACTGTCAACGTCTCTCTTGGGTTTCTGTCAAGGAGATAATGTAAACGATACTCTTGGGATCCTGTCAAGGGGGTAATTTTCAACTTCTCTCTTGGGTTTCTGTCAAGGGGTAATTTTCAACTTCTCTCTTGGGTTTCTGTCAAGGAGATAATGCAAACGATACTCTTGGGATCCTGTCAAGGAGGTAATTGTCAACGTCTCTCTTGGGTTTTTGTCAAGGAGATAATGCAAACGATACTCTTGGGATCCTGTCAAGGATATAATTCTCAACGTCTCTCTTGGGTTTCTGCCCAGGAGATAATGCAAACGATACTCTTGGGATCCTGTCATGGAGGTAATTGTCAACGTCTCTCTTGGGTTTCTGTCAAGGAGATAATGCAAACGATACTCTTGGGATCCTGTCTAGGAGGTAACTGTCAACGTCTCTCTTGGGTTTCTGTCAAGGAGATAATGTAAACGATACTCTTGGGATCCTGTCAAGGGAGTAATTTTCAACTTCTCTCTTGCGTTTCTGTCAAGGGGTAATTTTCAACTTCTCTCTTGGGTTTCTATCAAGGAGATAATGCAAACGATACTCTTGGGATCCTGTCAAGGAGGTAATTGTCAACGTCTCTCTTGGGTTTTTGTCAAGGAGATAATGCAAACGATACTCTTGGGATCCTGTCAAGGATATAATTCTCAACGTCTCTCTTGGGTTTCTGTCTAGGAGATAATGCAAACGATACTCTTGGGATCCTGTCATGGAGGTAATTGTCATCGTCTCTCTTGGGTTTCTGTCAAGGAGATAATGCAAACGATACTCTTGGGATCCTGTCTAGGAGGTAACTGTCAACGTCTCTCTTGGGTTTCTGTCAAGGAGATAATGTAAACGATACTCTTGGGATCCTGTCAAGGGGGTAATTTTCAACTTCTCTCTTGGGTTTCTGTCAAGGGGTAATTTTCAACTTCTCTCTTGGGTTTCTGTCAAGGAGATAATGCAAACGATACTCTTGGGATCCTGTCAAGGAGGTAATTGTCAACGTCTCTCTTGGGTTTTTGTCAAGGAGATAATGCAAACGATACTCTTGGGATCCTGTCAAGGATATAATTCTCAACGTCTCTCTTGGGTTTCTGTCCAGGAGATAATGCAAACGATACTCTTGGGATCCTGTCATGGAGGTAATTGTCAACGTCTCTCTTGGGTTTCTGTCAAGGAGATAATGCAAACGATACTCTTGGGATCCTGTCAAGGAGGTAATTGTCAACATCTCTCTTGAGTTTCTGTCAAGGAGATAATGCAAACGATAATCTTGGGATCCTGTCAAGGAGGTAATTGTCAACGTCTCTCTTGGGTTTTTGTCAAGGAGATAATGCAAACGATACTCTTGGGATCCTGTCAAGGATATAATTCTCAACATCTCTCTTGGGTTTCTGTCAAGGAAATAATGCAAACGATACTCTTGGGATCCTGTCATGGAGGTAATTGTCAACGTCTCTCTTGGGTTTCTGTCAAGGAGATAATGCAAACGATACTCTTGGGATCCTGTCAAGGAGGTAACTGTCAACGTCTCTCTTGGGTTTCTGTCAAGGAGATAATGTAAACGATACTCTTGGGATCCTGTCAAGGGGGTAATTTTCAACTTCTCTCTTGGGTTTCTGTCAAGGGGTAATTTTCAACTTCTCTCTTGGGTTTCTATCAAGGAGATAATGCAAACGATACTCATGGGATCCTGTGAAGGAGGTAATTGTCAACGTCTCTCTTGGGTTTTTGTCAAGGAGATAATGCAAACGATACTCTTGGGATCCTGTCAAGGATATAATTCTCAACGTCTCTCTTGGGTTTCTGTCAAGGAGATAATGCAAACGATACTCTTGAGATCCTGTCATGGAGGTAATTGTCAACGTCTCTCTTGGGTTTCTGTCAAGGAGATAATGCAAACGATACTCTTGGGATCCTGTCAAGCAGGTAATTGTCAACATCTCTCTTGAGTTTCTGTCAAGGAGATAATGCAAACGATACTCTTGGGATCCTGTCAAGGAGGTAATTGTCAACGTCTCTCTTGGGTTTTTGTCAAGGATATAATGCAAACGATACTCTTGGGATCCTGTCAAGGATATAATTCTCAACGTCTCTCTTGGGTTTCTGTCAAGGAGATAATGCAAACGATACTCTTGGGATCCTGTCATGGAGGTAATTGTCAACGTCTCTCTTGGGTTTCTGTCAAGGAGATAATGCAAACGATACTCTTGAGATCCTGTCATGGAGGTAATTGTCAACGTCTCTCTTGGGTTTCTGTCAAGGAGATAATGCAAACGATACTCTTGGGATCCTGTCAAGGAAGTAATTGTCGACGTCTCTATTGGGTTTCTGTCAAGGAGATAATGCAAACGATACTCTTGGGATCCTGTCAAGGATATAATTCTCAACGTCTCTCTTGGGTTTCTGTCAAGGAGATAATGCAAACGATACTCTTGGGATCCTGTCAAGGATATAATTCTCAACATCTCTCTTGAGTTTCTGTCAAGGAGATAATGCAAACGATACTCTTGGGATCCTGTCAAGGAGGTAATTGTCAACGTCTCTCTTGGGTTTTTGTCAAGGAGATAATGCAAACGATACTCTTGGGATCCTGTCAAGGATATAATTCTCAACGTCTCTCTTGGGTTTCTGTCAAGGAGATAATGCAAACGATACTCTTGGGATCCTGTCATGGAGGTAATTGTCAACGTCTCTCTTGGGTTTCTGTCAAGGAGATAATGCAAACGATACTCTTGGGATCCTGTCAAGGAGGTAACTGTCAACGTCTCTCTTGGGTTTCTGTCAAGGAGATAATGTAAACGATACTCTTGGGATCCTGTCAAGGGGGTAATTTTCAACTTCTCTCTTGGGTTTCTGTCAAGGGGTAATTTTCAACTTCTCTCTTGGGTTTCTATCAAGGAGATAATGCAAACGATACTCATGGGATCCTGTGAAGGAGGTAATTGTCAACGTCTCTCTTGGGTTTTTGTCAAGGAGATAATGCAAACGATACTCTTGGGATCCTGTCAAAGATATAATTCTCAACGTCTCTCTTGGGTTTCTGTCAAGGAGATAATGCAAACGATACTCTTGAGATCCTGTCATGGAGGTAATTGTCAACGTCTCTCTTGGGTTTCTGTCAAGGAGATAATGCAAACGATACTCTTGGGATCCTGTCAAGGAGGTAATTGTCAACATCTCTCTTGAGTTTCTGTCAAGGAGATAATGCAAACGATACTCTTGGGATCCTGTCAAGGAGGTAATTGTCAACGTCTCTCTTGGGTTTTTGTCAAGGATATAATGCAAACGATACTCTTGGGATCCTGTCAAGGAAGTAATTGTCAACGTCTCTCTTGGGTTTTTGTCAAGGATATAATGCAAACGATACTCTTGGGATCCTGTCAAGGATATAATTCTCAACGTCTCTCTTGGGTTTCTGTCAAGGAGATAATGCAAACGATACTCTTGGGATCCTGTCATGGAGGTAATTGTCAACGTCTCTCTTGGGTTTCTGTCATGGAGATAATGCAAACGATACTTTTGGGATTCTGTCAAGGAGGTAATTGTCAACATCTCTCTTGAGTTTCTGTCAAGGAGCTAATGCAAACGATACTCTTGGGATCCTGTCAAGGAGGTAACTGTCAACATCTCTCTTGGGTTCCTGTCAAGGAGATAATGCAAACGATACTTTTGGGATCCTGTCAAGGAAGTAATTGTCAACGTCTCTCTTGGGTTTCTGTCAAGGAGATAATGCAAACGATACTCTTGGGATCCTCTCAAGGATGTAATTGTCAACGTCTCTCTTGGGTTTCTGTCGAGGAGATAATGCAAACGATACTCTTGGGATCCTGTCAAGGAGGTAATTGTCAACGTCTCTCTTGGGTTCCTGTCAAGGAGATAATGCAAACGATACTTTTGGGATCCTGTCAAGGAGGTAATTTTCAACATCTCTCTTGAGTTTCTGTCAAGGAGATAATGCAAACGATACTCTTGGGATCCTCTCAAGGATGTAATTGTCAACGTTTCTCTTGGGTTTCTGTCAAGGAGATAATGCAAACGATACTCTTGGGATCCTGTCAAGGAGGTAATTGTCAACGTCTCTCTTGGGTTCCTGTCAAGGAGATAATGCAAACGATGCTCTTGGGATCCTGTCAAGGAGGTAATTGTCAACGTCTCTCTTGGGTTCCTGTCAAGGAGATAATGCAAACGATACTTTTGGGATCCTGTCAAGGAGGTAATTGTCAACGTCTCTCTTGGGTTTTTGTCAAGGAGATAATGCAAACGATACTCTTGGGATCCTGTCAAGGATATAATTCTCAACGTCTCGCTTGGGTTTCTGTCAAGGAGATAATGCAAACGATACTCTTGAGATCCTGTCATGGAGGTAATTGTCAACGTCTCTCTTGGGTTTCTGTCAAGGAGATAATGCAAACGATACTCTTGGGATCCTGTCAAGCAGGTAATTGTCAACATCTCTCTTGAGTTTCTGTCAAGGAGATAATGCAAACGATACTCTTGGGATCCTGTCAAGGAGGTAATTGTCAACGTCTCTCTTGGGTTTTTGTCAAGGATATAATGCAAACGATACTCTTGGGATCCTGTCAAGGATATAATTCTCAACGTCTCTCTTGGGTTTCTGTCAAGGAGATAATGCAAACGATACTCTTGGGATCCTGTCATGGAGGTAATTGTCAACGTCTCTCTTGGGTTTCTGTCAAGGAGATAATGCAAACGATACTCTTGAGATCCTGTCATGGAGGTAATTGTCAACGTCTCTCTTGGGTTTCTGTCAAGGAGATAATGCAAACGATACTCTTGGGATCCTGTCAAGGAAGTAATTGTCGACGTCTCTATTGGGTTTCTGTCAAGGAGATAATGCAAACGATACTCTTGGGATCCTGTCAAGGATATAATTCTCAACGTCTCTCTTGGGTTTCTGTCAAGGAGATAATGCAAACGATACTCTTGGGATCCTGTCAAGGATATAATTCTTAACATCTCTCTTGAGTTTCTGTCAAGGAGATAATGCAAATGATACTCTTGGGATCCTGTCAAGGAGGTAATTGTCAACGTCTCTCTTGGGTTTTTGTCAAGGAGATAATGCAAACGATACTCTTGGGATCCTGTCAAGGATATAATTCTCAACGTCTCTCTTGGGTTTCTGTCAAGGAGATAATGCAAACGATACTCTTGGGATCCTGTCATGGAGGTAATTGTCAACGTCTCTCTTGGGTTTCTGTCAAGGAGATAATGCAAACGATACTCTTGGGATCCTGTCAAGGAGGTAACTGTCAACGTCTCTCTTGGGTTTCTGTCAAGGAGATAATGTAAACGATACTCTTGGGATCCTGTCAAGGGGGTAATTTTCAACTTCTCTCTTGGGTTTCTGTCAAGGGGTAATTTTCAACTTCTCTCTTGGGTTTCTATCAAGGAGATAATGCAAACGATACTCATGGGATCCTGTGAAGGAGGTAGTTGTCAACGTCTCTCTTGGGTTTTTGTCAAGGAGATAATGCAAACGATACTCTTGGGATCCTGTCAAAGATATAATTCTCAACGTCTCTCTTGGGTTTCTGTCAAGGAGATAATGCAAACGATACTCTTGAGATCCTGTCATGGAGGTAATTGTCAACGTCTCTCTTGGGTTTCTGTCAAGGAGATAATGCAAACGATACTCTTGGGATCCTGTCAAGGAGGTAATTGTCAACATCTCTCTTGAGTTTCTGTCAAGGAGATAATGCAAACGATACTCTTGGGATCCTGTCAAGGAGGTAATTGTCAACGTCTCTCTTGGGTTTTTGTCAAGGATATAATGCAAACGATACTCTTGGGATCCTGTCAAGGAAGTAATTGTCAACGTCTCTCTTGGGTTTTTGTCAAGGATATAATGCAAACGATACTCTTGGGATCCTGTCAAGGATATAATTCTCAACGTCTCTCTTGGGTTTCTGTCAAGGAGATAATGCAAACGATACTCTTGGGATCCTGTCATGGAGGTAATTGTCAACGTCTCTCTTGGGTTTCTGTCATGGAGATAATGCAAACGATACTTTTGGGATCCTGTCAAGGAGGTAATTGTCAACATCTCTCTTGAGTTTCTGTCAAGGAGATAATGCAAACGATACTCTTGGGATCCTGTCAAGGAGGTAACTGTCAACATCTCTCTTGGGTTCCTGTCAAGGAGATAATGCAAACGATACTTTTGGGATCCTGTCAAGGAAGTAATTGTCAACGTCTCTCTTGGGTTTCTGTCAAGGAGATAATGCAAACGATACTCTTGGGATCCTCTCAAGGATGTAATTGTCAACGTCTCTCTTGGGTTTCTGTCGAGGAGATAATGCAAACGATACTCTTGGGATCCTGTCAAGGAGGTAATTGTCAACGTCTCTCTTGGGTTCCTGTCAAGGAGATAATGCAAACGATACTTTTGGGATCCTGTCAAGGAGGTAATTTTCAACATCTCTCTTGAGTTTCTGTCAAGGAGATAATGCAAACGATACTCTTGGGATCCTCTCAAGGATGTAATTGTCAACGTTTCTCTTGGGTTTCTGTCAAGGAGATAATGCAAACGATACTCTTGGGATCCTGTCAAGGAGGTAATTGTCAACGTCTCTCTTGGGTTCCTGTCAAGGAGATAATGCAAACGATGCTCTTGGGATCCTGTCAAGGAGGTAATTGTCAACGTCTCTCTTGGGTTCCTGTCAAGGAGATAATGCAAACGATACTTTTGGGATCCTGTCAAGGAGGTAATTGTCAACGTCTCTCTTGGGTTTTTGTCAAGGAGATAATGCAAACGATACTCTTGGGATCCTGTCAAGGATATAATTCTCAACGTCTCTCTTGGGTTTCTGTCCAGGAGATAATGCAAACGATACTCTTGGGATCCTGTCATGGAGGTAATTGTCAACGTCTCTCTTGGGTTTCTGTCAAGGAGATAATGCAAACGATACTCTTGGGATCCTGTCTAGGAGGTAATTGTCAACATCTCTCTTGAGTTTCTGTCAAGGAGATAATGCAAACGATAATCTTGGGATCCTGTCAAGGAGGTAATTGTCAACGTCTCTCTTGGGTTTTTGTCAAGGAGATAATGCAAACGATACTCTTGGGATCCTGTCAAGGATATAATTCTCAACATCTCTCTTGAGTTTCTGTCAAGGAGATAATGCAAACGATACTCTTGGGATCCTGTCAAGGAGGTAATTGTCAACGTCTCTCTTGGGTTTTTGTCAAGGAGATAATGCAAACGATACTCTTGGGATCCTGTCAAGGATATAATTCTCAACATCTCTCTTGAGTTTCTGTCAAGGAGATAATGCAAACGATACTCTTGGGATCCTGTCAAGGAGGTAATTGTCAACGTCTCTCTTGGGTTTTTGTCAAGGAGATAATGCAAACGATACTCTTGGGATCCTGTCAAGGAGGTAACTGTCAACGTCTCTCTTGGGTTTCTGTCAAGGAGATAATGTAAACGATACTCTTGGGATCCTGTCAAGGGGGTAATTTTCAACTTCTCTCTTGGGTTTCTGTCAAGGGGTAATTTTCAACTTCTCTCTTGGGTTTCTATCAAGGAGATAATGCAAACGATACTCATGGGATCCTGTGAAGGAGGTAATTGTCAACGTCTCTCTTGGGTTTCTGTCAAGGAGATAATGCAAACGATACTCTTGGGATCCTGTCAAGGATATAATTCTCAACGTCTCTCTTGGGTTTCTGTCAAGGAGATAATGCAAACGATACTCTTGGGATCCTGTCAAGGAGGTAACTGTCAACATCTCTCTTGGGTTCCTGTCAAGGAGATAATGCAAACGATACTTTTGGGATCCTGTCAAGGAAGTAATTGTCGACGTCTCTATTGGGTTTCTGTCAAGGAGATAATGCAAACGATACTCTTGGGATCCTGTCATGGAGGTAATTGTCAACGTCTCTCTTGGGTTTCTGTCAAGGAGATAATGCAAACGATACTCTTGGGATCCTGTCAAGGAGGTAATTGTCAACATCTCTCTTGAGTTTCTGTCAAGGAGATAATGCAAACGATACTCTTGGGATCCTGTCATGGAGGTAATTGTCAACGTCTCTCTTGGGTTTCTGTCAAGGAGATAATGCAAACGATACTCTTGGGATCCTGTCAAGGAGGTAATTGTCAACGTCTCTCTTGGGTTTCTGTCAAGGAGATAATGCAAACGATACTCTTGGGATCCTGTCAAGGAGGTAACTGTCAACATCTCTCTTGGGTTTGTATCAAGGAGATAATGCAAACGATACTCATGGGATCCTGTCAAGGAAGTAATTGTCAACGTCTCTCTTGGGTTTCTGTCAAGGAGATAATGCAAACGATACTCTTGGGATCCTCTCAAGGATGTAATTGTCAACGTCTCTCTTGGGTTTCTGTCAAGGAGATAATGCAAACGATACTCTTGGGATCCTGTCAAGGAGGTAATTGTCAACGTCTCTCTTGAGTTTCTGTCAAGGAGATAATGCAAACGATACTTTTGGGATCCTGTCAAGGAGGTAATTGTCAACATCTCTCTTGAGTTTCTGTCAAGGAGATAATGCAAACGATACTCTTGGGATCCTCTCAAGGATGTAATTGTCAACGTTTCTCTTGGGTTTCTGTCAAGGAGATAATGCAAACGATACTCTTGGGATCCTGTCAAGGAGGTAATTGTCAACGTCTCTCTTGGGTTCCTGTCAAGGAGATAATGCAAACGATGCTCTTGGGATCCTGTCAAGGAGGTAATTGTCAACGTCTCTCTTGGGTTCCTGTCAAGGAGATAATGCAAACGATACTTTTGGGATCCTGTCAAGGAGGTAATTGTCAACGTCTCTCTTGGGTTTCTGTCAAGGAGATAATGCAAACGATACTCTTGGGATCCTGTCAAGGAGGTAACTGTCAACGTCTCTCTTGGGTTTCTGTCAAGGAGATAATGTAAACGATACTCTTGGGATCCTGTCAAGGGGGTAATTTTCAGCTTCTCTCTTGGGATTCTATCAGGGAGGTAATTGTCAACTTCTCTCTTGGGTTTCTGTCAAGGAGATAATACAAACGATACTCTTGGGATCCTGTCAAGGAGGTAATTGTCAACGTCTCTCTTGGGTTTTTGTCAAGTAGATAATGCAAACGATACTCTTTTGATCCTGTCAAGGATATAATTCTCAACGTCTCTCTTGGGTTTCTGTCAAGGAGATAATGCAAACGATACTCTTGGGATCCTGTCAAGGAGGTAATTGTCAACGTCTCTCTTGGGTATTTGTCAAGGAGATAATGCAAACGATACTCTTGGGATCCTGTCAAGGATATAATTCTCAACGTCTCTCTTGGGTTTCTGTCAAGGAGATAATGCAAACGATACTCTTGGGATCCTGTCAAGGAGGTAACTGTCAACGTCTCTCTTGGGTTTCTGTCAAGGAGATAATGTAAACGATACTCTTGGGATCCTGTCAAGGGGGTAATTTTCAACTTCTCTCTTGGGTTTCTGTCAAGGGGTAACTTTCAACTTCTCTCTTGGGTTTCTGTCAAGGAGATAATGCAAACGATACTCTTGGGATCCTGTCAAGGAGGTAATTGTCAACGTCTCTCTTGGGTTTTTGTCAAGGAGATAATGCAAACGATACTCTTGGGATCCTGTCAAGGATATAATTCTCAACGTCTCTCTTGGGTTTCTGTCTAGGAGATAATGCAAACGATACTCTTGGGATCCTGTCATGGAGGTAATTGTCAACGTCTCTCTTGGGTTTCTGTCAAGGAGATAATGCAAACGATACTCTTGGGATCCTGTCTAGGAGGTAACTGTCAACGTCTCTCTTGGGTTTCTGTCAAGGAGATAATGTAAACGATACTCTTGGGATCCTGTCAAGGGGGTAATTTTCAACTTCTCTCTTGCGTTTCTGTCAAGGGGTAATTTTCAACTTCTCTCTTGGGTTTCTGTCAAGGAGATAATGCAAACGATACTCTTGGGATCCTGTCAAGGATATAATTCTCAACGTCTCTCTTGGGTTTCCGTCAAGGAGATAATGCAAACGATACTCTTGGGATCCTGTCTAGGAGGTAACTGTCAACGTCTCTCTTGGGTTTCTGTCAAGGAGATAATGTAAACGATACTCTTGGGATCCTGTCAAGGGGGTAATTTTCAACTTCTCTCTTGCGTTTCTGTCAAGGAGGTAATTGTCAACGTCTATCTTGGGTTTTTGTCAAGGAGATAATGCAAACGATACTCTTGGGATCCTGTCAAGGATATAATTCTCAACGTCTCTCTTGGGTTTCTGTCAAGGAGATAATGCAAACGATACTCTTGGGATCCTGTCAAGGAGGTAATTGTCAACGTCTCTCTTGGGATTTTGTCAAGGAGATAATGCAAAGGATACTCTTGGGATCCTGTCAAGGATATAATTCTCAACGTCTCTCTTGGGTTTCTGTCTAGGAGATAATGCAAACGATACTCTTGGGATCCTGTCATGGAGGTAATTGTCATCGTCTCTCTTGGGTTTCTGTCAAGGAGATAATGCAAACGATACTCTTGGGATCCTGTCTAGGAGGTAACTGTCAACGTCTCTCTTGGGTTTCTGTCAAGGAGATAATGTAAACGATACTCTTGGGATCCTGTCAAGGGGGTAATTTTCAACTTCTCTCTTGGGTTTCTGTCAAGGGGTAATTTTCAACTTCTCTCTTGGGTTTCTGTCAAGGAGATAATGCAAACGATACTCTTGGGATCCTGTCAAGGAGGTAATTGTCAACGTCTCTCTTGGGTTTTTGTCAAGGAGATAATGCAAACGATACTCTTGGGATCCTGTCAAGGATATAATTCTCAACGTCTCTCTTGGGTTTCTGCCCAGGAGATAATGCAAACGATACTCTTGGGATCCTGTCATGGAGGTAATTGTCAACGTCTCTCTTGGGTTTCTGTCAAGGAGATAATGCAAACGATACTCTTGGGATCCTGTCTAGGAGGTAACTGTCAACGTCTCTCTTGGGTTTCTGTCAAGGAGATAATGTAAACGATACTCTTGGGATCCTGTCAAGGGAGTAATTTTCAACTTCTCTCTTGCGTTTCTGTCAAGGGGTAATTTTCAACTTCTCTCTTGGGTTTCTATCAAGGAGATAATGCAAACGATACTCTTGGGATCCTGTCAAGGAGGTAATTGTCAACGTCTCTCTTGGGTTTTTGTCAAGGAGATAATGCAAACGATACTCTTGGGATCCTGTCAAGGATATAATTCTCAACGTCTCTCTTGGGTTTCTGTCTAGGAGATAATGCAAACGATACTCTTGGGATCCTGTCATGGAGGTAATTGTCATCGTCTCTCTTGGGTTTCTGTCAAGGAGATAATGCAAACGATACTCTTGGGATCCTGTCTAGGAGGTAACTGTCAACGTCTCTCTTGGGTTTCTGTCAAGGAGATAATGTAAACGATACTCTTGGGATCCTGTCAAGGGGGTAATTTTCAACTTCTCTCTTGGGTTTCTGTCAAGGGGTAATTTTCAACTTCTCTCTTGGGTTTCTGTCAAGGAGATAATGCAAACGATACTCTTGGGATCCTGTCAAGGAGGTAATTGTCAACGTCTCTCTTGGGTTTTTGTCAAGGAGATAATGCAAACGATACTCTTGGGATCCTGTCAAGGATATAATTCTCAACGTCTCTCTTGGGTTTCTGTCCAGGAGATAATGCAAACGATACTCTTGGGATCCTGTCATGGAGGTAATTGTCAACGTCTCTCTTGGGTTTCTGTCAAGGAGATAATGCAAACGATACTCTTGGGATCCTGTCTAGGAGGTAATTGTCAACATCTCTCTTGAGTTTCTGTCAAGGAGATAATGCAAACGATAATCTTGGGATCCTGTCAAGGAGGTAATTGTCAACGTCTCTCTTGGGTTTTTGTCAAGGAGATAATGCAAACGATACTCTTGGGATCCTGTCAAGGATATAATTCTCAACATCTCTCTTGAGTTTCTGTCAAGGAGATAATGCAAACGATACTCTTGGGATCCTGTCAAGGAGGTAATTGTCAACGTCTCTCTTGGGTTTTTGTCAAGGAGATAATGCAAACGATACTCTTGGGATCCTGTCAAGGATATAATTCTCAACGTCTCTCTTGGGTTTCTGTCAAGGAGATAATGCAAACGATACTCTTGGGATCCTGTCATGGAGGTAATTGTCAACGTCTCTCTTGGGTTTCTGTCAAGGAGATAATGCAAACGATACTCTTGGGATCCTGTCAAGGAGGTAACTGTCAACGTCTCTCTTGGGTTTCTGTCAAGGAGATAATGTAAACGATACTCTTGGGATCCTGTCAAGGGGGTAATTTTCAACTTCTCTCTTGGGTTTCTGTCAAGGGGTAATTTTCAACTTCTCTCTTGGGTTTCTATCAAGGAGATAATGCAAACGATACTCATGGGATCCTGTGAAGGAGGTAATTGTCAACGTCTCTCTTGGGTTTTTGTCAAGGAGATAATGCAAACGATACTCTTGGGATCCTGTCAAGGATATAATTCTCAACGTCTCTCTTGGGTTTCTGTCAAGGAGATAATGCAAACGATACTCTTCAGATCCTGTCATGGAGGTAATTGTCAACGTCTCTCTTGGGTTTCTGTCAAGGAGATAATGCAAACGATACTCTTGGGATCCTGTCAAGCAGGTAATTGTCAACATCTCTCTTGAGTTTCTGTCAAGGAGATAATGCAAACGATACTCTTGGGATCCTGTCAAGGAGGTAATTGTCAACGTCTCTCTTGGGTTTTTGTCAAGGATATAATGCAAACGATACTCTTGGGATCCTGTCAAGGATATAATTCTCAACGTCTCTCTTGGGTTTCTGTCAAGGAGATAATGCAAACGATACTCTTGGGATCCTGTCATGGAGGTAATTGTCAACGTCTCTCTTTGGTTTCTGTCAAGGAGATAATGCAAACGATACTCTTGAGATCCTGTCATGGAGGTAATTGTCAACGTCTCTCTTGGGTTTCTGTCAAGGAGATAATGCAAACGATACTCTTGGGATCCTGTCAAGGAAGTAATTGTCGACGTCTCTATTGGGTTTCTGTCAAGGAGATAATGCAAACGATACTCTTGGGATCCTGTCAAGGATATAATTCTCAACGTCTCTCTTGGGTTTCTGTCAAGGAGATAATGCAAACGATACTCTTGGGATCCTGTCATGGAGGTAATTGTCAACGTCTCTCTTGGGTTTCTGTCATGGAGATAATGCAAACGATACTTTTGGGATCCTGTCAAGGAGGTAATTTTCAACATCTCTCTTGAGTTTCTGTCAAGGAGATAATGCAAACGATACTCTTGGGATCCTGTCAAGGATATAATTCTCAACATCTCTCTTGAGTTTCTGTCAAGGAGATAATGCAAACGATACTCTTGGGATCCTGTCAAGGAGGTAATTGTCAACGTCTCTCTTGGGTTTTTGTCAAGGAGATAATGCAAACGATACTCTTGGGATCCTGTCAAGGATATAATTCTCAACGTCTCTCTTGGGTTTCTGTCAAGGAGATAATGCAAACGATACTCTTGGGATCCTGTCATGGAGGTAATTGTCAACGTCTCTCTTGGGTTTCTGTCAAGGAGATAATGCAAACGATACTCTTGGGATCCTGTCAAGGAGGTAACTGTCAACGTCTCTCTTGGGTTTCTGTCAAGGAGATAATGTAAACGATACTCTTGGGATCCTGTCAAGGGGGTAATTTTCAACTTCTCTCTTGGGTTTCTGTCAAGGGGTAATTTTCAACTTCTCTCTTGGGTTTCTATCAAGGAGATAATGCAAACGATACTCATGGGATCCTGTGAAGGAGGTAATTGTCAACGTCTCTCTTGGGTTTTTGTCAAGGAGATAATGCAAACGATACTCTTGGGATCCTGTCAAAGATATAATTCTCAACGTCTCTCTTGGGTTTCTGTCAAGAAGATAATGCAAACGATACTCTTGAGATCCTGTCATGGAGGTAATTGTCAACGTCTCTCTTGGGTTTCTGTCAAGGAGATAATGCAAACGATACTCTTGGGATCCTGTCAAGGAGGTAATTGTCAACATCTCTCTTGAGTTTCTGTCAAGGAGATAATGCAAACGATACTCTTGGGATCCTGTCAAGGAGGTAATTGTCAACGTCTCTCTTGGGTTTTTGTCAAGGATATAATGCAAACGATACTCTTGGGATCCTGTCAAGGAAGTAATTGTCAACGTCTCTCTTGGGTTTTTGTCAAGGATATAATGCAAACGATACTCTTGGGATCCTGTCAAGGATATAATTCTCAACGTCTCTCTTGGGTTTCTGTCAAGGAGATAATGCAAACGATACTCTTGGGATCCTGTCATGGAGGTAATTGTCAACGTCTCTCTTGGGTTTCTGTCATGGAGATAATGCAAACGATACTTTTGGGATCCTGTCAAGGAGGTAATTGTCAACATCTCTCTTGAGTTTCTGTCAAGGAGATAATGCAAACGATACTCTTGGGATCCTGTCAAGGAGGTAACTGTCAACATCTCTCTTGGGTTCCTGTCAAGGAGATAATGCAAACGATACTTTTGGGATCCTGTCAAGGAAGTAATTGTCAACGTCTCTCTTGGGTTTCTGTCAAGGAGATAATGCAAACGATACTCTTGGGATCCTCTCAAGGATGTAATTGTCAACGTCTCTCTTGGGTTTCTGTCGAGGAGATAATGCAAACGATACTCTTGGGATCCTGTCAAGGAGGTAATTGTCAACGTCTCTCTTGGGTTCCTGTCAAGGAGATAATGCAAACGATACTTTTGGGATCCTGTCAAGGAGGTAATTTTCAACATCTCTCTTGAGTTTCTGTCAAGGAGATAATGCAAACGATACTCTTGGGATCCTCTCAAGGATGTAATTGTCAACGTTTCTCTTGGGTTTCTGTCAAGGAGATAATGCAAACGATACTCTTGGGATCCTGTCAAGGAGGTAATTGTCAACGTCTCTCTTGGGTTCCTGTCAAGGAGATAATGCAAACGATGCTCTTGGGATCCTGTCAAGGAGGTAATTGTCAACGTCTCTCTTGGGTTCCTGTCAAGGAGATAATGCAAACGATACTTTTGGGATCCTGTCAAGGAGGTAATTGTCAACGTCTCTCTTGGGTTTTTGTCAAGGAGATAATGCAAACGATACTCTTGGGATCCTGTCAAGGATATAATTCTCAACGTCTCTCTTGGGTTTCTGTCCAGGAGATAATGCAAACGATACTCTTGGGATCCTGTCATGGAGGTAATTGTCAACGTCTCTCTTGGGTTTCTGTCAAGGAGATAATGCAAACGATACTCTTGGGATCCTGTCTAGGAGGTAATTGTCAACATCTCTCTTGAGTTTCTGTCAAGGAGATAATGCAAACGATAATCTTGGGATCCTGTCAAGGAGGTAATTGTCAACGTCTCTCTTGGGTTTTTGTCAAGGAGATAATGCAAACGATACTCTTGGGATCCTGTCAAGGATATAATTCTCAACATCTCTCTTGAGTTTCTGTCAAGGAGATAATGCAAACGATACTCTTGGGATCCTGTCAAGGAGGTAATTGTCAACGTCTCTCTTGGGTTTTTGTCAAGGAGATAATGCAAACGATACTCTTGGGATCCTGTCAAGGATATAATTCTCAACATCTCTCTTGAGTTTCTGTCAAGGAGATAATGCAAACGATACTCTTGGGATCCTGTCAAGGAGGTAATTGTCAACGTCTCTCTTGGGTTTTTGTCAAGGAGATAATGCAAACGATACTCTTGGGATCCTGTCAAGGAGGTAACTGTCAACGTCTCTCTTGGGGTTCTGTCAAGGAGATAATGTAAACGATACTCTTGGGATCCTGTCAAGGGGGTAATTTTCAACTTCTCTCTTGGGTTTCTGTCAAGGGGTAATTTTCAACTTCTCTCTTGGGTTTCTATCAAGGAGATAATGCAAACGATACTCATGGGATCCTGTGAAGGAGGTAATTGTCAACGTCTCTCTTGGGTTTCTGTCAAGGAGATAATGCAAACGATACTCTTGGGATCCTGTCAAGGATATAATTCTCAACGTCTCTCTTGGGTTTCTGTCAAGGAGATAATGCAAACGATACTCTTGGGATCCTGTCAAGGAGGTAACTGTCAACATCTCTCTTGGGTTCCTGTCAAGGAGATAATGCAAACGATACTTTTGGGATCCTGTCAAGGAAGTAATTGTCGACGTCTCTATTGGGTTTCTGTCAAGGAGATAATGCAAACGATACTCTTGGGATCCTGTCATGGAGGTAATTGTCAACGTCTCTCTTGGGTTTCTGTCAAGGAGATAATGCAAACGATACTCTTGGGATCCTGTCAAGGAGGTAATTGTCAACATCTCTCTTGAGTTTCTGTCAAGGAGATAATGCAAACGATACTCTTGGGATCCTGTCATGGAGGTAATTGTCAACGTCTCTCTTGGGTTTCTGTCAAGGAGATAATGCAAACGATACTCTTGGGATCCTGTCAAGGAGGTAATTGTCAACGTCTCTCTTGGGTTTCTGTCAAGGAGATAATGCAAACGATACTCTTGGGATCCTGTCAAGGAGGTAACTGTCAACATCTCTCTTGGGTTTGTATCAAGGAGATAATGCAAACGATACTCATGGGATCCTGTCAAGGAAGTAATTGTCAACGTCTCTCTTGGGTTTCTGTCAAGGAGATAATGCAAACGATACTCTTGGGATCCTCTCAAGGATGTAATTGTCAACGTCTCTCTTGGGTTTCTGTCAAGGAGATAATGCAAACGATACTCTTGGGATCCTGTCAAGGAGGTAATTGTCAACGTCTCTCTTGAGTTTCTGTCAAGGAGATAATGCAAACGATACTTTTGGGATCCTGTCAAGGAGGTAATTGTCAACATCTCTCTTGAGTTTCTGTCAAGGAGATAATGCAAACGATACTCTTGGGATCCTCTCAAGGATGTAATTGTCAACGTTTCTCTTGGGTTTCTGTCAAGGAGATAATGCAAACGATACTCTTGGGATCCTGTCAAGGAGGTAATTGTCAACGTCTCTCTTGGGTTCCTGTCAAGGAGATAATGCAAACGATGCTCTTGGGATCCTGTCAAGGAGGTAATTGTCAACGTCTCTCTTGGGTTCCTGTCAAGGAGATAATGCAAACGATACTTTTGGGATCCTGTCAAGGAGGTAATTGTCAACGTCTCTCTTGGGTTTCTGTCAAGGAGATAATGCAAACGATACTCTTGGGATCCTGTCAAGGAGGTAACTGTCAACGTCTCTCTTGGGTTTCTGTCAAGGAGATAATGTAAACGATACTCTTGGGATCCTGTCAAGGGGGTAATTTTCAGCTTCTCTCTTGGGATTCTATCAGGGAGGTAATTGTCAACGTTGCTCTTGGGATTCTCTCAAGGAGGGAAATGTTAATGTTACTCTTGGGATTCTGCCAACGAGGTAATTGTGAATGTCATTCTTGGGCTTTTGTCAGGGAGGGAACTCTCCTCAGGGAACTTAAGAATTCCCTCTTCTGAAGGCAGTGGCAAGAGGGGGAATAAGTGGTTTTTATTAAGAAAATCCCCTGACACTAAAAAGCAAAGGGTGAAAAATTATCTCTCTTCCTCTATAAAAAAAAAGTTCTCCCTTAAGCAGTAACTTACCACAAAGGTTCTGACAGGAGGCTGTTAGTTTAATTCGTCATGGAAGAGAGCTGTGAGAAACGCGAAACCCGAGAAGAAAGAAAACAGAGAAACTATCCATACCTTATCTGGGAGTCGAACCCGGGTCCCTTTGATCAGTAGTTAAGCGCGTTAACCTCAAGGCCACCGGGTTTCACCCGAGAAATATTTAAAATAGAAAACGTGCTGATGATGAAATCACGTGTTGAATACCCTTTCAGACTCTGTGGACTTTAGATTTTATACTGCTTTTCAGAATCTTTGTTTGCAAAATGCCTTGAAGTGTTTGCAAAATATATGACCAGTCTTTAGTCTATAGCAGTGATTTTCAACCTTTTTTTTTATCTCACGTCACAATTGAACCTAGATTTAAACTTCCGCAGCACTTATTGTGCTTTGGACTTCTTTCGAAAATAATTTAATTAATGATCTTTAAAAATTTTCTCGGCACACCTAAGATCCTCTCACACCGGTTGAAAATCACTGGTCTACAGTAATGAATTGGAATTTAATACCATCTACGGCTATAATAGGTTCTATGTTACAATTACATTGAAGTAAATTGTGCCAGACATGCAACAAGAACTATTTTTCAACATTTCACAAGGGTCTTACATTTGATATGTTTATCATGATAAAGTTCCTAAAAATTATAATTCTTTTCTCTTATGTTAGCTTTCAGAAGTTTCAAACTTCGACAGTTTCTACCTCATAATGTATATGGTAAATTTTAGTATAAGTGTTGTTAAAGAATAATTTTTGTATATTGTTTCTTTGTTCATAAATAAAGCACATTTAAAATGAATCATTGTGTTTCCTTCTATAAACAAAAATTCCGGTCTGGAGGTGTTAACAGAAGATGGGAAGATGCTAAATCGGGTTTCCCTTGCCAAATAAATCAAAAATGCTGGCAGCCTATCTTCCTTTGAAGCCAATATCAATTCAGAAAGAAATTTAATCATTGACATGTTTGTACCTTTTTGGGCACAAGTAGGATGATAGCTATTTATATTATTTCACGTAATTTATCTTTTCTGAAATAAGCACACTTTAAATATTTATATAAAGAAATAATGTCTCCATAGCTCCCCGAAATATCGTCTCTCCTGACTGTTCCTGTGTAGGCGGCGCCATCTTCCTCAGGTGACGGGTGCATGACGTCACTGAATGTCCAGCAGACAAGACTGATATGCATGCATGTTTCGTAGCTCGTGGTTTCCACTTGCATTCGAACAACGAGTGCAACTGAATGGTGATTCCGTGAGCCAGGAACCAGCATTTGATAGAAGTATGTTCGTCATGCGTCGTTCTCTTGGCAACGGACCTCCATTCTGCATCGTCTGCGTGCTCCCTCCGCATCCCTCATCACGGGAGAAGCGCTTTCATCCCATTGTTGATCGACAATGCGCCATCGTCGGCCAACAGTTCGCGCTTAACGTCGTCGCGTTTCTCCAGCTAAATTTCAGCGTGCATGGCATGTGCCCTCACGCGATGGCATGCCACTTAGGGCACTCATAAATATAGCGCTGGCGGTGCGTGCCTTTTTTTCTCTCCCTTCACTACAACCAGTTTTGAATGGCCTCGAGCAGCAGACAGAAGCCAGCCAGCCAGCAGGCGAGCACCACTGGAGCGGTTCATTGACATAACTGTCCCGTTAAGAGCTCGCTCTTGCGGCGATCGGACACAGCTATTGGGGCTATTGACGGATCGCTGACCGCCCTTCTTCTATCACATCCATCGGTTTCTGGACCTCATTTATAAAGAGAGCCTCGGCCCTCTTATCATCAGGTCCACGGTATCAGCTCCTGATTGGCCGTTTCCGAGGATATTAAAATGACGTTGCAACCACCATCAGACGTTGCGGGATGAAAAGCGGATCTCAGTTGGAGTGCAGTTTGAATCTCTGAAATAGTGCAAAAATTATTTGAATTTTAAAAAGATCACTAAAGTTCGTTCATAGTGACGGTCAGGAATGTACCCAGTGGGGGAAAGACTCTCACTCCCGAAAATACGGCCGTCTTATATGAAACCTCAAACAAATTAGAAATTGGGAAACCATATTGAAATCTTATTATCAGGACACCCCTCGGCCCCGATACTGCATTCTCAGATCCTCCCTGAAACTGAATTCTGGGACCCCCTCTCCGAAACTAATTCCGTATACAATACCTCGTACGATGATCAAAATCTAAGCAAACGATAATCACCAATCACCAGCAGTTCTCGAGATAGCAGTAGGAGGTTAATGGGGGTTCTGGGCCAGTGGAGGATCAATGTAAATCCTTTGGTATCCGCCACCCATGTGTTTCAAAGCAGTGGCGGATCATTGTCGGCCCTATAAGCCAGAACTCTACATCTTTAGGCCTCAAGTTAGTCAATGTCGAACCATATAGTCCAGCTCACGTGGGGGTTTTAAGGTGAAATTCTGTTCAATTAATTATGGGGTAATTATTGATATATGGCAGTAGGTGACAAAACCGCATCACCTGCGGATAAGCGAGGAGGCTAATGTTAATCCTATGGGGGATATCTAAGTAAGAAGTGAACAACGTTAAAGGCCCCGAATATTTCTAAGTAATTTTGGTTTTCGCAAAGTACTGCAGTCCACTTTTAAAAAAACCGTGATTATCAGTTTACGACAAGTTTCTCCACTACGCCAAGAGTACTATACGGCCAAAGTGTTTAAAGGTGGATGACCTCGATAAAAGTGAAGAAGGAATAAATTTTTAATCAACGGTTACCGTCCCATGGCCGAGTGGTTAGCGCGCTTGGCTACTGATCTAAGGGACCTGGGTTCGAGCCCCGGGTAAGGCATGGCTGTTTATGTCGTTTTTCTGCTGAGGGCCTGCCGTCCTCTCAGACCTTCTACTATGGCATGTAAACTGACAGGCTCCTGTCAGACCTCTGTGGCAAGCAGCTGCTTGAGGGGGTATTTTTTATTATTTATTAATTTTTACTTCAGCATTTGTAAATCGCAAACATTTTAACTTAGAAATAAATTTATAACCTCTTCGCAAGGAACCGCATTTTATTCGCATTCCTCAACTGCCTATCTCGCCACTCCTTGTGTTTGCACAGAAAAACATGTTTTATTGACGGACATCGCCATAAACGATCAGAGATATAAATGTTTCGAAAAGTTCCAATTATCGAGCTACACTCCTTGCTCTCGAGGAGGCCGATTTTTTTTTATTACGCTCCTGCTATGTTTACAAAATATATTCATCGTGGATTGTATTGAAGAACTTCGAATTTTGCATCGTATCTCACAGTTTCTTCATGTCTTGCAAGAGAGTACATCATGAAGACGGTCGCCAGAAGAAAACATCTTGAAACATTATTTTTGCAATCTGTGAACTGAAAAGTCATGCTAAATAGAGCAAGAAATAAACATTATTCCGAACTGGGAATCACACGCCTTGCTCTGAATAACAATTATCGGCGCATTTCCGAGGAATATTGTTAAGGAAAAAATTTTCGCTAATCCGTGAACCACAAACCACTGCCATCTGATTAATTCCCTAATTTATTTCAATATCGGCCCTGTTTGCAAAGCACCACGTTTTATGAACGGACGCCGCTACAAATCAAACCAAGAAAAAGTTATGAAACATTATTTTTTTCTAAATTGAAAATTACAGTGTTTGCTCTGAATATTTAGCGGCGTAATTTATTTCGGAAAAAAATATTTCTTTGAGATAACCACGTTTCCACTATGAACCGCAAAGCCCTCCCAACCATTGATTCCAATACCTCGGAAAAATGGAAATTCACAACTTCAATAAAAAGGAGCCAGGAATCGTGTTTGAAATATATCATAAGTCAATTTTTTTAAACAGAAAAGTATCGGTTTTATGCTGATCGAAGAAACATATTATGACATGTACGTTTTAAATGTTTATCATATTATGTCTCTTGAGAATTGCAGTGAAGCGGTATCGTGTTTAAAAACTTGCTGTTTGGGGTACAATACTAGTATCGAAGACTAAATGCACAAACTTGTTAGGTTTGAAAAGTCGGTCGACATTGGAATGTAACATAAGGTCCTTTAGCCATGTTCAAGTTAAAGGCGACACGGAATGCTACAGGCTTTCATCTCTCTCTCCACTACAGATGTTGGAACTGGGCACTTCTTCAAATTTGACTCAATGACCCTTCGCAAAGATATTTACCATGGTGCGTGCACAAACGTGATGCTCAGATATATAACAACCTGAAGAAAAAAGAATAAGTGTTAAAATATCTCAGAAGGTACAATGGAATGGATCACAGGAGAACTCGAAAATGCGATGAAATGAGACGAAAAATGTGTAAAATATTGTAGAATGGGAGGTCGAATTATCGTAAAATACAGAGAAATGATTGATAGAATTGCGTCAATGTTAAAATATACTGAAATGTATAGTAAAGTAACTGCAAAGTCACACAAAATATGGCAATATATCTTCAAAATGTACTGAGGTGAAAGACAGACTAATTGAAACATAAAATATAACAGAAAGTATACTAAAATGAACGATAGAATAACACCAAAACTGCGCAAAGTACATGGCAATGGGAAAAAGAACGTTTTCAAAATACCCTAGAATGGAACCCGAATCACAATAAAATGCACAAGAATAACTGGCAGAACTGCTGCAGTACTGAAATATATGTACTGAAATGGGAAGTGGAATAACTGGAAAATATCAAAATGTACATTGCAATTGGTGGCAGAATTCCTAGAAAATCTCACAGAACGCACCGTAATGTGTGTCGGAATTAGTTACTAAAATTTGCTGAAATGGACGGTACATGGAGTGCAAAATCCCAAATACGCATTGTAATGGGTAACTAAATAGGTGTAAAAGTCTCGTAAATTATACAAGAATGGCTCACAGAATAGTTTAAAAAACACTAAAATATGTTGAAATAGTGGTGAAGTGAATACAAAATTTCGCAATTACAGTGAAATAGAATATCTCCAAAATGTACCGGAATGGACCCCAGAATCGCTGCAAAATCTCACAGAATATACCATATTGTCTGTCGAAACTGCTTAAAAAACACTAAAAAAAAGGGACCTGGGTTCGATCCCCGGGTAAGGCATGGCTGTTTGTGTCGTTTTTCTGCTGAGGTCCTGCCATCCTCTCAGACCTTCTACTGTGGCATATAAACTGACAGGCTCCTGTCAGACCTCTGTGGCAAGCAGCTCCTTGAGGGGGTATTTATTTATTTTTTTTTATAAAATATGTCAAAGTGGCGGTTGAGTGAATGCAAATTTTGTAACCTACAGGGAAATGGGTAGCAGGACATCTGTAAAACCATGAAGTGTACATTGGAATGAATGACAGGGTATTTCGTAAAATATGCGGGAATGGATATCAATATATCTTCAATATTCGTAAAATCGTTAAAATATTTGGAAATCAGTGGAAGAATTATTACAAAATTGCATTAAATACACTGAATTAAGAAGTAGAATAACTGCAAAATCTCACAAAATATGCCAGAATGGTTGAGAGAATTGTCTGAAAATAGTAAACTGCAGCAGAACGGATGAGAGAATTATTGAGCAATCACACAAAGCACAGAGGAATAGCGATAGAATATCTTCAAAATAGAAGGGGATGAAAGGCACACAGCTGAAATTACCCTCCAATTACACATAATTAACAGTTACTTTAATTACAGTTACCACTATTAAAAATAGTTTTTCCGGAAATTAGAACTATATTTTGTAAACTTGTAAACTTTTCTTTTGTAGAAGGTGTGTTCCCTGAAATTTTAAAAACTGCCTTAATTATTCCAGTGTTTAAAAATGGTGATACTAAGGCAATTGAAAATTACAGACCGATTTCGCTTCTATCAACCTTTTCTAAGATTCTTGAAAAAATTGTTAAAAAAAAAATGTTAACTTTTGGGATATGCACAATTTATTTGCCCCAAACCAATTTGGATTTCGAAAAGGTTTGAATACTCAAACTGCGATTTTAGAAATGACTACCCAAATTTACAGAAATTTAAATCAAAATGTTAAAAGTTTTTTTTTTGGATTTGAAAAAGCTTTTGATTCAGTGAATCATGATATATTATTAGAAAAGTTAAAAACCAGTGGTATTAGGGGAAATTTGCTTTCATGGATGAAGAGCTATTTAATGAATACGAAGCAAAAAGTAAAAATTGGAAAATATATTAGTGAATAAACAAATGTACAAGTTGGTGTCCCTCACGGTTCAGTTTTGGGACCTTTATTTTTTTTACTTTATATAAATGACTTCTGTACATTGGATTTGAATGGTAAAATAATTTCATTTGCAGATGATGCTGCACTAATATATTCTGGAGAGGAAAAGCAAATTTTGGAGAATATAAATAGCGACTGGATAGAAATAAGAATGTGGCTAAAATTTAATAAACTCTTTTTAAATACAAAGAAGACGAAATATATTTTTATTAGACCAAGAGAAAATGAGATTGTTTTTTTTCGTGACAGGATCATTTTCCACTCTGAAGTTTGTGCTGGAAAAAATTGCAATTGTGACAAAATTGAGGGGGTTGAATGCTATAAATATTTGGGTATTTTTATTGACAGAAAGATGTCCTGGAAAACACAAATTTTTCTTTGATTAAATCTTATTTGCTCTATGGTTTATTATCGTGGGGTGGAGTCTATTTGACATCAATCAAACCGTTACACTATGTGCAGAATCACATAATTAGATGCATGATGAAACTAAGAAAATTTGAAAGCGTTGCAAATGTATACAATGAATTAGGTATTTTACAAATAAGGAAATTATATGTATTTCAGGTACTGAAAATTTTGAGTGTTCCACGAGAGTAAAAACTCGCTTGTGGAACAGCGAGTTTTTACTCGCTGTTCATTTGAACATTTGAAAAGAATACTCGACTGTCAAAAAACCTTTTCTTCCTTGATTTAAAAGCGAACAAACTATTGTTGAAAAACATTATGTTTATTTGGCGCCAAAGTTTTTTAACTGCTTACCAGAGTACATCAAAGGAATAAGAAATGATAACTTTTTCTATAAGGAATTAAGAAAATGGATTTTGAATGTGGTAAATATTGAGACTATGTTTTAGAAATAAAAGAGATTTAAATGTAATAAAATTTCATTTGATGCTGAGTTGCCCTTAAAGTGCTCAACTGAACCACTTACTAACGCACAGTTCAATATAGATTTTATATTTTTTTCAGTTTTTCTACCCAGTAAAGTCTTTTTATTTTTTTTTTATTTCATTTATTCTTAATGATAATTTTCAAACTTATAAATTGGTTAAATATTTACTTAGATTTTTTGATCAAGCTAGCAAAGTGTGGAGAAATGTGAAACTGAAGCATGTTGCCTTTTCATTTTATTACAACATAACTGTTAAATTTCTTCCACAAGCCAGTTTTTACTCTCGTGGAACACTCAAAATTTTTTCTCAGACTTTTACTGAAAAATGTAGGTAAAATTATAAAACATTAATGAAATATAACATTAAAATTTTCCATATATATGGTATGAATAAACATTTGATTTTTATTGGGCAAACTATGTATAAAGAAGAATATATATGAGAAAATGTAATACTTTAAAATTGTGTATCTGAGATATACAATATTATACATATTTCATTATAACTTCAGTTGTAAGGTAAAAAACATGTAAATGTAAAGTACTACATATTCTGAGAATAAATTATCTATCTATTTATCTAATTGCCTTTATAAAAAAAAACAACAGAAAGCATACCGAGGGAATAAGGGTAAAATGTAATAAAACGCATCGAAATGGGTAACAGTGAACTTTATTATTGAAAGCTCTATGGAATGAGGAAGCAATCATGGATCAATTGGATAGACGAGAATTAGCATTACCAACCACCTTGCAAACGATTTTCTTAAAAATGACTAAATTGAATACCTACCTGTAATTTAAATTAGTTAATCAGAAATTTCGACTTCGGAAGAATATTTTGATAGAGATGACGACCTAGGAAACTGAATTTCCGTTACTGGTAGGGAATTCATCAGATTTAATTACTTTTTAAAAAGTCCCTTTAATATTCAAATAAAGTTCTAGCAAAAAATAATAGTTCTCCTCAAAAGTATATTCTAACTTGAATGACACAATACTGAAGTTCCAGAAACAACACTTCGGCAATATTGTCCGATATTCTGATTTCATATGGCATCAACTTCAAATTCTAAAAGTTTACAAAGTCCAAACAAAATGGGAGTCTCAACACGGGAAAATTCTCACACTGAATCAGGTTTTTAGCACACCTTCTTCCACTTTTTAACACTGTGTTGGGTAGAAAACGGTTTTCCTTCAGAGTGTGAGAATTTTTCCGTGTTGAGACTCCCATTTTGTTTGGCCGTATAGTACTCTTGGCGTAGTGGAAAAACGCGTCGTAAACTGATAATCACGGTTTTTTTAAAAGTGGACTGCAGTACTTTGCGAAAACCAAAATTACTTAGAAATATTCGGGGCCTTTAACGTTGTTCACTTCTTACTTAGATATCCCCCATAGGATTAACATTAGCCTCCTCGCTTATCCGTAGGTGATGCGGTTTTGTCACCTACTGCCATATATCAATAATTACCCCATAATTAATTGAACAGAATTTCAACTTAAAACCCCCACGTGAGCTGGACTATATCGTTCGACATTGACTAACTTGAGGCCTAAAGATGTAGAGTTCTGGCTTATAGGGCCGACAATGATCCGCCACTGCTTTGAAACACATGGGTGGCGGATCCCATAGGATTAATGTCGGTTCCCGGGGGTTGTCGAATTTAATTTATCCACAGCGCCCCACAGGTGATGAAATAAGCTTTTTCAATATTGGACTTTCGACGTTTAAGAACTGAAGAGTGATGGCAAACTCCAAGCTACAACGATAAGAAAGTTTTGTTCTGAAGATATTCACAGAAGTCTCCGTGAGAACTGACGTTGGCTATTGGCTGCAAACAAAACGTGTGAAGGTTATTTAACAAGTTGCGTCTTGCACGCAACTAACAGAGGAAAAACCTCTCGGCTCCTGAATTACCCATTCACCGAGCAGCCGCAGTCTTACGTCTGCCCCCAAAGCCAGTACAGACAGATCTCCCTGATCTTGGCGATGGGTCGTTCGACGCTCTTTGTGTAAGCGGGAGCCAGGCCGGAAAGAGACCGATCACCAACGATCAGGTGCAATAAACCTGTCTTGCTAATGGCAGCAAGACACACCTTCTTAAAACTAGCTCATTGGGCAAACGGCTAATATCACAAATTTTAACTCTACTTTTTTTCACTCTCGATTTGCAAAGCAGATTCTTGAAAACCACCGTGAGATAGGTTCCACAAAATATCTTTATCATTAAAATTTTTTCATTTAAAATTTTTGTAAGAACAAATTTATCACATTTCAGTTTAACTGTAATAATGGACACTGCATAAATACATACAAAATCCTCATGCAGTCATGGACCAAGGAGATCCGGTCGGACTCTGGAAATTTTGTTCTGCAGACAATTCTATCCTGAGCTACAGGTGCTGCATTTGGTCACTGTGGGGCTGCGACAACTGGGTGGAAGACAATTGGATGGACGGCAACTGGGGGGAAGGTAATTGGATGGACGGCAACTGGGCGGAAGACAATTGGATGGACGGCAACTGGGGGAAGGAAACTGGATGGACGGCAACTGGGTGGAAGATAATTGGATGGACGGCAACTGGGGGAAGGAAATTGGATGGACGGCAACTGGGGGAAGGAAAATGGATGGACGGCAACTGGGTGGAAGACAATTGGATGGACGGCAACTGGGTGGAAGACAATTGGATGGGCGGCAACTGGGGGGAAGGAAGTTGGATGGACGGCAACTGGGGGAAGGAAATTGGATGGACGGAAACTGGGGGAAAGGAAATTGGATGGACGGAAACTGGGGGAAGGAAATTGGATGGACAGCAACTGGGGGAAGGAAATTGGATGGACAGCAACGGGGGGAAGGAAACTGGATGGACGGCAACTGGGGGGAAGGAAATTGGATGGACGGCAACAGGGAGGAAGGAAGTTTGATGAACGGCAACTGGGGCAACAGGGTGGAAGACAATTGGATGAACGGCAACGGGGAAGGAAACTGGATGGACGGCAACTGTGTGGAAGATAATTGGATGGACGACAACTGGGGAAGGAAATTGGATGGACGGAAACTGGGGGGAAGGAAAATGGATGGACGGCAACTGGGTGGAAGACAATTGGATGGACGGCAACTGGGTGAAAGACAATTGGATGGACGGCAACTGGGTGGAAGACAATTGGATGGACGGCAACTGGGGGGAAGGAAATTGGATGGACGGCAACTATGGGAAGGAAATTGGATGGACGGCAACTAGGGGAAGGATATTGGATGGACAGCAACTGGGTGGAAGACAATTGGATGGACGGCAACTGGAAGGAAGGAAATTTGATGGACAGCAACTGGGTGGAAGACAATTGGATGGACGGCAACGGGGAAGGAAACTGGATGGACGGCAACTGGGTGGAAGATAATTGGATGGACCGCAACTGGGGAAGGAAATTGGATGGACGGAAACTGGGGGGAAGGAAAATAGATGAACGGCAACTGGGTGGAAGACAATTGGATGGACGGCAACTGGGTGGAAGACAATTTGATGGACGGCAACTGGGGGGAAGGAAATTGGATGGACGGAAACTGGGGGGAAGGAAATTGGATGGACGGCAACTGGGGGGAAGGAAATTGGATGGACGGCAACTGGGGGGAAGGAAATTGGATGGACGGCAACTGGGGGAAGGAAATTGGATGGACGGCAACTGTGTGGAAGACAATTGGATGGACGGCAACTGGGGGAAGGAAATTGGATGGACGGCAACTGGGTGGAAGACAATTGGATGGACCGCAACTGGGTGGAAGACAATTGGATGGACGGCAACTGGGGGGAAGGAAATTGGATGGATGGCAACTGGGTGGAAAGAAATTGGATGGACGGCAACTGGGGGAAGGAAATTGGATGGACAGCAACTGGGGGGAACGTTGGGTTGGGTTGTTTTACCTCCGAGCGGCACTTTTTTGCACACCATGGGCTAAATAGCCAGGTCACAAGGACCCCGAAGGCTCAGAGAAGGTTGGGGGAGGGGACCCACTGGAACAGCTGTTGGGAGACAGATGGTAGCCTCCCGTCAAGGCCATCCAGCGTGTTCTTTAACGTGCACAGGGTATGGCTCTCCCGCACACGGGGCCACGGCTTAACGTCCCATCCGACGGACGGCGGCCTTTCCAAGCCCATCGGTGTCCCCTACAGACCATGGGCAGGGCGGGGAATTTTGCGGAGATAAATCTCAACGCTGACCCAGTTGGGACTCGAACCTGGGAACTACAGATTACGAGCCTGGCGCGCTACCGACTGAGCCACCAACGCCCCACTGGGGGAACGTAATTGGATGGACGGCAACTGGCGGGGAAGGAAACCGGATGGACGGCAACTGGGGGAAGGAAATTGGATGGACGGCAACTGGGTGGAAGACAATTGGATGGACGGCAACTGGGGGAAGGAAATTGGATGGACAGCAACTGGGGGGAATGAAATTGGATGGACGGCAACTGGGGGGGAAGGAAACTGGATGGACGGCAACTGGGGGAAGGAAACTGGATGGACGGCAACTGGGGGAAGGAAACTGGATGGACGGCAACTGGGGGAAGGCAATTGGATGGACGGCAACTGGGGGGAAAGAAATTGGATGGATGGGAACTGGGGGGAAGGAAACTGGATGGACGGCAACTGGGTGGAAGACAATTGGATGGACGGCAACTGCGGGGAAGGAAATTGGATGGACAGCAACTGGATGGAAAGAAATTGGATGGACGGCAACTGGAGGGAAGGAAATTGGATGGACGGCAACTGGAGGGAAGGAAATTGGATGGACGGCAACTGGGGGAAAGGAAGTTGGATGGACGGCAACTGGGTGGAAGACAATTGGATGGACGGCAACTGGGAGGAAGACAATTGGATGGACGGTAACTGGGGGGAAGGAAATTGGATGGACGGCAACTGGGGAAAGGAAATTGGATGGACGGCAACTGGGGGAAGGAAATTGGATGGACGGCAACTGGGGGAAGGAAATTGGAAGGACGGCAACTAGGGGAAGGAAATTGGATGGACGGCAACTAGGGGAAGGAAATTGGATGGACGGCAACTAGGGGAAGGATATTGGATGGACGGCAACTGGGGGAAGAATATTGGATGGACGGCAACTCGGTGGAAGGAAATTGGATGGACGGCAACTGGGTGGAAGGAAACTGGATGGACGGCAACTGGGAGGAAGACAATTGGATGGACGGCAACTGGGAGGAAGACAATTGGATGGACGCCAACTGGGGGGGAAAAATTGGATGGACAGCAACTGGGGGAAGGAAATTGGATGGACGGCAACTGGGGGGAAAGAAATTGGATGGATGGGAACTGGGGGGAAGGAAACTGGATGGATGGCAACTGGGTGGAAGACAATTTGATGGACGGCAACTGGGGGGAAGGAAATTGGATGGACGGCAACTGGATGGAAAGAAATTGGATGGACGGCAACTGGGTGGAAGGAAATGTGATGGACGGCAACTGGAGAGAAGGAAATTGGATGGATGGCAACTGGAGGGAAGGAAATTGGATGGACGGCAACTGTGTGGAAGACAGTTGGATGGACGGCAACTGGGGGAAGGAAATTGGATGGACGGCAACTAGGTGGAAGACAATTGGATGGACGGCAACTGGGGGAAGGAAATTAGATGGACAGCACCTGGTGGGAACGAAATTGGATGGACGGCAACTGGGTGGAAGATAATTGGATGGACGGCAACTGGGGGGGAAGGAAACTGGATGGACGGCAACTGGGGGAAGGAAATTGGATGGATGGCAACTGGGGGAAGGAAATTGGATGGACGGCTACTGGGGGAAGGAAATTGGATGGACGGCAACTGGGAGGAAGGAAATTGGATGGATGCAAACTGGGTGGAAGACAATTGGATGGACGGCAACTGGGTGGAAGACAATTGGATGGACAGCAACTGGGGGGAAGACAATTGGATGGACGGCAACTGGGGGGAAGACAATTGGATGGACGGCAACTGGGGGGAAGGAAATTGGATGGACGGTAACTGGGGGGAAGGAAATTGGATGGACAGCAACTGGGGGAAGGAAATTGGATGGACGGTAACTGGGGGAAGGAAATTGGTAGGACGGCAACTAGGGGAAGGAAATTGGATGGACGGCAACTAGGGGAAGGATATTGGATGGACGGCAACTGGGGGAAGGATATTGGATGGATGGCAACTGGGTGGAAGGAAATTGGATGGACGGCAACTGGTGGAAGGAAATTGGATGGACGGCAACTGGGTGGAAGGAAATTGGATGGACGGCAACTGGGGGAAGGAAATTTGATGGATGGCAACTGGGTGAAAGGAAATTGGATGGATGGCAACTGGGTGAAAGGAAATTGGATGGACGGCAACTGGGTGAAAGGAAATTGAATGGACGGCAACTGGGTGGGAGACAATTGGATGGATGGCAACTGGAGGAAGGAAATTGAATGGATGGCAACTGGGTGGAAGACAATTGGATGGATGGCAACTCGGTGGAAGACAATTGGATGGACGGCAACTGGGGGAAGGAAATTGGATGGACGTCAAGTGGGTGGAAGGAAATTGGATGGATGGCAACTGGGTGGAAGACAATTTGATGGACGGCGATTCGACTGAAGGAAATTAGATGGACGGCAACTTGGTGGAAAGTAATTGGATGGACGGCAACTGGGTGGAAGGAAATTGGATGGACGGCAACTGGGTGGAAAAATATTGGATGGACGGCAACTGGGGGAAAGGAAGTTGGATGGACGGCAACTGGGTGGAAGACAATTGGATGGACGGCAGCTGGGTGGAAGACAATTGGATGGACGGCAACTAGGGGGAAGGAAATTGTATGGACAGCAACTGGGGGAAGGAAATTGGATGGACGGTAACTGGGGGGAAAGAAATTGGATGGATGGGAACTGGGGGGAAGGAAACTGGATGGACGGCAACTGGGTGGAAGACAATTGGATGGACGGCAACTGCCGGGAAGGAAATTGGATGGACGGCAACTGGATGGAAAGAAATTGGATGGACGGCAACTGGGTGGAAGGAAATTGGATGGACGGCAACTGGGTGGAAGGAAATTGGATGGACGGCAACTGGAGGGAAGGAAATTGGATGGACGGTAACTGGTGGGAAGGAAATTGGATGGACGGCAACTGGGGGAAGGAAATTGGATGGACGGTAACTGGGGGAAGGAAATTGGAAGGACGGCAACTAGGGGAAGGAAATTGGATGGACGGCAACTAGGGGAAGGATATTGGATGGACGGCAACTGGGGAAGGATATTGGATGGACGGCAACTGGGTGGAAGGAAATTGGATGGACGGCAACTGGTGGAAGGAAATTGGATGGACGGCAACTGGGTGGAAGGAAATTGGATGGACGGCAACTGGGGGAAGGAAATTGGATGGATGGCAACTGGGTGAAAGGAAATTGGATGGACGGCAACTGGGTGGGAGACAATTGGATGGATGGCAACTGGAGGAAGGAAATTGAATGGATGGCAACTGGGTGGAAGACAATTGGATGGATGGCAACTCGGTGGAAGACAATTGGATGGACGGCAACTGGGGGAAGGAAATTGGATGGACGTCAAGTGGGTGGAAGGAAATTGGATGAATGGCAACTGGGTGGAAGACAATTTGATGGACGGCGATTCGGCTGAAGGAAATTAGATGGACGGCAACTTGGTGGAAAGTAATTGGATGGACGGCAACTGGGTGGAAGGAAATTGGATGGACGGCAACTGGGTGGAAAAATATTGGATGGACGGCAACTGGGGGAAAGGAAGTTGGATGGACGGCAACTGGGTGGAAGACAATTGGATGGACGGCAGCTGGGTGGAAGACAATTGGATGGACGGCAACTAGGGGGAAGGAAATTGTATGGACAGCAACTGGGGGAAGGAAATTGGATGGACGGTAACTGAGGGGAAAGAAATTGGATGGATGGGAACTGGGGGGAAGGAAACTGGATGGACGGCAACTGGGTGGAAGACAATTGGATGGACGGCAACTGCGGGAAGGAAATTGGATGGACGGCAACTGGATGGAAAGAAATTGGATGGACGGCAACTGGGTGGAAGGAAATTGGATGGACGGCAACTGGGGGAAGGAAATTGGATGGACGGCAACTGGGAGGAAGGAAATTGGATGGATGCAAACTGGGTGGAAGACAATTGGATGGACGGCAACTGGGTGGAAAACAATTGGATGGACGGCAACTGGGTGGAAAACAATTGGATGGACGGCAACTGCGGGGAAGGAAATTGGATGGACGGCAACTGGATGGAAAGAAATTGGATGGACGGCAACTGGGTGGAAGGAAATTGGATGGACGGCAACTGGGTGGAAGGAAATTGGATGGACGGCAACTGGAGGGAAGGAAATTGGATGGACGGCAACTGGGGGAAAGGAAGTTGGATGGACGGCAACTGGGTGGAAGACAATTGGATGGACGGCAACTGGGAGGAAGACAATTGGATGGACGGTAACTGGGGGGAAGGAAATTGGATGGACGGCAACTAGGGAAAGGAAATTGGATGGACGGCAACTGGGGGAAGGAAATTGGAAGGACGGCAACTAGGGGAAGGAAATTGGATGGACGGCAACTAGGGGAAGGATATTGGATGGACGGCAACTGGGGGAAGAATATTGGATGGACGGCAACTCGGTGGAAGGAAATTGGATGGACGGCAACTGGGTGGAAGGAAACTGGATGGACGGCAACTGGGAGGAAGACAATTGGATGGACGGCAACTGGGAGGAAGACAATTGGATGGACGGCAACTGGGAGGAAGACAATTGGATGGACGGCAACTGGATGGAAAGAAATTGGATGGACGGCAACTGGGTGGAAGGAAATGTGATGGACGGCAACTGGAGGGAAGGAAATTGGATGGACGGCAACTGGAGGGAAGGAAATTGGATGGACGGCAACTGTGTGGAAGACAGTTGGATGGACGGCAACTGGGGGAAGGAAATTGGATGGACGGCAACTAGGTGGAAGACAATTGGATGGACGGCAACTGGGGGAAGGAAATTAGATGGACGGCACCTGGTGGGAACGAAATTGGATGGACGGCAACTGGGTGGAAGATAATTGGATGGATGGCAACTGGGGGGGAAGGAAACTGGATGGACGGCAACTGGGGGAAGGAAATTGGATGGATGGCAACTGGGGGAAGGAAATTGGATGGACGGCTACTGGGGGAAGGAAATTGGATGGACGGCAACTAGGAGGAAGGAAATTGGATGGATGCAAACTGGGTGGAAGACAATTGGATTGACGGCAACTGGGTGGAAGACAATTAGATGGACGGCAACTGGGGGGAAGACAATTGGATGGACGGCAACTGGGGGGAAGACAATTGGATGGACGGCAACTGGGGGGAAGGAAATTGGATGGACGGTAACTGGGGGGAAGGAAATTGGATGGACAGCAACTGGGGGAAGGAAATTGGATGGACGGTAACTGGGGGAAGGAAATTGGAAGGACGGCATCTAGGGGAAGGAAATTGGATGGATGGCAACTAGGGGAAGGATATTGGATGGACCGCAACTGGGGGAAGGATATTGGATGGACGGCAACTGGGTGGAAGGAAATTGGATGGACGGCAACTGGTGGAAGGAAATTGGATGGACGGCAACTGGGTGGAAGGAAATTGGATGGACGGCAACTGGGGGAAGGAAATTGGATGGATGGCAACTGGGTGAAAGGAAATTGGATGGACGGCAACTGGGTGGGAGACAATTGGATGGATGGCAACTGGAGGAAGGAAATTGAATGGATGGCAACTGGGTGGAAGACAATTGGATGGATGGCAACTCGGTGGAAGACAATTGGATGGACGGCAACTGGGGGAAGGAAATTGGATGGACGTCAAGTTGGTGGAAGGAAATTGGATGGATGGCAACTGGGTGGAAGACAATTTGATGGACGGCGATTCGGCTGAAGGAAATTAGATGGACGGCAACTTGGTGGAAAGTAATTGGATGGACGGCAACTGGGTGGAAGGAAATTGGATGGACGGCAACTGGGTGGAAAAATATTGGATGGACGGCAACTGGGGGAAAGGAAGTTGGATGGATGGCAACTGGGTGGAAGACAATTGGATGGATGGCAGCTGGGTGGAAGACAATTGGATGGACGGCAACTAGGGGGAAGGAAATTGTATGGACAGCAACTGGGGGAAGGAAATTGGATGGACGGTAACTGGGGGGAAAGAAATTGGATGGATGGGAACTGGGGGGAAGGAAACTGGATGGACGGCAACTGGGTGGAAGACAATTGGATGGACGGCAACTGCGGGGAAGGAAATTGGATGGACGGCAACTGGATGGAAAGAAATTGGATGGACGGCAACTGGGTGGAAGGAAATTGGATGGACGGCAACTGGGTGGAAGGAAATTGGATGGACGGCAACTGGAGGGAAGGAAATTGGATGGACGGCAACTGGAGGGAAGGAAATTGGATGGACGGCAACTGTGTGGAAGACAGTTGGATGGACGGCAACTGGGGGAAGGAAATTGGATGGACGGCAACTAGGTGGAAGACAATTGGATGGACAGCAACTGGGGGAAGGAAATTGGATTGACGGCAACTGGGTGGAAGATAATTGGATGGACCGCAACTGGGTGGAAGATAATTGGATGGACGGCAACTGGGTGGAAGATAATTGGATGGAAGGCAACTGGGGGGAAGGAAACTGGATGGATGGCAACTGGGGGAAGGAAATTGGATGGACGGCTACTGGGGGAAGGAAATTGGATGGACGGCAACTGGGAGGAAGGAAATTGGATGGATGCAAACTGGGTGGAAGACAATTGGATGGACGGCAACTGGGTGGAAAACAATTGGATGGACGGCAACTGGGTGGAAGACAATTGGATGGACGGCAACTAGGGGGAAGACAATTGGATGGACGGCAACTGGGAGGAAGACAATTGGATGGACGGCAACTGGATGGAAAGAAATTGGATGGACGGCAACTGGGTGGAAGGAAATTGGATGGACGGCAACTGGGTGGAAGGAAATTGGATGGACGGCAACTGGAGGGAAGGAAATTGGATGGACGGCAACTGTGTGGAAGACAGTTGGATGGACGGCAAATGGGGGAAGGAAATTGGATGGACGGCAAATGGGGGAAGGAAATTGGATGGACGGCAACTGGGTGGAAGATAATTGGATGGACGGCAACTGGGGGGGAAGGAAACTGGATGGACGGCAACTGGGGGAAGGAAATTGGATGGACGGCAATTGGGGGAAGGAAATTGGATGGACGGCTACTGGGGGAAGGAAATTGGATGGACGGCAACTGGGAGGAAGGAAATTGCATGGATGCAAACTGGGTGGAAGACAATTGGATGGACGGCAACTGGGTGCAAGACAAATGGATGGACGGCAACTGGGGGAAAGGAAGTTGGATGGACGGCAACTGGGTGTAAGACAATTGGATGGACAGCAACTGGGAGGAAGACAATTGGATGGACGGCAACTGGGGGGAAGGAAATTGGATGGACGGTAACTGGGGGAAGGAAATTGGATGGACAGCAACTGGGGGAAGGAAATTGGAAAGACGGCAACTAGGGGAAGGAAATTGGATGGACGGCAACTAGGGGAAGGATATTGGATGGACGGCAACTGGGTGAAAGGAAATTGGATGGACGGCAACTGGGTGAAAGGAAATTGGATGGACGGCAACTGGGTGGGAGACAATTGGATGGATGGCAACTGGGTGGAAGACAATTGGATGGACGGCAACAGGGTGGAAGACAATTGGATGGACGGCAACAGGGGGAAGGAAATTGGATGGACGGCTACTGGGGGAAGGAAATTGGATGGACAGCAACTGGAAGGAAGGATATTGGATGGACGGCAACTGGGTGGAAGACAATTGGATGGAAGGCAACTCGGTGGAAGACAATTGGACGGACGGCAACTGGGGGAAATAAAGTTGGATGGACGGCAACTGGGGGGAAGGAAACTGGATGGACTGCAACTGGGAGGAAGACAATTGGATGGACGGCAACTGGTAGGAAGACAATTGGATGGACGGCAACTGGGGGAAGGAAATTGGATGGACGGCTACTGGGGGAAGGAAATTGGATGGACAGCAACTGGAAGGAAGGATATTGGATGGACGGCAACTAGGAGGAAGGAAATTGGATGGATGCAAACTGGGTGGAAGACAATTGGATGGACGGCAACAGGGTGGAAGACAATTGGATGGACGGCAACAGGGGGAAGGAAATTGGATGGACGGCTACTGGGGGAAGGAAATTGGATGGACAGCAACTGGAAGGAAGGATATTGGATGGACGGCAACTGGGTGGAAGACAATTGGATGGAAGGCAACTCGGTGGAAGACAATTGGACGGACGGCAACTGGGGGAAATAAAGTTGGATGGACGGCAACTGGGGGGAAGGAAACTGGATGGACTGCAACTGGGAGGAAGACAATTGGATGGACGGCAACTGGTAGGAAGACAATTGGATGGACGGCAACTGGGGGAAGGAAATTGGATGGATGGCAACTGGGGGAAGGAAATTGGATGGACGGCTACTGGGGGAAGGAAATTGGATGGACGGCAACTAGGAGGAAGGAAATTGGATGGATGCAAACTGGGTGGAAGACAATTGGATTGACGGCAACTGGGTGGAAGACAATTAGATGGACGGCAACTGGGGGGAAGACAATTGGATGGACGGCAACTGGGGGGAAGACAATTGGATGGACGGCAACTGGGGGGAAGGAAATTGGATGGACGGTAACTGGGGGGAAGGAAATTGGATGGACAGCAACTGGGGGAAGGAAATTGGATGGACGGTAACTGGGGGAAGGAAATTGGAAGGACGGCATCTAGGGGAAGGAAATTGGATGGATGGCAACTAGGGGAAGGATATTGGATGGACCGCAACTGGGGGAAGGATATTGGATGGACGGCAACTGGGTGGAAGGAAATTGGATGGACGGCAACTGGTGGAAGGAAATTGGATGGACGGCAACTGGGTGGAAGGAAATTGGATGGACGGCAACTGGGGGAAGGAAATTGGATGGATGGCAACTGGGTGAAAGGAAATTGGATGGACGGCAACTGGGTGGGAGACAATTGGATGGATGGCAACTGGAGGAAGGAAATTGAATGGATGGCAACTGGGTGGAAGACAATTGGATGGATGGCAACTCGGTGGAAGACAATTGGATGGACGGCAACTGGGGGAAGGAAATTGGATGGACGTCAAGTTGGTGGAAGGAAATTGGATGGATGGCAACTGGGTGGAAGACAATTTGATGGACGGCGATTCGGCTGAAGGAAATTAGATGGACGGCAACTTGGTGGAAAGTAATTGGATGGACGGCAACTGGGTGGAAGGAAATTGGATGGACGGCAACTGGGTGGAAAAATATTGGATGGACGGCAACTGGGGGAAAGGAAGTTGGATGGATGGCAACTGGGTGGAAGACAATTGGATGGATGGCAGCTGGGTGGAAGACAATTGGATGGACGGCAACTAGGGGGAAGGAAATTGTATGGACAGCAACTGGGGGAAGGAAATTGGATGGACGGTAACTGGGGGGAAAGAAATTGGATGGATGGGAACTGGGGGGAAGGAAACTGGATGGACGGCAACTGGGTGGAAGACAATTGGATGGACGGCAACTGCGGGGAAGGAAATTGGATGGACGGCAACTGGATGGAAAGAAATTGGATGGACGGCAACTGGGTGGAAGGAAATTGGATGGACGGCAACTGGGTGGAAGGAAATTGGATGGACGGCAACTGGAGGGAAGGAAATTGGATGGACGGCAACTGGAGGGAAGGAAATTGGATGGACGGCAACTGTGTGGAAGACAGTTGGATGGACGGCAACTGGGGGAAGGAAATTGGATGGACGGCAACTAGGTGGAAGACAATTGGATGGACAGCAACTGGGGGAAGGAAATTGGATTGACGGCAACTGGGTGGAAGATAATTGGATGGACCGCAACTGGGTGGAAGATAATTGGATGGACGGCAACTGGGTGGAAGATAATTGGATGGAAGGCAACTGGGGGGAAGGAAACTGGATGGATGGCAACTGGGGGAAGGAAATTGGATGGACGGCTACTGGGGGAAGGAAATTGGATGGACGGCAACTGGGAGGAAGGAAATTGGATGGATGCAAACTGGGTGGAAGACAATTGGATGGACGGCAACTGGGTGGAAAACAATTGGATGGACGGCAACTGGGTGGAAGACAATTGGATGGACGGCAACTAGGGGGAAGACAATTGGATGGACGGCAACTGGGAGGAAGACAATTGGATGGACGGCAACTGGATGGAAAGAAATTGGATGGACGGCAACTGGGTGGAAGGAAATTGGATGGACGGCAACTGGGTGGAAGGAAATTGGATGGACGGCAACTGGAGGGAAGGAAATTGGATGGACGGCAACTGTGTGGAAGACAGTTGGATGGACGGCAAATGGGGGAAGGAAATTGGATGGACGGCAAATGGGGGAAGGAAATTGGATGGACGGCAACTGGGTGGAAGATAATTGGATGGACGGCAACTGGGGGGGAAGGAAACTGGATGGACGGCAACTGGGGGAAGGAAATTGGATGGACGGCAATTGGGGGAAGGAAATTGGATGGACGGCTACTGGGGGAAGGAAATTGGATGGACGGCAACTGGGAGGAAGGAAATTGCATGGATGCAAACTGGGTGGAAGACAATTGGATGGACGGCAACTGGGTGCAAGACAAATGGATGGACGGCAACTGGGGGAAAGGAAGTTGGATGGACGGCAACTGGGTGTAAGACAATTGGATGGACAGCAACTGGGAGGAAGACAATTGGATGGACGGCAACTGGGGGGAAGGAAATTGGATGGACGGTAACTGGGGGAAGGAAATTGGATGGACAGCAACTGGGGGAAGGAAATTGGAAAGACGGCAACTAGGGGAAGGAAATTGGATGGACGGCAACTAGGGGAAGGATATTGGATGGACGGCAACTGGGTGAAAGGAAATTGGATGGACGGCAACTGGGTGAAAGGAAATTGGATGGACGGCAACTGGGTGGGAGACAATTGGATGGATGGCAACTGGGTGGAAGACAATTGGATGGACGGCAACAGGGTGGAAGACAATTGGATGGACGGCAACAGGGGGAAGGAAATTGGATGGACGGCTACTGGGGGAAGGAAATTGGATGGACAGCAACTGGAAGGAAGGATATTGGATGGACGGCAACTGGGTGGAAGACAATTGGATGGAAGGCAACTCGGTGGAAGACAATTGGACGGACGGCAACTGGGGGAAATAAAGTTGGATGGACGGCAACTGGGGGGAAGGAAACTGGATGGACTGCAACTGGGAGGAAGACAATTGGATGGACGGCAACTGGTAGGAAGACAATTGGATGGACGGCAACTGGGGGAAGGAAATTGGTGGACGGCAACTGGGGGAAGGAAATTGAATGGACGGCAACTGGGGGAAGGATATTGGATGGACGGCAACTGGGGGAAGGATATTGGATGGACGGCAACTGGGTGGAAGGAAATTGGATGGACGGCAACTGGGGGAAGGAAATTGGATGGATGGCAACTGGGTGAAAGGAAATTGGATGGACGGCAACTGGGTGAAAGGAAATTGGATGGACGGCAAGTGGGTGGGAGACAATTGGATGGATGGCAACTGGAGGTAGGAAATTGGATGGATGGCAACTGGGTGGAAGACAATTGGATGGATGGCAACTCGGTGGAAGACAATTGGATGGACGGCAACTGGGGAAAGGAAATTGGATGGACGGCAACTGGGTGGAAGACAATTGGATGGACAGCGAGTGGGTGGAAGACAATTGGAAGGACGGCAATTCGGCTGAAGGAAATTGGATGGACGGCAACTTGGTGGAAAGTAATTGGATGGACGGCAACTGGGTGGAAGGAAATTGGATGGACGGCAACTGGGTGGAAGGAAATTGGATGGACGGCAACTGGGTGGAAGGCAATTGGATGGACGGCAACTGGGGGAAGGAAATTGAATGGACGGCAACTGGGTGGAAGACAATTGGATGGACAGCAACTGGGGGAAGGAAATTGGATGGATGGCAACTAGGGGAAGGAAATTGGATAGACGGCAACTGGGGGGAAGGAAATTGGATGGACAGCAAGTGGGTCGAAGACAATTGGATGGAGGGCAACTGGGGGAATGAAACTGAATGGACGGCAACTGGGGGAACGAAATTGGATGGAAGGCAACTGGGGGAAGGAAATTGGATGGACGACAACTGGGTGGAAGGAAATTGGATGGACGGCAACTGGGGGAAGGAAATTGGATGGACGGCAACTGGGGGAAGGAAACTGGATGGACGGCAACTGGTGGGAAGACAATTGGATGGACGGCAACTGGGTGGAAGAAAATTGAATGGACGGCAACTGGGGGAAGGAAATTGGATGGACGGCTACTGGGGGAAGGAAATTGGATGGACAGCAACTGGAAAGAAGGAAATTGGGTGGACGGCAACTGGGTGGAAGACAGTTGGATGGAAGGCAACTGGGTGGAAGACAATTGGACGGACGGCAACTGGGGGAAGGAAACTGGATGGACTGCAACTGGGAGGAAGACAATTCGATGGACGGCAACTGGGAGGAAGACAATTGGATGGACGGCAACTGGGGGGAAGGAAACTGGATGGACGGCAACTGGGTGGAAGACAATTTGATGGACGGCAACTGGGGGGAAGGAAATTGGATGGACTGCAACTGGGGGATAGGAAATTGGATGGACGGCAACTGGGGGAAGGAAATTGGATGGACGGCAACTGGAAGGAAGGAAATTGGATGGACGGCAACTGGGTGGAAGACAATTGGACGGACGACAACTGGGGGAAATAAAGTTGGATGGACGGCAACTGGGGGGAAGGAAACTGGATGGACTGCAACTGGGAGGAAGACAATTGGATGGACGGCAACTGGGAGGAAGACAATTGGATGGACGGCAACTGGGGGAAGGAAATTGGATGGACGGCAACTGGGGGGAAGGAATCTGGATGGACGGCAACTTGGTGGAAGACAATTTGATGGACGGCAACTGGGGGGAAGGAAATTGGATGGACTGCAACTGGGGGGAAGGAAATTGGATGGACGGCAACTGGGGGGAAGGAAATTGGATGGACGGCAACTGGGAGGAAGGAAATTGGATGGACGGCAACTGGGTGGAAGGAAATTGGATGGACGGCAACTGGAGGGAAGGAAATTGGATGGACAGCAACTGGGGTAAGGAAATTGGATGGACGGCAACTGGGGGAAGGAAATCGAATGGACGGCAACTGGGGGAAGGAAATTGGATGGACGGCACCTGGTGGGAAGGAAATTGGATGGACGGCACCTGGTGGGAACGAAATTGGATGGACGGCAACTGGGGGGAAGGAAACTGGATGGACGGCAACTGGGGGAAGGAAATTGGATGGACGGAAACGGGGGGAAGGAAATTGGATGGACGGCTACAGGGGGAAGGTAATTGGATGGACGACAACTGGGAGGAAGGAAATTTGATGGATGGCAACTGGGTGGAAGACAATTGGATGGACGGCAACTGGGGGGAAGGAAATTGGATGGACAGCAACTGGGGTAAGGAAATTGGATGGACGGCAACTGAGGGGAAAGAAATTGGATGGATGGCAACTGGGGGGAAGGAAACTGGATGGACGGCAACTGGGTGGAAGACAATTGGATGGACGGCAACTGGGGAGAACGAAATTGGATGGACGGCAACTGGATGGAAAGAAATTGGATGGACGGCAACTGGGTGGAAGAAAATTGGGTGGACGGCAACTAGGGGAAGGATATTGGATGGACGGCAACTGGGTGGAAGACAATTGGAGGGACGGCAACTGGGGGGAAGGAAATTGGATGGACGGCAACTGGGGGGAAGGAAATTGGATGGGCGGCAACTGGGGGAAGGAAATTGGAAGGACGGCAACTAGGGGAAGGAAATTGGATGGACGGCAACTAGGGGAAGGAAATTGGATGGACGGCAACTAGGGGAAGGAAATTGGATGGACGGCAACTAGGGGAAGGAAATTGGATGGACGGCAACTGGGTGGGAGACAATTGGATGGACGGCAACCGGATGGGAGACAATTGGATGGACGGAAACTGGGGGAAGGAAATTGGATGGACAGCAACTGGGTGGAAGACAATTGGATGGACTGCAACTTTGGGAAGGAAATTGGATGGACGGCAACTGGGGGAAGGAAATTGGATGGATAGCAACTGGGTGGAAGGAAATTGAATGGACGGCAACTGGGGGAAGGAAATTGAATGGACGGCAACTGGGTGGAAGACAATTGGATGGACGGCAACTGGGTGGAAGGAAACTGGATGGACAGCAACTGGGGGGAAGGAAATTGGATGGACGGCAACTGGGTGGAAGACAATTGGAAGGACGGCAACTGGGGGGAAGGAAATTGAATGGAGGACAACTGGGTGGAAGACAATTGGATGGACAGCAACTGGGGGAAGGAAATTGGATGGATGGCAACTGGGGGAAGGAAATTGGATGGATGGCAACTAGGAGAAGGAAATTGGATAGACGGCAACTGGGGGAAGGAATTGGATGGACGGCAACTGGGTCGAAGACAATTGGATGGAGGGCAACTGGGGGAAGGAAACTAGATGGACGGCAACTGGGGGAAGGAAATTTGATGGACGGCAACTGGGGGAAGGGAATTGGATGAACGGCAACTGGGGGGAAGGAAATTGGATGGACGGCAACTGGGGGGAAGGAAACTGGATGGACGGCAACTGGGGGGAAGGAAACTGGATGGACGGCAACTAGGTGGAAGACAATTGGATTGACGGCAACTGGGGGAAGGAAATTGGATGGACGGCAACTGGGTGGAAGGAAATTGGATGGACGGCAACTGGGGGGGAAGGAAACTGGATGGACGGCAACTGGGGGAAGGAAATTGGATGGACGGCAACTGGGGGAAGGAAATTGGATGGATGGCTACTGGGGGAAGGAAATTGGATGGACGGCTACTGGGGGAAGGAAATTGGATGGACGGCAACTGGGAGGAAGGAAATTGGATGGATGACAACTGGGTGGAAGACAATTGGATGGACGGCAACTGGGTGAAGACAATTGGATGGACGGAAACTGGGTGGAAGACAATTGGATGGACAGCAACTGGGGGAAAGGAAGTTGGATGGACGGCAACTGGGTGGAAGACAATTGGATGGACGGCAACTGGGAGGAAGACAATTGGATGGACGGCAACTGGGGGGAAGGAAATTGGATGGACGGTAACTGGGGGGAAGGAAATTGGATGGACAGCAACTGGGGGAAGGAAATTGGATGGACGGCAACTGGGGGAAGGAAATTGGAAGGACGGCAACTTGGGGAAGGAAATTGGATGGACCGCAACTAGGGGAAGGATATTGGATGGACGGCAACTGGGTGGAAGGAAATTGGATGGATGGCAACTAGGGGAAGGAAATTGGATGGACGGCAACTAGGGAAGGAAATTGGATGGACGGCATCTGGGGGGAAGACAATTGGATGGAGTCCAACTGTGGGGAAACAAATTTGATGAACGGCAACTGGGTGGAAAGAAATTGGATGGACCGCATCTTGGTGGAAGGAAATTGGATGGACGGCAACAGGGTGGAAGGAAATTGGATGGACGGCAACTGGGGGGAAGGAAATTGGATGGACGGCAACTGGGTGGAAGACAATTGGATGGACGGCAACCGGGGGAAGGAAATTGGATGGACGGCGACTGGGTGAAGACAATTGGATGGACGGCAACTGGGTGGAAAACAATTGGATGGACGGCAACTGGGTGGAAGACAATTGGATGGATGGCAACTGGGGGAAGGAAATTGGATGGCGGCAACTGGGGGAAGGAAATTGGATGGATGGCAAATAGGGGAAGGAAATTGGATAGACGGCAACTGGGGGGAAGGAAATTGGATGGACGGCAACTGGGGGGGAAGGAAATTGGATGGACGGCAACTGGGTCGAAGACAATTGGATGGAGGGCAACTGGGGGAAGGAAATTGGATGGACGGCAACTGGGGGAAGGAAATTGGATGGATGGCAACTAGGGTAAGGAAATTGGATAGACGGCAACTGGGGGGAAGGAAATTGGATCAACGGCAACTGGGACGAAGACAATTGGATGGAGGGCAACTGGGGGAAGGAAACTGGATGGACGGCAACTGGGGGAATGAAATTGGATGGACGGCAACTGGGGGAAGGAAATTGGATGAACGGCAACTGGGGGGAAGGAAATTGGATGGACGGCAACTGGGTGGAAGGAAATCGGATGGACGGCAACTGGGTGGATGACAATTGGATGGACGGCAACTGGGGGAAGGAAATTGAATGGACGGCAACTGGGTGGAAGACAATTGGATGGACGGCAACTGGGTGGAAGGAAATTGGATGGACAGCAACTGGGGGAAGGAAATTGGATGGACGGCAACTGGGTGGAAGACAATTGGATGGATGGCAACTGGGGGAAGGAAATTGGATGGATGGCAACTGGGGGAAGGAAACTGGATGGACGGCAACTGGGGGAAGGAAATTGGATGGATGGCAACTAGGTGAAAGAAATTGGATAGACGGCAACTGGGGGAAGACAATTGGATGGACTGCAATTGGGGGAAGGAAATTGGATGGACGGCAACTGGGGGAAGGAAATTGAATGGACGGCAACCTGGGGAAGGAAACTGGATGGACGGCAACTGGGTGGAAGACAAAAAGGATGGACGGCAACTGGGGGAATAAAATTGGATGGACAGCAACTGGGTGGAAGACAATTGGATGGACTGCAACTGGGGGAAGGAAATTGGATGGATGGCAACTGGGGGAAGGAAATTGGATGGATGGCAACTGGGTGGAAGGAGAAAATGGCTAGAGAGAATTTCCGATTACTAACTCTAATTCTACATAAAAAAACAAACAAACATCAACTTTCGTAAGCCTGTGCAATCCGGCAATGTACTAAACGAAGTTGTTTAAAAATCGGTGGTAGTCGATATTTATGTAAATACTTATTAATCCGACCTCGAATAAGGCGAATTTCTAAACAAATCTATTTCTTCCAAATGAAACAATCCGAAACCAAACGACGACACTAGAGGAAATCAATACGGTCATAACTATTGGGATCAATATCTCTAATTCTTAATTCAACTAAACCTTCACGTCTGACCTCTGCAAATCGACACGACGGATTATTTTTTTCTTTCCATATAAGCGTTCTAACTAAATCAAATGGAAATGAAAGAAGTCACTATGGAAAACAAAACTGTATTCTGACTAATCTGACTTTCGATAACACGCATTTTAAAAAGGTCACTTATTGTAGGGGAAAACGGTGGGGAACGAAATTCATGACACGATAGCGAAACAGCCGATATTTTTGCTAATCGAACTACGATTAAAATGGATTTTTGTATTTTAATTCCTTTCTGTTCCTTCTAAATAGAGCAAACGGATACCAAAGAGCGCAGTGCAGAAAATCAAATCGCAAAAGGATTTCGATATTCTCATTAATCCGATATGCAATAAAACGGTTTTTTTAAAACGTTCTTTGCTTCTAAACGAAACAATCGGAAATCAAAGCAACTCGTAAGAGGAAACTGAAACAACACATATTAACATCTGTCCTTGATAATCCGACTCTGTTTCAAATAGATTTTTATATTTCTATTCATTTCTGCTCCTTTTACAGGAAACAATTGGAAATCAAAGGAATTCATAGCGGAAACTGAAGAGTTGACATTCCCATCTCGATATTCCTACTCTGGTTAAAGCGGATATTTTTATTCATTTTGTCTCCTTCTAAACGAAACATTCGGATATCAAAGCAACTCGTAAAGGAAACTGAAACAACTCATATTAACATTTGTTCTTAATAATCCGATCCTGGTTAAAATGAATTCTACATTTATATCACTTGCGACAGCTATTGGTAGTATTAACAAAATTCCCAACACAACTGCAGTATTCGGAAAAATATCTACTAAACCATGAACATATATTTTAAAACGCCTGTTGGAGACATTTTTGAGGACATTGATCGTTTTCAAAAAACAAACGAGATAATAGTTTCCCTTTATCAACTGCCCATCTATAGACATCGAACTTTTTATTGTTTATAGAGATAAAAATTCCTTTTTTGTTGAAGAAGTATTGGAGAAATATTACAATTTGCATTTTCCAAATCTTCCAACAGCTAAAATGGCGTCCCCTAAAGGTGGAAAAAGTTGAAGATTCCAAAATATTCAAAGAATATTGCAAAACGATGTATTTCTACTAGATATTCAAACTTTTGGTGGTAGAATGTGAAGGTCACGAAGATTCCATTGGTAACAATGAGTTGACCCCTTAGACCCAGGGGGGGTGGGGGTGTGTGATAAAACTCAGCTTTTGTGCTTTAAGAGATAATTGTTTGTTTTCAGAGATAAATTAAGAATTGTTTTTAGGTTGGATAACGAAATATTACGATTTGAATTTTCCGAATCTCTCAAAAGCTATAAATGCTCCATCTAGCGTTGGAAAAGTGGAAAATTCCAAAATTTAAAAATAAGTGAGGATAGGTGAGGTGCTGAGGCGATCGCCTCGCGGCCTCACCTATCACACCGGCCCTGTTGTCAATTACGGAAAAGTTAAATTATTAACAGCTTTTGAGGTCAAAAGGATTACCATGTTTCACTGGCGGTTGCAGTGTAAAAAAATCAAGCTCCTGGGCCGATTCGACACTTGTGAACCAGGAGGGATTTTCTCGGTAATAGATGGTCACAACAGATATAATCCTCAGTTCAAGTTATTAAAAGATGCCAATCTTCTAAAAGGAGGACAAAAAAAAGCTATAAGTGGTACCAAAGGAGGAGAAGTTTTCAATTTGTGAAAGTATCGACTAACAGTTCAGTCAGAAAAAGGCATAATACTTATTCAGTATACTCTAAAATACACTGGCGGAAATTGAAAAAAGAACACCATTAACAATTGAAGCGTAATCTACGAGATTTATTTAGTAGAAACAACTTGTTGAGAAAGGACAGTGATCACACGTGTGAAGTGATTCAATGTTCATTTTACCTTTCAAGGAGTATTACATTTTAAAGAATGCACATTTTAATAAGGTGTTGAACCTCCTCGAGCAGCAATACAAGCTTCCAATCTGGCATGCAATCGGTAGTACAAATGCTGGATATCACGCTGGGTGATACCATTCCATGTGCTTTCAACTTGGACGCGTAATTCAGCGATGGTCGTTGCCTGCCACGGTCGTCGGCAGAGTTGTCGTTGTCCGATCCAGTCCCAGACATGCTCAATTGGAGACAAGTCCAGAAAGCGTGCTGGCCATGGGAGTTGGTGCACTGCCTGAAGTGCATGTTGAGTTTCCCTGGCGGGGGTTATCCTGCTGGATTGCAGATGGGATTGCATTACGCATTTGGGTTTACACTCAAATATGGCAGGACGACCGGCTGTACGATGTTGCTGACGTACGTATTTCTATTCAGTGTACCCTGTACAAACACCAGACACGTACGAGAGTGATAGCAACTCGCTCCCCACACCATGATGCCCAGCGTAGGCCCTGTATGGCGCTGGCGGATGCACGATGGAAGAAGCCGCTCACCTTGTCGCCTTTGGACGCCTAAACGACCATCTGACGCTCCCAAGCAGAATCGGCTTTCGTCACTGAAGACCACAGACTGCCATTCTTCCCTTCAATGAACTCGTTCTTGACACCACTGCAAACGTTGTCGACATTGACGAGGTGACAGTGGTAACTGTGTCAGCGTCACGCGTGCCTGTAGTCCTGCTACCAAAAGACTATTGCGTATCATTCTTGTAGACACCCATGGTATGACAGAGGATCGAATATGTGACGCCGTAGCTGTTCGCTCTGCCACCGCCACCCTCCCGTGCATCCATAACTCTGTGTTGCCTGGAGACCACGTCTGCGAGTGTGTGAATGCTCCTCTGACCACTGAGGCCACCATCATACCACTGTCGATACTTATCATCCAATGCTGTGTGCAATTTGACGAAAAGATCAACCTGCTTCCCAAAGACCCACTGTACGACTTCGCTCAAACTCCGCTAACTGAACAAATGTTGTACGCCTGTGTCACCCAGGCATGGTAGGTTCTTCAAAGATCACTGAAGAACACGACACAAGTCGAATAACTTCTTTCTTCACGCCCAGTCCTTAAATATGTGCTGCGTACATTTGCATGTTGTCGTCCTCAGTGACGTCATTATTTCATCCACGAGGCCAACGAGAAAAACAGGCCACGACACTGGAATATCACGTGATCAACTTAGTCCGAGGTGCATGATACGGTCGCTTGCTTCGTTCATTGTGGAAACCGGGACTGCAATAGTTTTTGCCTTCAAACTACATTTGGATTACCCCAAAGAGGTAAGCCTTTCTCCTTATTATTATTATTTGTAGCATGAAATATTTCCTGTAGTTAATGGTTTGATAAAAGTAATTATTTAGTGCTTGAAAAGTGTTTTGAGTGCATTGCTCTCTTAGGCCTAGTTTCAACGTGTTGAATGATGGTGTGTTGAATGAGATGGTCTTTCATTAAGTTAGAAACTTTTTTGGCTGCACTTATATAACTTATCGCTGTTTTGATTGAAAAAATGGAAGGAATTAAACTTAGTAATATACGTAATTTTTTATAGAATGAAAAATTGAAATTGCCTGTATCGAAATATGAACCGCTACAATAGTTATTTTTGAATCCCCTGATTTATTTTTTTAAGTATTAAACTGCAAATAAATTTTCCAATGTTTTGTATAGTAAAAACTATTTTTTCTAATATATGCTTTAAATTAACAGGTAACGTCGTAGATTCCTTTGCTGAAATTAACTTTTAAGTTCTGCTCTGAAATAATTCTAAATGTCCTTTAAATTTTTATATTTGAATAGTGCCATCGAAATAGCACAGTTGTGATATGAAATGTTATCAATAATCAAATGTAATATTTGTGAATACTAAACACAACTGTTCAGTAACTTTTATATATGTTACTTGCATAGATATGATCATAAAATCTGATCTGAGCAAAGGGACCTCTGGTACTAATTGACAATATTTTAAATGCAGAAATTGCAAAAACTTATTCTTTCATTGCTAAAAACAGCATATTTTAATTTATCATTGATATTTTGCTATTAAACTCATGCCTCTTATCACTGGTTTATCAAATTGCAGTTTTTTTAATGCTCTGGTAAAAGTTACATTTCAAAGTGTCAGTGCAATTATACATAAATATTACTAATGTGTTATACAATTATTATATGAGTTGAGAAATGAGCAATTGTTTTTTAAAACTTAAGTAACATTTTGTTACGTGATTTTGCTTTGAGAGTAGCTACCAGATCTCTTGAGTAAATCATTTCTCTTTTGCACTGAGTTTTCTGATACAGCCATGATATGGCCCTATATTTACCTACCTTTCTGTATCACCTTAGAGGTATTTCATAGTCACCATACTAATTATTGTCTGAGAAATCAATATTGAATTTTTCTGTGGCCTTCATTAGATTATTAGGGGAATAGCCAATTAATATATCCTGTTTTTCGAATCATATAAACAAAGCTTTGCTATAGAGTGATAGAATGTTCTGTTTAATAAACAATTGATCAATCATGATTTTTAATTCCTGCTGACAAGCTTTTTTTTTAAATGTTCAGACTTAGTAAATTTCCTGCTTGGTACATGAGTTAATAATATTGACCAAATTCATAACTGACTTGTTTCTAATTGAAAATGATTTTGACTACTTTAACAGCACTGATAAAGTAGTATGAACAGAAATGTTACTTGTGCAGTGCAGTGCAGTTAATAAATGATGCTTGTGTTGTTTTCATTTGTTTGATAACTATATTTTTTTTGTTTCTATGAATAACACCATATGAGATCTGCAAAATGTACAATGTGTTATATTAATTCACAAATTTTTATCACTAAAAAAATTTCACTTATTATATAGAGCTGTACACTTTCCATTCTCTTGCATACCTTAACTATTAAATATTAAGATTATGTATTACATTTCCCAAATTTTTATCATTAACAAGAATTTCAATCATTATATAGAGCTACAGACTTTTAATTCTCTTACATACCATGACTATTAAGATAATTAGTGAATGATTTGTAGTAATATTCACATTTTATTCATCAAAGAATGAAAACCACATTTAATGTTGTAAGTTGCTCAGTACTTTTACTTTTTTGACATAAAGAGGAATGTGAATAGAATAATTTACTGGTCCCTTGCAATTCATAGGTGAGGAAATTAATCATGCCTAGACGCTGTAGTGTTGCTGGATGCCGGTCCAACTATGATGGAGAACAACATACCTCAACTTTTACTATTCCTAAACAAGAGCCCCAGCGCAGCGAATGGCATTGGAAAACTATTTAACTGAATTTTTTTTTCGACTATATTGATGCAAATGTTTTACACGAAAGGCAATTATCATTTCTTTTACAACATAGTTTTCAGTAACATTGTGCGCTTAGTGATCGTGTATAAAAATTTCTAAAGATGTGAGGCTTATGTTCCTTCCATTATAATAAAAATATAAATAGCTCCTCAAACAACTGCTTCCCACAGAGGTCTGACAGGAGCCTGTTAGTGTAATATGCCTTAGAGGTCTGAGATGAAGGTATGACATCAGCAGAAAGGCGCAATACAAACATCCATGCCTTACCTGGGACTTCAACCCATGTTCCTTTGATCACAAACACGATACAATTTGTTTGGCCTAGTTTTGAAGTTCAGAGCATGAATTATTTGATATTTTAACTACTCATATTTAATACTTTTGCAAATTGCTATAAATGTGTGGATGATCAGGTTAATTACTGAATGCTAGCATTTTTCATTTCATAAACTGGGTTCGAGCCTCGGGTAAGGCATGGGTGTGCATGTTGTTTTTCTGCTGAGGTCCTGCCATCCGCTCAGACCTTCTACTATGGCATGTAAACTGACAGGCTCCTGTCAGACCTCTGTGGCAAGCAGTTGCTTGAGGGGGTACTTTTTTATTTTTAAGGGGCAAACCAGATATTTGTCGTTGCCCACAAAAATTGTCGAGTCCATGTTTGATATTCTTTGCACAAACAATTCTCTTGGCAATCTTTTTTGTTTTTGAGCTAATAAGTTTTATACGTTGAAGGGAAAAGTAGTTTAGACATAAATATGCTATCAGCACTTGTTTGAACTGCAAAATTTGTACTTGTATTCTTATTCATAATATATATATTTCATTTATCTAGGTAGAGTAACTATCCATAGGAACAGGTTTTATCAGTCTTTAGAGTATATCATGTTGATCACAATTTTTGAAATTGAAAATGTCAATAAAAGGATGATTATTTATTATTTTATGTAGGTCAGATAATGAATGTTACTAATTAATGGCTTAGTCAGATTGAAATCCAATATGCAAAAGATATTGTTGAACCCAAAACCAGTTATTTTTCTTTCTAATTTAATTAATTTCTTCTAAATTTAAAACCCTTTAATTTTTAGTTATTCTATGGAAAAAAAATATTTTCATGTTGTTTTTATGTCCATGAAATAGCAGATAATGTCATTAAAGCTTAAATTCAAAAATAGTATGGAAACATTAAAATTTAATTAATCAGATATTAATTTATATTGCTGAATACTTGTAGTGAGAGTGGACTTTCAGTTTATAACCATTACCTAATGAAAATTAAAGTTTTATTTACAAAATCATTCTAAAGGTTTATAAAAAAATCTAATGCAACACAAAATACAAAAAAAAAAACCCTCAAGCAGCTGCTTGCCACAGAGGTCTGACAGGAGCCTGTCAGTTTATATGCCATAGTAGAAGGTCTGAGAGGATGGCAGGACCTCAGCAGAAAAACGACACAAACAGCCATGCCTTACCCGGGGCTCGAACCCAGGTCCCTTAGATCAGTAGCCAAGTGCGCTAACCACTCGGCCATGTACTATGTATATATTAGAATACTATGTGCCTACCAGTTGTTTTTTATTAACCTCTGAATGGCACTTCCTTTCATACAATGGGCTAATTATATCATTTGGCAATTTTTGTACCTTGAACTTAATATGCCATTTACAATAATCTATTAATTTTGACTTTGCAAGCAGCAATCTTCTCTGTCTTAACATATTTATTACCTGAGCCTATGCAGTAAATAAATTATGCATGATTAACCAAGATTAACCAATGTGTTCTCCCATTGTTATGCTTCAGGCTCATACATGTATTTGAAAGATGTAAAATTCGTATTCTCTTCAATTCATTTTCTCCTATTCACCTGAAAATACATAACCTTTAGAACCTTTAATATACCTTTTTAAAGAGTTATGAAAGCTGAATTTTACCAATATTCTGTGAAGGAAAAATGACACTAATTTTTATACCGTTTTAAACTGTTGTAACCAGTTTTGGGTTCAACATTATCTCTTAGATATAGGTGTCCAATCTGACTAGTCATCAATTTGCAACACCCATTATTTGCTCTAAATAAAATAATCATCCTTTTACTGACATTCTCAATTTGAAGAAATATTATCTATATTATATATTCTTATTTCAGATGCTTCATGAGAATTAGGTTGTATTAATCATTTTCAATATTAAATGACTGATCAGTTAATAAAATTTTGTAACTTCATAAATATGACTTTAAAAATAATGTCAACCTAGTCAAGTGTTTGCTTTTGAGTTGCTTATGTTGTTTATTGTCATTAGAAATTCGGTAAGAAATTTAAACAAATTTATTGAGTGCCAAGAATGTTGGCAAAATTTAGTGTCTGAAAATTACTTTTGCAGTATATTATCTTCTCTCAGAAGCTGTGATGTGTTATGTGAGTGCAAAATTAATGAATTTTAGGATATCTTTCATGTTCTAGATTATGTATGAGTCTTTTAGGAAGAGATACACAATTTTCATTAAAATCAATTTACTAGATAAATGTTTTATAATGAACTGATATTACATCTAATATATTTCTTGTCACATCTTCATTGGGCATCTTTCATGAGTTGAAAAGAAACAAAAAAAGTGTAGTGAAATATTTACTTAAATATATTCCAAAGCTGTGATATACACTAGTATAGTGTTAAAATCAATATGCAAAAAATCTTAAATTTTTTATGAGTTTTGTAATTTTCTGTATCATATTCTAAAATATTACTGTTGAATACAGTACAAGTTTTATTCAAATCTGTATATTCCTCACTGTATTTGCATTATGTTGCCTCAGGGACATTATGCCCATGTTTGCGCTGAAAATAATTTGTTGTAAACTACCTCAAATAAAGATGAAAAATATGTTCATTCCTATCAAATATGCTGTTTCTGTTCATTAAACTGTCCTATTAAATGTGGCAATCAGAAGTGCTAAGCAGTCACTTTATTAAGTACACTCCTGTCAATAGGGCACAGCAATTTTTTCATTGTGCTTTTCATAGGAAAATGCAATTGAAAATAAACCATTAAATCTAGGTTTTTAGAAATATCAGGTTCAGTATTTAAATAGTTATGAAGGTAGAAATATTTAACTTAGCTCGTTCAAAATTGATGGAAATTAGTATGTGAACTACTAAAATGTATTCGTACTTTTCACAGTATTTATCTTACTAAAGTTTAATGTACTGGTTATTGCTTCCATTTCAACCAGTTTATGCGACAGCAGTTATATAAAGTGGAATAACTGTTATTAAATATTCCATAATTAAATACCAAACGTGCAACGTAGCTACTGTCACAATTTTCCTTAATAATTTTAAGAAGTTATTGCGCTGTAAAATCTCGATTACTGCTTGCATATCATGGAAATTTATCTAATAAGTGACCACTGAAAGTATATATTTTTTAAATTGTATTTGGGTCGGGCGATTTCTTTTCCAAAAGATTAAAAAAATGTACTCAATAAGTAAATATTAAGGATACCGCAACTGGTAAGTAAATGAAAACCAGTGGTGTATTCTGAATCAATGCCTTGCAGTTGTTAAATGTTTTAAAAAAAACATAAAAGAATTTAAAAATTATACACATATCCCAAACCACCCGTTTAAATACACCTCTGGTTTTCTGATTTTGCTCTTTATTCTAAACACTATAATATTATGCCTTTAAGTTTTTTTAAGGAAACTGCTGGTATTTTAAGAATTATCACAAATTAGATTAAATGGGGTATGAAGAAAGAAAAAAAAATTAGGTTTCTTGTAAATTTCAGCTAGTTTTAAATTAACTATCAAATTTAAATTCGCTTATATAAAAGGCTAAACAAAAAAGTGGAAAAAGAATACAGCCATTATTTATTCTACACAAGGAATTTTTCATGTGATTTAATGTCGATACGAAAAAAAGCGAAATAAAATTGCAAAAACGAGATACAAGGTTCTGTGCGAACGAATCGAGTGGCGTTTGCAGCTACCGGACTAAGTTGATCACGTGACGGTTGAGGATCGCCTCAGTGTCATGGCCTGTCTTTCTCGTTGGCCTCGTTCATCCATCATCACCATCCTCAAGCAGGCATTGCCATGACTTTCAATCTTGGATCACGGTTTCCAAGATAAAGTGGAAATCTTCTGCTCTTAACTCTTAACATATTACAAAATGACGTTCCTAAAGGTATTACTTCTGGGTGTTCTTTTTCCAATTTCCGCAGTGTATACGACATGTGCTGATTTTTCATTCGTACCTGATAAGCAATCAAGATTTGTTTGACCTTAATGGTTAGGGAGATAGTGTTCCAAGCAGGCAAACTTTGGTTTTGTGTTAATTCTGACACAGGCTTGGTAGGACATGCCTTTGTATCAGGTCTTAACAAACTAGGATTCTTCGCTGTCCAAACCAAAACTAGAAGAACACGCATCACCTCTGGCGAATACGGGAATCTCGTTTGCAAAGGGATCTAACACTACTGCTTATGGTATTGCAGTACTTTCCTTAACCTGTGTGGAAGTGGGAGGATGGTTGCTGTTTAGGGTGTTACAACACCTCCCTTAATCTGGGTAGAAGAAGGAGGGGTGCTACCTAGGGTGTTCCAGTACCTTACATAATCTGGGTGGAAAGAGGAGGAGGATTGCTGCTTAGGGTGTTACAGCACCTTCCTTAATCTGTGTGGAGGAGGCTTGCTGCTTAGGGTATTACAGCTCCTCCCTTAGCCATGATGGAAGGGGAGGAGGGTTGCTGCTTAGGGTGTTACAGCACCTTCCTTAATCTGGAGGAAGGAGAGTTGCTGCTTAGGGTATTACAGCTCCTCCCTCAGCCATGATGGAAGGGGAGGAGGGTTGCTGCTTAGGGTGTTACAGCACCTTCCTTAATCTGTGTGGAGGAGGGTTGCTGCTTAGGGTATTACAGCTCCTCCCTTAGCCATGACGGAAGGAGAGGAGGGTTGCTGCTTAGGGTGTTACAGCACCTTCCTTAATCTGTGTGAAGGAGAGTTGCTGCTTAGGGTATTACAGCTCCTCCTTAGCCATGATGGAAGGGGAGGAGGGTTGCTGCTTAGGGTGTTACAGCACCTTCCTTAATCTGTGTGGAGGAGGGAGGATGATTACTGCTTAGGGTGTTACAGCACCTTCTTTAATCTGGGTGGAAGGAGGAAGGATGATTACTGTTTAGGATGTTACAGCACCTTCCTTAATCAGGGTGGAGGATAACTATTACGGCACCTCCCTTAGTCTGTGAAATGTCGGAATCGAAAATAATAAAACTTTTCAGAGGTGCTGTTCCAGGTCTTCGGTGGAAAAGGCCACGCTAACTGCAATTGAGTGAAAAGATTATAAATCAGTTGCATCTTGTGAGGATATGGGAAATGTGGCGTGGCCTATCGCATATTCTTAATCTGAAACCACGAAACAATAAACGTGAACCAATCAGCATGAGCTGAAACTACCGAAAAAAATGTGAAATTTTGTTTTTCTCAGCCACAAACATACACAAGCAGAAATTGAAAAAAGAACACCATTAACAATTGAAGCGTAATCTAGGAGATTTATTTAGTAGAGACAACTTGTTGAGAAAGGACAGTGATCACACATGTGAAGTGATTCAATGTTCATTTTACCTTTTATGAGTATTACATTTTAAAGAAGGCACATTTTGATAAGGTGTTGAACCTCCTCGAGCAGCAATACAAGCTTCCAATCTGGCATACAATCGGTCGTACAAATGCTGGATATCACGCTGGGAGATACCATTCCATGCGCTTACAACTTGGATGCGTAATTCAGCAGTGGTCGTTGCCTTCCATGGTGGTCCGCAGAAGAGTCTTTGTCCGATCCAATCCCAGATATGCTCGATTGGAGACAAGTCCGGAGAACCAAGGAAGTTGGTGCACTGCCTGAAGAGCATGTTTAATTGCCCGGGTGGGCGTTATCCTGCTGGAATATCACATTTGGGATTACAGTCAAATATGGCAGGACGACCGGCTGTACGATGTTGCTGACATAAGTATTGCTATTCAGTGTACTCCATACAAACACCAGACACATATGAGAGTGATACCTAAGCGCTCCACACACCACGATACCCAGCATAGGCCCTGTGTGGCGCTGGCTGATGCGCGATAGAAGAAGCTGCTCGCCTTATCGCCTTCGGACGCGTAAACGACCATCTGGCACTCCCAAGCAGAATCGGCTTTCATTACTGAAGACCATAGACTGCCATTTTCCCTTCAATGAACTCGTTCTTGACACCACAGCAAACGTGCTCGACAGTGGTAACCATGCCAGTGGCACGCATGCCCGTAGTCCTGCTTCCAAAAGACAATTGCGTGTGATTCTTGTAGACACCCTTATTACAACTGAGGATCGAATTTGTGACGCCATAGCCGTCTTCTCTGCCACCGCTGCCCTTCTGATACGCAGATCTTCTCGTGCGTGCGTAACTTTGTGCTGTCCGGTACAGCATTTGCGAGTGTGTGAATGCTCTTCTGACCATCGACGCTACCATCGTACCACTGCCGATACCTCTTGTCCAATGCGGTGTGCAATTTGATGAAAAGACGAACCTGCTTCCCGAAGACTCACTATACGACGTCGCTCAAACTCAGCGAACTGAACAAATAATGCGTGCCTGCATCGTCCAGGCACGGTAGCTTCTTCTTCAAAGAGCACTGAACAACACGACACAAGACGAATAACTTCTTTCTTCACTCCCTAGTCCTTAAATACGCGCTGCGTACATTTGCATGTTATCCTCCCCAGTGACGTCATTATTTCATCCAATGACTTTCAATCTCGGATCACGGTTTCTACTACCCTTAACTATTAACATATTATAATATGACGTTCCTAAAAGAATTCCTTCTGGATGTTCTTTTTTCAATTTCCGCCAGTGTATATAGAGTTGAATTCAAGAAGACAAACGAACTTTAGTGGTTAAAGGGATAAGCTGCTTCTGTAGAAATTGCCTCGAATGCGCATGTGCTAATCAAAAGTCCCCTTCCTTCTCCCTCTCATGAAAAAGAACGTTTTGGTCATGCTACTCTATTTGGTGTATCAGCATTTTGTTTTAAACCTATTGTTAAAGAAGAACACTTAGGTTCACCCCCCCCCCTTTAAAAGAAGAAACAGAAAGAATCTTGGATACGCGTCTGCGTATAGGAATATTAGAAATATGAATATCGGAGGAAATGTTTTATGAGAGGTTAATTTTTCTCTCCCATAGATTCCTATTTGAGCTCAGAGAATTGTCTACTTTACCAATGCTCCTAGCATTATTATTATTAGAATTTGTCCTTAGTGGCTTGCAGTAAAGTCAATGTAAGGAAATATTAGATATTAATTTAAATGTTGAAGTGGATTGATGCCCCGGTACATTTGGGAAATTAAAAGGAAATATCAAGGACAGTACAAAAAATACAGACAGTGTACAGAAATTGAATAACTATTCGATACATAAATAAAATGAGAAGAAGCTACGAAGACAAACATATAATATGAAATAGATAAAGTAAAGATAGGAAAAAGAAAAATATAAATTCATCAGGGGGGAAAATATTAAGGACAGAGAATAATAGGAGATGATTGAACAGAGGGGAAAGGATTACGAAAAATCGAGAGAAATAGCAAATTGTTGGTCAAACGTTTCAATATTCTAATAAGAGTGAAGTAATATAGTCTTTGAATTTTGTTTTAGAATTTAAAGAAGTGATATCGCTCGGTAGAGAGTTCCAAGTTGAGGTTGCTTGAAAGGCAAAAGAAATTTCACCACAGTACTTAGCTTTGAAAATCTTGGGAGTAGAAAACATTTTATTATCGGAGCGAAGGATGTGGCGATGTCGAAATCGAATATAGGGTGTAAGAATCGAATGAAGGGGATGAGACTTGTTACAAATAGTGTCGTGAATAAGGGTAAAACCGCAACTTTCTTCTAGACTCAAGAATGGGAATTTGGTAGTTGGAACGAATATCAGTAAGTGTTAAGACATTCTCGTTTGTTAAAATAGATTTTGTGAGCTTCATTTTGAACATTTTCTAAGTTATAAGAGTTCTTTTTATTAATACCAAAAAGAGTGGAAGCACAGTATTCGAATTTCAGTCGGATGTAAATTTTGTAGAACGATGGGGCATAGGAGGATATATAGTTTCGAATGTACCTCAATATATAAGTTCTTTTAGAAGCTGAAGTGACGGTTTTATTAACGTAAATTCCAAAGTCAAGATTCTTATCTAACGTCATACCTTAAGTACTTCATGGAAGTGGAAACTGTAATATGGATGTCATTAATTTTAATGGTTGTGTCAGGCGGGGGAGAATTTGAAGTTGGAAAAAAACAATATCGGTTTTCTTGATATTGACAGTGAATCCATTTTTAGTATACCAATGAAGCACGTCATGAATATTATTTTCTATTTCTTGTTTTAGAGAAGTGAGAGAACTTGAGGGAAAAGAAAGAAGACAATCGTCTGCATACATAAAAATATTGTAGTTGGTGGAGGATTCTAGAAGATCATTAACAAAAAGGTTGAAGAGAAGTGGGCTAAGAATGGTTCCTTCAGGCACACACCGATTGATTTTAAGAGGTATAGAGATCTCATTAGTGCTTAATTTAGTTCAGATAACACGTTTGTTGAGATAATTTTTAAACCAGGAAAGAGCTGGGGGCAATAGATAAAAATTATAGCAGAGTTCTTACAAGATAAGTTTGTGTTCAACTGAATCAAATGCTTTCGAGATGTCAAGGGAAATGAGTCCGACAACCATTTTAACTTTGCTGTCTAAAGCCAATCTCCATTGATTCACAACAAGTGTCATGAGAGTTTCAGTTGACCATATTTTCCTAAATCCGAATTGTCTGCACAAATGTAAATCAAATTTGTCAACAAAAATTGATAATTGTCTCTAGATATTTTTTTTAAATTTTGCTTATAGCACATGTAACTGAAATAGGCCAATAGCCCAGATGGTTAGAAGGATTTAAAATTTAGGTATAGGTGAGATGATGGCTTCTTTTCATTAAACTGGAAATTCATTAGAGTTAAATGAGCAACTAGATCACAAAGGGGGCAAAAATTAATGGGGAAAGTTTTTTTGAATCAAGACAAGGATTCCATCTGATCCAACACTGTGAGTGTTTTTTTTAGTAAATGTACAAGATTAAGAATTTCGATTTCAGTAACATTTTAGAGCTTAAAAGTTTCCAAATTATTAAATGATTTATTGGAATAGAACAATGACTCATTTGCATCTGAATGATTTTCTGTAGAAGTGCAGGATTTACAGAATACATTATTTAAAACATTAGCAGTGTCTTTAGGATCATAGAAGGAGTTGTCGTTGTAAACGAGCTTATTAATTTTGGTTTGGTTTCTTAAGTTATCAGTAATAGAATCAAAAATTCGAAATATTTCATTATCATTTGGATTAATACGAAAAGTCGATTAAGAAAATATAAACGCTTCGCATTTTTAATACTACTGTTGACCACATTACGGAAAGTTTTCTAGTTCTTCCATGTGTATGGGTGATTAGGGTTAATAGTATTCTTAAAGTGTTTGTTTTTTAATGTGATCATCTTCAGAAACTCTTTTGTAATCCAAGGCTTTTGAGAAGGGCGAACTCTGAAAGTTTTATAAGGAGCATAAGTATCAAGTGCAAAATTGATTAAACAGGAGAGATGTTGTGCCTTTGAGGTAGGAGTTGTGCATTCGGAAATACTTTTGTGGAAAGGGAGATATTTTGCAAACTCAAAAAACTCATCTTTGTTGAAATTTTTAAAGGATCTTTTTGAAATTTAATCTTTAGGTGCACGAGATGAATAATACAATACAGATGGGCTAATAATAAAATGATCACTAATGTATTCGAAGAGAATAAGTGTATGCTTGTGAAGGTCGATTGGAGAAAATCACACGAATGAGAGATTCACTGTGGTCAGTAATGCGAGAGGGCAGTTTGTTTAAAGTTTAAACGTATATGTCCGAATGTTGTTAGGCAGATTTCAAGCTTGGAAAACGCAGAATTATGTTTTAGAGCATCGATATTAAAATCTCCCGTAAGAATGGAAGTAATGTTGCAAGGGAAGCGTTCAAGGACTGAGTACTATGAATTAATAAAATCTTCAAAATTGATGTTCGGAGGACGGTAAAGTGTGACGAAAATAAGAGTAGGGTTTTGTTTATTGATAGGTATGATTCTGACCCAGAAGTCTTGGAAACAAGACTAAGAAGGAATAGGCATTAGTTCGACATTAAATGTTTCCCTCGCATGTAATGCAAGTCCTCCTCATTTCCCACTTGATCTGTCGATGCCGAAGAATTTTGATCCTTTTAGTTCAAGGAGATCATCTGGAAGTGCGATAGTGAAGAGCAAAGGATATGTAAGTGCAATTACATCAAATTTCAAAATATCAGAACTCAGCAGAGAGGAGTGTTTGGATTTAAGAGAACGAATATTGAGATGACAAAGAATTAACCAACAGTGAACTTGGGGAAAATATCTGAGACAACTGGGTAGCAGAAGAAAATTTATGTTGGTGGTAGAGAATGGTGACATGAAGTTACCAAAAAATGCACAAATGGGAAAAAAGGAAAAAGTAATAAAAATAAATGCGAAAAGATAGGAATTAGACTAATGGGTTTATATCAGTCGTAAAAGTATTCGAAGCAGTCGAAATCTTAGAAAGGAAAAAAAATATGCAGTTTAAGAACAACAGAAGAAGGGAAAGATAGAAAACAAAATTGCTCAAAGGATGCTGAAGATCAGAAAAGAAATTGTTAAAAACTAATTTTAAAGTTCATTTAATTGATTTATTCTCTGCTGCTTCTGAAATAAAGAGAGATTTTGTTTTCGTGTTGAACACTCTCGAAAAGCAAACTTTAAAAACAACGCAACTGAGAGCTACAAATATACAGGGTGATTCAAAACTCTTGGGCCAAACTTTAAGGGGTGATAGAACACACCTAAACAAGCACTTTTCGTCATACCATGCATGGTCGGAACTCAAGTGGTGAAGCGCTAGAGGGCGCTTTCCAGTGAACACTTATAAGCGCTGGTTTTCGCACTCCTCCTCATTTCAACCGTGGAATTGCAGAACAGATGGATTGTTTCACGAATCAGGAGAAGGCGGACATGCATTTCAGGTACGGAACTGCGGACGGGAATGTGAGGGAAGCCCAAAGACTGTACAAGGAGTGCTTTCCGACCAGACGCGTATCTGATTATAAAATCTTTCAGCGATTGCACCGGTATCTGTGCGAAACGAGCTCCTTTGTCAGCGGCTTGCAGGATACAGGGCATGCAAGGAGTGTGAGGACGCCACGTGTTACAGAGGAAATTCTTCTTAGGGTTGGATATCGTCCGGAATGTAGCACGTGAGCAATTTCCCATGCCGTAAGTGTGCCCCAATCGACGGTGTGGCGAGTTCTACGAGACGAACGATTACACCCCTACCATTCACAGAGGGTGCACGCCTTGACACCTGCAGATTATCGGCCTCATGTGGATTTTGCACAGTGGTTCCTGCAGCAGACTGTGGCGCAACCGGACTTTGATGTACAAGTCTTATTCACTGACGAATCACCTTTACACATGAGCATTTTTAATACCCACAATTCACATGTAATAATTCATAGTAATCCGCATGCCATACGTCCACATTCATACCAGCAGCGTTTCTCCATAAATGTTTGGGCTGGAATCTTCCATGACCATTTGATTGGCCCATACCTTCTGCCATTCTGACTGAAAGGGAGAACGTACCTCGTATTTTTACAAGAAGTCTTGCCAGAATTACTGAACCCTGTTTCAGCAAACATTCAAACACGTATGTGGCTCCAACACGACGGAGCGCCACCCCATTTCAGCGTGGATGTGCAGAACGCCTTGGATGCAACATTTCCAGGACGATGGATTGGTTGGGGTGGTCCCATCGCTTGGCCGCCACGATCGCCCAATCTCTCATGTCTGGACTTTTTCCTATGGGACCATATGAAAAGCCTCATCTACGATAGCCCATCGATTCCAATGAGGGCCTTGTTGCCAGGATTTCTATTGCCGCTGCCACTGTAGAGAAATGCCTGGTGTTTTCGCCCATGTACGCCGTTCACTACGTCGAAGGTGTGAAGCCTGCATTAATGTTGGCTGCTCTTTTTCTTTTGAGCAGTTTCTGTAATTTGTTCAATAAAATTCTGTACTTTCTGTTCTGTAATTTGTTCAATAAAATTCTGTACTTTCTGTTCTGTAATTTCTGCAATTGTTTCAAACCTCTTCTGTCATTCTTGCGTTTCTTCATTTCCTGACCCAGTAACTGCTAACCCCTAGCGCTTCACCGCTTGAGTTCCGACCATACATTGTATGACGAAAAGTGTTTGTTTAGATGTGTTCTATCACCCTTAAAGTTTGGCCCAAGAGTTTTGGATCACCCTGTACAGGTCTTGATTATTGTTTTCAATTGTTTTAGAGCGAAATCTTGTTCACAGAATTCGTATTAGTTGGGAACTGGGTGTGTGTATAAACATTTTATCACTTTCTATAAATAGCTTTTCAGAGAGAGTCATTCAGTCTCTTTAGTAAGGGATGTCATAATCTTGAAGAGTGGCAATACAAAGACAGACACCAAATTCAAAAGGCATCAGAAAGGTAATAGCAACGGAATGGAAAAAAGAATGGCAAGCGGTAACACAGGCATGATTTTGGAGAGGGGTGAGTATGAAAACATTTCTTCACCTTTTCGTCAACTGATGAAATAAAATTTACCCAAAAAGTGGGGGGTAGCTTAAACCCTCATTCAGCCCCCATTATGGTCAGGGCCGGATCTAGGAAGGGGACAAGCCATTCCGAATGCCAGTAAGCGTAAGGGAGGCAAAAAGTGATTCAACTTAGGTCGTTTTGGAGCATCTTCTGTTCAAGAGACTTTTCACTTTGCAGTAGAGTCAAAAGTGGATATCAGGTGTATTGGCAAATTGAAAAACTACTTCAAATATCGAACTTCGTTTCTATCTCGTTTTCAAAGAAAAAGTTAATAGTTTCGTTTTGTCGTCTCTTTGTCTGCCCATCAGGAGACAACGAGCTTTTTTATTACAGAGATATATTAGAAATTCTTTTTATGTTGGATAGGAATTGATGAAATATTACGGTATGCACTTTCCGAATCTCCCAACAGCTATAATTGCTCCCTCTAGCGGTGAAATAAGTTGAAAATTCCAAAATTTCAAACAAATATTGCAAACTTTTTATAAACAACTATTGTATTTACGATCGAAATCTGAAATTTTGGCGGTGAAATGTGAAGGACACGAAACTTCCACTGTCAACAATGGTTGGTGTTTTAGATCCAGGGGGTGGGGGGGGTGGGGGGTGGAGAAAAGTAACTTTTTTGTTTTTAGAGATAAATGAAAAATCCTTTTCTGGGTTAGATGGGAATTGATGAAATATTATGATTCGCTCTTTCGGAATGTTTTTAAAACTAATTGCGCCCTCTAACGGTGGAAAAAGTTGAAAATTACAAAATTTAACGAATATTGCAACGATGTATTAATGATAGAAAAATAAAATTTTGGTGGTGGAATGTGAACTTCATAAAGTTTCAATTGGAAGCAATTAAAATGATAATTAGAAAACTTTTTTTAAAGTTTGACTGATAATAATAAAATATTATAATTCGCATTTTTCAAATACTTAGTATTTGTAATATATATCTCTTTACAGATCACTAAATTGGAAACTGCATAACTGTTAACGAGTTTTACAAATAACATGTATACAATAGAAATTTGAAATTTCAGTGATGGTAGTTCTTTTTTAAGAGATATTCCATTGACAGCAATAATCTACCCACTTTTCTGAGAGAGGTGTGTGAAATACAACTTTTTTAATTTAAGAATTAAAGGATGAATACGTTTATATTGTATAATTATTAACAAAATACTGTTTGCATTTTTATATTCTTTAAGGCAATTATAATAGAGTTTAAATATTTGTTATGTAGATGATGATGATTGGCAAATCATCATCATCTACATAAAAAATTAAGTTAATCATTTAAGTGTTCCTTAAATGATGAGGCCAACGAAGATTAGAACATCTCCCTCCTTTGGAGAACGTTTAGATTTTGCTCTTGTAGAGAAAGGAAGAAGGAATGATGTTCGCCATTTCACAGATTGCGGAAGAAATCTGCCATGCCAGATGCGAGGATCGATTCTTCGCACGGCAGGTGTCGTAATAAAAATCGCAGATCCTAAAATTTAGACACTTCTTTTTCATCTTTTTTAGGCCACCAGAGGGTGAGCTGTTAATCGTTTGAGGGCATCGGTTGCTGAGAAACGAAACAATTGTAAAATTGTTAAACAATAAAAACATGAAATTAATTTTTGCTTCGTCGTCATGAAGAAGAGAAAATGCGATTGTTGACATCACTATCAGCCAAAGAAATGAAGTTGCGGTCCAAGATGACGGTTGCCATAGAAACAAATATCACTCTTCTGTTGTTCGACTCCCTTCCCCCCGTTATTAGGTCAAAGGTCATTTTTCCGTTGTGAGTGGCGGCGGTTGGAGAAAAGAAATTCATCGCTAACTTCTCCTCCGCCTATCAGCTGACTTTGCACTTTCCTGTTGCCTTGTCTCCGCAGCCCGTCCCTCGTGCGCTCCTGTAACCATAGATACCGGTGCAAAGTGCTTCGATGAACTCCTTCCTTGCACAACAGGAGGACTTTCGATTGTGACCCTAAACAGCTCTCCGCCGTTAAATGAACGACTTGGCACGGTTTGCACAATCCCTCCCACCCAGATTGCAATGATTCCATTGCTTGAGAATGGCATCAGGCACTGCATTCCTTATTAGGAAATTCTACTGAGTACAGCGTCGTCCTTTTCAGTCCCATCAAGCTTGTTGTCTTTTCCACTGATATCTCATGCCTTTCCTCTGGGATTGGTATCATATTTTGGAGAATTTTAAAATTGGCACTCTGTGTACTGATATTACAATGAATTCATTCCCCCCTCCTTTTCCACCATCGCTTCACACTACATATCCCCTCTGATATCCCTAACCTTTCCTCTGGAATTTGCAATTTCTAACTGTGTTAAGTGTAATAAGTGATATTTGACTCTTTCCTCTCCATATTCTATCATTAGCCATTCCCCTTCCACCCAAATAGCCATTTGCTTCTCTCTAGCTTCCAAAGAATATTCTAATAACAACTAAAATTCATATCTATTTATGTTATCTATAATATGAGATATTTGGTTCCCTTATCCCCATATTCTATCATTAATCACCACCACCCTTCCACCCATATATCCTTTTCCTCCCCTATTGCTTCTAAAGTATATAACAATAATTATTTTAAATTATATATTTATCTGTGTTATCTATAATATGTAATATTTGGTTCTTTTCTCCCTATATCGTAACAGCAGCTATCCCCACCTTCCACCCAATTATCAATTTCCTTCCCTCTAACTTCTAAAGCATATACCAACATCAATTTTAAATTAACTATCTGTGTTATCTATAATATGAGATATTTGTTTCTTTTCTCTCTATATCATAACATTAGCTATCCCCCCTTCCACCCAATTATCCATTTCCTTCCTTCTAGCTTCTAATGCTTATATCAATAATTACTTAAATCAATATCTATTTATGTTATCTATGATATGTAAGCCTTGGGTATTTTATGTCCTTAGCCAATCATTACCGTTACCCTATAATTACTTTAAATTAATCTCTATGTTTATTTTCTATAATGCATTCTTCATTATGTGATATTTTATTCTTTTCCACACGATCACCCCCACCCCCTCCTCTTTGCTCCTTTCTGATCTCGTCTACCACTAGCCGTGTCACGTGCTTCAGTGGGGACTCAGCGGAGCATGGGTCCACACTGCTCTGCTTTCGGCTGGCCTGCTCCACTGCCTTGGTGAGTGGTGGGGGTTGGGGGTGAGAGCCCCGACCAGCATCACTCCTTCCAAGCCAGTTTCTGTCCCCCTAAGGTCCACGGGCACCCGTTGGTCTTCTCCTCTTCCGATGCAGACAAGGTCCGGTGGGGTTCTACTACACGGGACCTTAATCTCCCATCCCCAGTGAACGCATCTCCTTCATACCACACTCTTTCCTATCAACCTTTACTTCCTTTATATAACGGCACACTTTAAGTACAACAATGTATAAATAATAAATAAAAAATAAATACCCCCTCAAGCAGCTGCTTGCCACAGAGGTCTGACAGAAGACTTCCCTCGTACCACAATGATTAAAAAACCAGACTCATATTGATTTTCAGCAACGGTCATGCTCAAAATGACAGGTCCTTTCTCTGCTGTCCCACAGTATAAGGTTTCTCCATTGAAGGTTTTTCTGTAAAGTAGATGGTGATACATGGCATTTCCCATCAGATGCAGTGCTGTCTATGTACAGCGGAACATCGGGTCTTGCCATACAATTTATTACAATTGTCCCCCTGCTATTCCTTTTCACCCTGAGAGCAACAAACATCCCTTCTACTACTCCGTTCTGCTCTAACATCCATACCTCTGCTACTCCTCTTCACTCTGAGAGCAACAAACATCCCTTCCTTCATTTACTCCTTTTTCCCCTAATATCCATCTCTCAGCTATTCCTCTTTACCCTGAGAGCAACAAACATCCCTTCCACTACTCCTTCCTGATCTAACATCCATCCCTCTGCTACTCCCTTTCAACCTGAGAGCAACAAACATCCCTTCCGTCATCTACTCCTTTTTGCCCTAACATCCATTCCTCTGCTACTTCTCTTCACCCTGAGAGCAAAAAACATCTCTTCCTTCAGCTACCCCTTTCTGCCCTAACATACATCCCTCTACTACTCCTCTTCACCCTGAGAGCAAAAAACATCCGTTCCTTCATCTACCCCTTTCTGCCCTAGCATACATCCCTCTACTACTCCTCTTCACCCTGAGAGCAACAAACATCCCTTCCGTCATCTACTCCTTTTTGCCCTAACATCCATTCCTCTGCTACTCCTCTTCACCCTGAGAGAAAAAAAACATCCGTTCCTTCATCTACCCCTTTCTGCCCTAACATACATCCCTCTACTCCTCCTCTTCACCATGAGAGCAACAAACATCCCTTCCTTCATCTACCCCTTTCTGCCCTAACATACATCCCTCTGCTCCTGCTCTTCACCCTGAGAGCAACAAACATCCCTTCCGTCATCTACTCCTTTTTGCCCTAACACCCATTCCTCTGCTACTCCTCTTCACCCTGAGAGCAAAAAACATCCGTTCCTTCATTTACCCCTTTCTGCCCTAAACATACATCCCTCTACTACTCCTCTTCACCATGAGAGCAACAAACATCCCTTCCTTCATCTACCCCTTTCTGCCCTAACATACATCCCTCTGCTTCTGCTCTTCACCCTGAGAGCGACAAACATCCCTTCCGTCATCTAATCCTTTTTGCCCTAACACCCATTCCTCTGCTACACCTCTTCACCCTGAGAGCAAAAAACATCGTTCCTTCATCTACCCCTTTCTGCCCTAACATACATCCCTCTGCTCCTGCTCTTCACCCTGAGAGCAACAAACATGAAAAAAATCATCTGCTCTAACATCCCTTCCCTCTGTTACTCCTTTTCTCCCTCAGAACAAGAAACACCCCTTCCCCCCCTGCTACTTATTTTCTCCCTCAGAACTAGGAACATCCCCTCCCCCTTCTACTCGTTTATATCCTGACATTGCTTCCCTCTGCTACTCCTTTTTTTCCCTGAGAGCAACACCATTTAGTAGGGAAGGAATGAAGCTCACTGCAAGTGCTATTCATTTGTAATAATCAGGCGACGTTTCGCACTTGACTCCGCCTCTGCCTTAATTCCCTCTGCTTCTTGGTAAGAACAAATTTGCTCTCCGCCAGTTCCTTTGGATCCTGAGAAAAGCCACCAACATCCACCATCATTTTATGCTGCCTTTTTCATCCTCGAAACAAAAGCATCTCCCCTGTGCTAATTCTTCCACTTTAAAAGCTTCCTAAGGGAGCATATAGAAGGTGTCTTTCTTTCTCCAAGTAAGAAGAGATTTGAACCGAAGATAAGTATCCCTTTAAGGTTAAGAAATTCTCTACCCATGTCAGAGTTCCATTCCGATGTATCTGGCAGTGATAATCAGAAAATGCTGTCGTCAATTTCCCACTCTGCCATTTTGGGGAGGGCGGACCTTGAGCGAAGAAATAAATTCGCTTCACGTCAAGACAGGCCCCCAAAGACTGATTTGCAATGTACTCCTCGACCCTATGAGTCGCTCGCGCCATCCAATGGAGCATGACGCGAAGAAGGTCACGAGACCGGTTGCACGAAGGACACCCTCGTCACTCGGCTGCAGGGAAATATCGTGTCCCTCGGAGGAAAGATTTATCCGATATTCGGAAAGTGTCGCTATGAATCTGGCTTCTTTATGGCAGACGCTGCCTCGAATGTTTGTACCTGGGATACAGCAGATTGGAAAGATAAATCCAGGATGTTGTTTTCCCTCATTCGACGCATCGCGGATAGCAGGAATCGTCTGTATGCTTTTCTTTGTCGCTTGCAAAGACCTTCGAACATTTGACAACAAGTTTCAAGTGAAGAAACGGATTCATTAAATCAAGTGATAGTTCAACGGAAAATATTTAACAATATATTTTATAATTATGCATTTTCTTCTTTTGCCTCAATCTCTTCGCCATTTTGCATCTTCTTCTTTTGCCTCAATCTCTTCGCCATTTTGCATCTTCCTCTTTTCCCTCAATCTCTTCGCCATTTTGCATCTTCCTCTTTTGCCACAATTTCTTCGCCATTTTGCATCTTCCTCTTTTGCCTCAATCTCTTCGCCATTTTGCATCTTTTTTTGCCTCAAAATCTTCTCCATTTTGCATCTTTTTTTGCCTCAATCTCTTCTCCATTTTGCATCTTCCTCTTTTGCCTCAATCTCTTCTCCATTTTGCATCTTCCTCTTTTGCCTCAATCTCTTCTCCATTTTGCATCTTCCTCTTTTGCCTCAATCTCTTCTCCATTTTGCATCTTCTTTTGCCTCAATCTCTTCTCCATTTTGTATCTTCTTTTGCCTTAATCTCTTCTCCATTTTGCATATTCTTCTTTTGCCTCAATCTCTTCGCCATTTTGCATCTTCCTCTTTTGCCTCAATCTCTTCGACATTTTGCATCTTCCTCTTTTGCCACAATCTCTTCGCCAATTTGCATCTTCTTCTTTTGCCTCAATCTCTTCTTCCTCTTTTGCCTCAATCTCTTCTCCATTTTGCATCTTTTTTGCCTCAATCTCTTCTCCATTTTGCATCTTCCTCTTTTGCCTCAATCTCTTCTCCATTTTGCATCTTCTTCTTTTGCCACAATCTCTTCTCCATTTTGCATCTTCCTCTTTTCCCTCAATCTCTTCGCCATTTTGCATCTTCCTCTTTTGTTTCAATCTCTTCTCCATTTCGCATCTTCCTCTTTTGCCTCAATCTCTTCGCCAATTTGCATCTTCCTCTTTTGCCTCAGTTTCTTTGGCATTCCGATCCAATAATGTTTGGCTACAAGACAAGATCATTCTCGAAAGAAGTCATCTGCAGTAATGACTTGAGTTTCATGATCCCCTCTCCCCTCCCAGCTCCTTCACTTCCTAACTCAGATCCCCTCTCCCCTCCCAGCTCCTTCACTCCTAACTTTGAACACTGGTGGGGGAGAGGGAAATACAGACCAAGTACAATCGTTTGCTTTAGAGCCTCTATTCCGAAAATGAGACAAAAATTGGGATCTTTTAATGAAGCCAAGAGCGTACTGATGGTTCCCACAGTCCCCGCGATGCGGGAGATATCCCATGATTAGGTGAGCCCTTGCAAAAAGAAAATGCAAACTTTGAGGTGAAACTTGGTATACAACTGCTTAAAGAAACAGCTCGGAATTTTATTCTATAGCTTTGATCGAATAATAACAGACCTTGAACGATCAGCTTCGTTTCTTAAGGGCCACAGAGAACTCTCTCTGTCCCAAACCCTCAGCTTGGCAGTGAACTTCTTTAACGTAAGACCACGACTCTCGGGTGTGACGTCATTTTTTCTTTCCAATTTGCGATTTCTCGCGATAACTCCAAACTCCTGCTTAGCACTAGGAAAGTTTCCAATATTACCACTATTTTTTAAATTTCCCTGTTCCTTTGTTGTTCTTGTATCACTTTTAGCTCGTTTCATAAAAAAAACGAGTTGACGTTTTTGCTTTGTCCTTTGTCTGTAGAGATGGAACTCTTTAGCTTAGAGATAATTTAAATATTCCTTTTTAGAATTTTGAGTTCAATAAATATGGACGAAATATTACCGTTCACATTTTAGGAATCTCCCAAAAGGTAAAATAGTTTCGCTCTTTAACGGTGGGAAAAAGTTGAAAATTGCGAAATTTCAAACTAATGCTGCAAACGATATAATTACGTTTAGAATTTGAAATTTTAATTATTTAATGTTAATATCGTGAAGTTTCCATTCAGAACAACGATTTTCACTTTTACCCCCAGAGGGGGTGGGATAACGCAATTACTTTTTTCCTTTAAGCGAAAATTATTTGTTTTTAGAGATAAATTGAAAATTCTTTTCGTTGGATTGGTGTTGACAAACTATTATATTTCATATTTCTAGAATCTCCCAAAAACTTCAATTGCGCCCTCTGACTGTGGGAATTTAAACGAATATTGCAAACGATTTATTTTGTGTAGAAATTTCACATTTTAGTGGTTGAGTGTGATGCTCAAGGAGTTTACGTTAAATAAATAAATAAATACCCCCTCAAGCAGCTGCTTGCCACAGAGGTCTGCCAGGAGCCTGTCAGTTTATATGCCACAGTAGGAGATCTGAGAGGATGGCAGGACCTCAGCAGAAAAACGACACACACATCCATGCCTAATACCGTGGCTCGAACCCAGGTCCCTTAGATGGCAACAACAATTTTACCTTCCACTCTCGAGGGGAGGATGGATGATTTACCCCTCAAAACTAGGGGTAAGAAAATGAGAATTTTATAGGGCTAACAATATATTACTCTTTTTACATTTTGCAATCACCCATTATTAGTAGTAATTGTTGCAGTTCGAGGAGGCAGAATTCTTAAAATGAATTCTGAAAACAAGCATCCCATATTCGGCAGAGGTGGTGCAGTTCCTTTTAGTGTTTCTATAGAGAGGAAAAGGAATCATTGGCAAAAGAATTAAGTTGAAACCATGTGAGCATTTTAATGCAAATTTTTTTTATGTCCGTTTGAAAACAACTGAAGCAATATTTTATGAAGAAAGTGATAAAAAATTATGCATCACGGCCCCAGATCTCGTGAAAAAAAAACTAAAGGGATGGGGAGGGGGCAAGCGACGCAATCGAGTCGAAAAAGGTAAAAGGGGAGAAGAAACTGGATTGCATTGCAGTGCAACAGTTTTTCGTTTCGTTTTAGAAGTTTAAAAGAAAATCCCGATAAATGCGTGAAATATACCGAAGTCCAATAAACTTTGGCCTTCATTACGCATAACTGATTCACAAGGGGTGGGGGGGGGGCGTGGCCCCTTAGATTCTGCCGTTACTCATTACGAAGATGTCGAAGTATGAATTACGAAATATATGTCAGACATTTATTATAATTATTATGTACATTTTCAAAATGTTAGTATTCAAGTATACGATGGCGCACATTGAATGGAACGAAAGGGTCCTCAAGACATTTCTTGGGGGCGCGGGGGGGGGGGAGCTGCGGCGGCGAGAATTTCCGGTACGTCACTTCAGGAAGCCTTAACTGGTTACACTAAAAAAGCAAACGAAACGGAGTTATTTCTCGTAGAAGTACGAAATGTTTGATACGAAAAAGAATTTTCTGCTTGAAAGGAGAAAGATTAACTGTTCCTCGGTTTTGTGTTTGGGAAATTTAAATATTTCTCTCGAATAAATACTTGATAAATAATGCAGACACTCAGGAGGGAAAAAGCAGCTTATGCATTTTGCCTCCTTTTCAGTTTGGCGATGATCGGTTATGCTGTTATGAGGAAAGCTTGGAAAGGATTTCTTTCGACGTCATCATGGCTCTGATTTGGCAAACGATATTCAAAGGATGAACATTTCTATTTGCATGATGAAGATGGCAATATTGTGAATGGCCCACGAGGATGTCTTTCGGAGTGCACATGCACCTCGCTTCCTTTGAACGAGGTGGTCGCAGAGGAGGAATGCTCCGTTGTCGTGACGTAACGGGCAAGCAAACGCGCAGCACAGTTGGCATCTTGCCGAGAGTGACATGTTCACCTGCACGTGGGGGAGACACACATACCGCTCACCCACCGTCCTAGTCGCCTGACAGCGAACGACTGATAGAGGCAATCACGGGGACGGCGAGCGACGCGCCACTTGCCCTCCAACCGATTCGATGCCCGATTTCGACATCGCGACCTCTGTCATGACATTACGAAGGCATCATGGGAAGTCCTTCCCTATGTTAGATTGGCGAGGGCGGGATCCCCATTTCTTCCTTCTGCGATCAGCCGACTCATTATCAGGAATCTGTTGCTTGCTAAGACTTCAAAATGAAACTCCGTAAAGAATCATCTCTTATTTGAAGAGGTTTTCTTTGGTAAATATCTGAATGCTTTGCGGCCTTGACAAATTGTTACAGATGTTATGACAATCGAACGCCAAGTTCGAAATTGCCTAAAATAAATTTGTCGATCAACAATGTTCAATATTTAAAGATTTGTAGAAGTAGAAATATGTAAATGCAGTTCCATCGTGGTAAAAAATAAAAAACCTTTAAAATTGAAGATTTCTTCATCAATGATTTCGCTTGATCGCAGAGATCGTTTCACTAGGTGATTGCCATTTCACAGAAATCGAAATTCCTCAGGGTGAGGAGAGAGTAAAGGAATTGCCATCCACTTCGGCACTCTCCTCCTCATCGCGTCGAAGCCATCGCACTCCATCGGTCATTCGGGTGCAGGGAGAAGGAATCTCTGCATCCCCCCCCCAGGGAGGAATTTTTTTGAGGGCGAGGGAACTCGAACCATATATCCATTGGTGCTCTCCTTCTGCAGAGGTATCATATCCTCAACTGATCTGAATTGCGATTTCTTTAGGAGAAGATGTTACAAAAAGTCGGCTGCTAGGAGAGGAAGGAATGGATTCCCCTCTTCATTCAGTGATGATGAGATCTGAGATAGGAGAATAGGAATTGAAGATAAAGCTTTCAAGATTCTGTGGAGAGAATGGAAAACAGGAAAGTGCATCTACACTTAAGCCTTTCTAACATTTGGTTCCTCTTTAAAACCTGCTATCTGTAGGAGTGAGCTTGGACTCGTTTGCAGACAAGAATATGAAAAGCTTGCGCTTCTGTAATCTTCGCTATTAAGTGGCTGGATTATATCTAGAAATGAATGTATCATCTGTCTCCTTCGAAGAACATCTTGTAAATGGAGAGATTGCATTTGGAGCATGAATGATGAGGAGGATTCATGAAATGAATGATTGGGAGCATCATTCATTTCTCCTCATGAATGAGGAGGGTTGAATGATGCTAAAACAATTTCCACTTTCAGTGTTGAGAGGCGGTTAAGATCATTAGAAAGCAGTCACGCAAGCAGCTGTCCATCGGCCAAGGATGCGGCCGAGAAGAAGTCGTCTCCGGCTTGATCCGTACCGCGCTGCTCCTCTCTCGTGCCAGATGATGACGAAGCTCAGTCATTGCGTCTTTCGCTTTTTTCTTTGAAACTGATTTCCTTTATGCAAGTTTTCACATGTACAGAGAAAATCATAGCAAGGTCCTGAGTCTGACTCTACCAACAAATCCTGTATACCAGTGGAGTCCGCTAATCAACAATTTCTCCTGCATAGCGCAATTTTAAATACTGAATTAGGCGCTCCCAACAACAAGCAGAATAACAGGTTATGCCACTCTGTTAAAGCAGCACCAAAACTAACTGAAACTACATTCTGCCAACAAAAATAAATAAATATCGTTGGATTTAAAACCCTAAAAGTTTTGTCCTTTTTTCTCCACGAATAAAATTAAAGACTTTTTGCCTTCACTGGCACTTAGCTAAGCTTTTCGTTCCTAACAATCACACGAAAAGACTTAAGAGTAAGTTTGGTATCTCTCCATTATAGAAGTATTTGTTTAGTCTGATTCCAAAGCTTTCACTGATCACTTAACCTGTCATTTATCATTTTTTTCTTCATCACTTAACCTATTAAATGCAAGTTCCAAATAAAAAAGTCTACTTTATGAGGGGGTATTTATTTCATTTATTAAAAAAAGTCTCCATCGCTATATTGCTCCTAAGAGCTACATCCCGATCCCTGTAGATGTCTCCTCCACCACTACATTGCTCCTGAGAGCTACATCCTGATCCTTGCAGACGTCTGCTCCATCGTTACATTGCTCCTGAGAGCTACATTCCGATACCTACAGACGTCTCCACCGTTACATTGCTCCTACGAAATACATCCCGATCCCTACAGATGTCTCCTCCACCGCTACATTGCTCCTCAGAGCTAAATCCCTAACCCTGCAGACGTCTACACCGCTACATTGCTCCTAAGAGCTACATTCCGATCCCTGCAGACGTCTCCTCCACCGCTACATTGCTCCTAAAAGCTAAATCCCTATCCCTACAGACGTCTCATCCACTGCTACATTTCTCATGAGAGCTAAATCCCGATCCCTACAGACGTCTCTCCACTGCTACATTTCTCCTGAGAGCTAAATCCCGATCCCTACAGACGTCTCCTCCACCGCTACATTTCTCCTGAGAGCTAAATCCCGATCCCTACATACGTCTCCTCCACCGCTACATTGCTCCTAAGAGCTACACTCCGAATCCTGCAGACGTCTCTTCCACTGCTACATTTCTCCTGAAAGCTAAATCCCGATCCCTACAGACGTCTCCTCCACGGCTATATTTCTCCTGAGAGCTAACTCCCGATCCCTACAGACGTCTCCTCCACCGCTACATTTCTCCTGAGAGCTAAATCCCGATCCCTACAGACGTCTCCGCCACCGCTACATTTCTCCTGAGAGCTAAATCCCGATCCCTGCAGACGTCTCCTCCACTGCTACATTTCTCCTGAGAGCTACATCCCGATCCCTACAGATGTCTCCTCCACCGCTACATTTCTCCTGAGAGCTAAATCTCGATCCCTACAGCGTCTCCTCCACCGCTACATTGCTCCTAAAAGCTAAATCCCTATCCCTACAGACGTCTCCTCCACGGCTATATTTCTCCTGAGAGCTAAATCCCGATCCCTACAGACGTCTCTCCACTGCTACATTTCTCCTGAGAGCTAAATCCCGATCCCTACAGACGTCTCCTCCACCGCTACATTTCTCCTGAGAGCTAAATCCCGATCCCTACATACGTCTCCTCCACCGCTACATTGCTCCTAAGAGCTACACTCCGAATCCTGCAGACGTCTCCACCGCTACATTGCTCCTAAGAGCTACATCCCGATCCCTGCAGACGTCTCTTCCACTGCTACATTTCTCCTGAAAGCTAAATCCCGATCCCTACAGACGTCTCCTCCACCGCTATATTTCTCCTGAGAGCTAACTCCCGATCCCTACAGACGTCTCCTCCACCGCTACATTTCTCCTGAGAGCTAAATCCCGATCCCTACAGACGTCTCCTCCACTGCTACATTGCTCCTGAGAGCTAAATCCCGATCCCTGCAGACGTCTCCTCCACTGCTACATTTCTCCTGAGAGCTACATCCCGATCCCTACAGATGTCTCCTCCACCGCTACATTTCTCCTGAGAGCTAAATCTCGATCCCTACAGACGTCTCCTCCACCGCTACATTGCTCCTAAAAGCTAAATCCCTATCCCTACAGACGTCTCCTCCACGGCTATATTTCTCCTGAGAGCTAAATCCCGATCCCTACAGACGTCTCTCCACTGCTACATTTCTCCTGAGAGCTAAATCCCGATCCCTACAGACGTCTCCTCCACCGCTACATTTCTCCTGAGAGCTAAATCCCGATCCCTACATACGTCTCCTCCACCGCTACATTGCTCCTAAGAGCTACACTCCGAATCCTGCAGACGTCTCCACCGCTACATTGCTCCTAAGAGCTACATCCCGATCCCTGCAGACGTCTCTTCCACTGCTACATTTCTCCTGAAAGCTAAATCCCGATCCCTACAGACGTCTCCTCCACCGCTATATTTCTCCTGAGAGCTAACTCCCGATCCCTACAGACGTCTCCTCCACCGCTACATTTCTCCTGAGAGCTAAATCCCGATCCCTACAGACGTCTCCTCCACTGCTACATTGCTCCTGAGAGCTAAATCCCGATCCCTGCAGACGTCTCCTCCACTGCTACATTTCTCCTGAGAGCTACATCCCGATCCCTACAGATGTCTCCTCCACCGCTACATTTCTCCTGAGAGCTAAATCTCGATCCCTACAGACGTCTCCTCCACCGCTACATTTCTCCTGAGAGCTAAATCCCGATCCCTACATACGTCTCCTCCACCGCTACATTGCTCCTAAGAGCTACATCCCGATCCCTACAGACGTCTCCTCCACGGCTATATTTCTCCTGAGAGCTAAATCCCGATCCCTACAGACGTCTCCTCCACCGCTACATTGCTCCTAAGAGCTACACTCCGAATCCTGCAGACGTCTCCACCGCTACATTGCTCCTAAGAGCTACATCCCGATCCCTGCAGACGTCTCTTCCACTGCTACATTTCTCCTGAAAGCTAAATCCCGATCCCTACAGACGTCTCCTCCACGGCTATATTTCTCCTGAGAGCTAACTTCCGATCCCTACAGACGTCTCCTCCACCGCTACATTTCTCCTGAGAGCTAAATCCCGATCCCTACAGACGTCTCCGCCACCGCTACATTTCTCCTGAGAGCTAAATCCCGATCCCTGCAGACGTCTCCTCCACTGCTACATTTCTCCTGAGAGCTACATCCCGATCACTACAGATGTCTCCTCCACCGCTACATTTCTCCTGAGAGCTAAATCTCGATCCCTGCAGACGTCTCCTCTACTGCTACATTGCTCCTAAGAACTAAATCCCGATCCCTACTGACGTCCCCTCCACCGCTACATTGCTCCTAAGAGCTAAATCCCGATCCCTACTGACGTCCCCTCCACCGCTACATTGCTCCTAAGAGCTAAATCCCGATCCCTACTGACGTCCCCTCCACCGCTACATTGCTCCTAAGAGCTAAATCCCGATCCCTACTGACGTCCCCTCCACCGCTACATTGCTCCTGAGAGCTAAATCCCGATCCCTACAGACGTCTCCTCCACCGCTACATTGCTCCTAAGAGCTACATCCAGATCCCTACAGACGTCTCCACTGCTCCTTTTTTGTATAATGTTAAAAGTTAAATTACGAAAACCTTTCTCCATTTCAATATTTCCGTTCTTTATTTCTCATTTTGTATTATATTTGGAATTTGCGTCATAGTTTAATTTAATTTTGAGTTCGAAGCTGTCTTCCATTAGAGGTAAAGGAGTTGAATTTTTGAGACAATACGACGCGGCTTATGTTGAGAGATGCCTTACTGGAAAACACCGATATAAGTAAACCTAGTTTGAATAATAAATGTGGAATAATCCAGACCCCCATTTCATATATATGTTTAAAAAAATTGTTAATTAAATTCGTATCGCGACTCGTCATATGTTCCCTCAACATATAAATTCGTGAATACTGATGAAAACTGAAAGGCGCACAATTCTGCTTTATAGATTTATTAAAGCCCCTACAAAGGTCAGTTTTGCCTTCAGGTGTAAGAGGAAGTTTCAGGACTGAAGAGTGCGACATGAGGTGAACTTGCATCTTCTACGTCAATGCTTCTGCGAGCTTTGATGAATTGTTGTGTTGAACTGACCATTAGGGAGAGTAAAATTATGTAGTTTGCTAATGATTTTGTATTATAGATAATAATATTAAGTGTGCCAGCACAAGATTTAAATTCGGCCCTGTCTAAAAAAATTTCTCCCCCACCCCCATCAAGCAGCTGCTTACCGCAAAGGGATGGTGGGCACTCAGCAGAAAGAGATCACAACAGCATCCATGCCTTACCTGGGGGTCAAACCCAGGTCCTTTTGATCAACAGCCAAACATGCGAACCACTTGGCTTTGGGCTAAGAAATAGGGAGATTCTGCGGCTGTTGAAAAATTCTGAAATTTTCAAAAAGAAAACTATATTTTCGAAAACGAACTATGAAAAGCAAACGGATGAAAATTGTAAAACCTTAAATACATCTAATTTTATGTATTTTGCTGGTTTTTGCATTCACACAAAAAATCGTTTGGCGTTTTACTACGTTGTCCTATCGACGAAAAATAAGAAACCGAAAAATCCGATCCATATCAAACACCAAATGTACCTTATAAATTAATATGTAATCCACAACTTAAGAGAAACTAAAGTTTTATACATTAAAATCTCTCGGATATACAGTGAGCAGGTAAACAGTTAACGAAATGTTTATTACAACACGAGAATAAATTTCATTCTAAAATAACTTCCTGTAAAACTTACAAATGGGAGATTAATTTCTCAACTTGCACTCTTACCTGCATTACTTGAAATCTTATTCCCTGAATATATGGATTCTAGTCCGTTTTTTACTTTGCAATGCCATCTACCTAATTATTAAGAACACAAAATACTTCCGCGATATCGAATGCTCTCAAAGAGAATGAAGTTTGCAGTTTTGTGACTTGAATATATCCACTAATAACAATTTCAATCAATGGATGAATCGGACAATGCAAATCGCAATATATTATTTTTATCTATAAACCATAAAGTATTATTTCTTAAAACAAAATTAAGCCAAGTGCCTAGATACGAACAGATGAAAAAGGGGAAATAACTTTTATTTTTTGTAAAACTAGCTATAAGAAATAGCCATATTTTATAAGACATTGAGTGTGTCCCTCGTTGTCAGCATTTGTCAGTGACATCAGTGAACGCGGTCCTTTGCTATCAGCGCTAGTGATATTATAGTTTAATTCAAAAACGTTTAGCAAATTTTGGGGACAACTTTTCAGAAAATTCTCTGATCGGTCTCATATTTTTGGTACGAGGTTTCCTTGGGATATACTGTATTTCGTTTGAAAATCAAATCTCTATCTTTGATAGAACCAGAGATGGACTTAGGAGAATGGTAAAACGATGCGCACTATCTAAAGCTGTAAGAGAAAATCTGAGTTCGATTTTGAGACTGCTGAGTGACATATGCATTCCCATCCCCTCTAAACGTTGGCGGGCTATCTGCTAATTAGATACTTAAATTAACACTTTTTAAATGAATAAATAACCATTAACTTATTAACTTTTGTTTTTACATCGCTTTCACTGTTACACATATTAGAAAACGAAGTCATAGGAACATTCTGATCGACGAGAAATATTAAATTTTCATATTACCATGATTTAGACACGTAACCGTTATCTGTACCATTATCAGACACCCTAGATTTCATAACTTTCTTCTGCTCTTTTCAGAAAGAGTTAGGTAGATTATTAAAAGAAATAAAAGATAATAATTCAGCCACACCATTGCTATATTTTGCTTCCAAATATTTTAATACGAATTTACATAACTTTGCAATTTCCAATTTTCGTGTATTTCTCTTATATTTTCAAAACTTTATGATGCATCTAATTATACGAATGTCGTGCAATATGATAGGCGTCCGCTTAACATCGTTAATTTCCTCTTTAAAACACGATCTGTAGGGATCGGACTTTTTGATGTGAGGGAAATGTATCCAATATATATTTTTTACAGTATACCGACTGAATGTAGCCTCGACGAATCATAGTATTAGTACTCGTAGGTTACTTCACAAAATATTTTCATAATTTTGCACATTTTCTATAATACCTATAGTAGTAATAACATTAGTTATTACGGTTATGAGAACAGTAACACATAGTTAAGAAGTTATAAACCATTTCAGCAGATGTGAATTGGAGAAATTAAGCTGACAGACATCGGGACGCGGTAAGACATGGTTTACGTTTACTTTATATATGCTCAACAGTAGTGTAATACTATAAAAAAAAAATACGAAATTCATATATGTAATTTGGAATGAGAAAACTGGACATAGGACAATAAAGGAGAATTCCACCTCGTTTATTAAAAAAATTACACTTTCCTTTGATGACCCCTCGCGAGTCGGTGCCATTACTGATGACAGTGGCAATGACTCTAGCAGCCTCTAGTGGTTAGTAAAGATGTGAAATATTATGCAAAGCAATTGAAAAAGTGCGTCCAATGAAAGAAATTTCTGCTCATCGAATTCTGTGGATTGAATATGGAAGATGCAACTGCCACTGTAATATACCATAACCAATGCAGTAGCGATGAAGTGAGATTCTCCATACACTCCTAGCTCGACTAGCCTGGCAAATAGGTGCTTCTGTTAATTATACTGTATAATACAGCAGAAAAATATGAAGAATATTATATAAATGTAAACTTTATGTTAGAAACAATTTATTAAAGTTATGAAAATACTTTTACTTTTATGTCAAAACATTTAAATATATTTAATTTATATTTCTTATTTTTTAATGAGAATTTTAAGGGAACCATTGCTTCCCTTGCTTTCATGGACGCTTCGCCACTGGAAAAGATAAATTTCTATGAAATATTTCTGAAGTTTGTGATAAAGATAGTTTCCGCTAGAGTCAAAATTTGGCAGTTCATTTTCTCAATTTTTTTCAGATGTTTCTCGTGAAAACTGTCTCTGACCAAACAAATTCTCTCTGAAAAGAAATCAGGATCAGAAGATTGCTTTTGTTCTGAGGTCGCGGTAGCCACAAGCCGGGGAGCAACAGAGGGAAGAGCAGAGGAAAGTTTGCCTGGAATGAGGCGAGCTGGGAACCGTCGACCACTAGCCGGGGAGCAACAGAGGGAAGTGCAGAGGAAAGTTTGCCTGGAATGAGGCGAGCTGGGAACAGTCGACCACTTGCCGGGGAGCAACAGAGGGAAGTGCAGAGGAAAGTTTGCCTGGAATGAGGCGAGCTGGGAACCGTCGACCACTAGCCGGGGAGCAACAGAGGGAAGAGCAGAGGAAAGTTTGCCTGGAATGAGGCGAGCTGGGAACAGTCGACCACTTGCCGGGGAGCAACAGAGGGAAGAGCAGAGGAAAGTTTGCCTGGAATGAGGCGAGCTGGGAACCGTCGACCACTAGCCGGGGAGCAACAGAGGGAAGAGCAGAGGAAAGTTTGCCTGGAATGAGGCGAGCTGGGAACAGTCGACCACTTGCCGGGGAGCAACAGAGGGAAGTGCAGAGGAAAGTTTGCCTGGAATGAGGCGAGCTGGGAACAGTCGACCACTTGCCGGGGAGCAACAGAGGGAAGTGCAGAGGAAAGTTTGCCTGGAATGAGGCGAGCTGGGAACCGTCGACCACTAGCCGGGGAGCAACAGAGGGAAGAGCAGAGGAAAGTTTGCCTGGAATGAGGCGAGCTGGGAACCGTCGACCACTTGCCGGGGAGCAACAGAGGGAAGAGCAGAGGAAAGTTTGCCTGGAATGAGGCGAGCTGGGAACCGTCGACCACTAGCCGGGGAGCAACAGAGGGAAGTGCAGAGGAAAGTTTGCCTGGAATGAGGCGAGCTGGGAACAGTCGACCACTTGCCGGGGAGCAACAGAGGGAAGTGCAGAGGAAAGTTTGCCTGGAATGAGGCGAGCTGGGAACCGTCGACCACTAGCCGGGGAGCAACAGAGGGAAGAGCAGAGGAAAGTTTGCCTGGAATGAGGCGAGCTGGGAACCGTCGACCACTTGCCGGGGAGCAACAGAGGGAAGAGCAGAGGAAAGTTTGCCTGGAATGAGGCGAGCTGGGAACCGTCGACCACTTGCCGGGGAGCAACAGAGGGAAGAGCAGAGGAAAGTTTGCCTGGAATGAGGCGAGCTGGGAACAGTCGACCACTTGCCGGGGAGCAACAGAGGGAAGTGCAGAGGAAAGTTTGCCTGGAATGAGGCGAGCTGGGAACCGTCGACCACTAGCCGGGGAGCAACAGAGGGAAGAGCAGAGGAAAGTTTGCCTGGAATGAGGCGAGCTGGGAACAGTCGACCACTTGCCGGGGAGCAACAGAGGGAAGTGCAGAGGAAAGTTTGCCTGGAATGAGGCGAGCTGGGAACAGTCGACCACTTGCCGGGGAGCAACAGAGGGAAGTGCAGAGGAAAGTTTGCCTGGAATGAGGCGAGCTGGGAACCGTCGACCACTAGCCGGGGAGCAACAGAGGGAAGAGCAGAGGAAAGTTTGCCTGGAATGAGGCGAGCTGGGAACCGTCGACCACTTGCCGGGGAGCAACAGAGGGAAGAGCAGAGGAAAGTTTGCCTGGAATGAGGCGAGCTGGGAACCGTCGACCACTTGCCGGGGAGCAACAGAGGGAAGAGCAGAGGAAAGTTTGCCTGGAATGAGGCGAGCTGGGAACAGTCGACCACTTGCCGGGGAGCAACAGAGGGAAGTGCAGAGGAAAGTTTGCCTGGAATGAGGCGAGCTGGGAACCGTCGACCACTAGCCGGGGAGCAACAGAGGGAAGTGCAGAGGAAAGTTTGCCTGGAATGAGGCGAGCTGGGAACCGTCGACCACTAGCCGGGGAGCAACAGAGGGAAGTGCAGAGGAAAGTTTGCCTGGAATGAGGCGAGCTGGGAACCGTCGACCACTAGCCGGGGAGCAACAGAGGGAAGTGCAGAGGAAAGTTTGCCTGGAATGAGGCGAGCTGGGAACCGTCGACCACTAGCCGGGGAGCAACAGAGGGAAGTGCAGAGGAAAGTTTGCCTGGAATGAGGCGAGCTGGGAACCGTCGACCACTAGCCGGGGAGCAACAGAGGGAAGTGCAGAGGAAAGTTTGCCTGGAATGAGGCGAGCTGGGAACCGTCGACCACTAGCCGGGGAGCAACAGAGGGAAGTGCAGAGGAAAGTTTGTCTGGAATGAGGCGAGCTGGGAACCGTCGACCACTAGCCGGGGAGCAACAGAGGGAAGTGCAGAGGAAAGTTTGCCTGGAATGAGGCGAGCTGGGAACCGTCGACCACTAGCCGGGGAGCAACAGAGGGAAGTGCAGAGGAAAGTTTGCCTGGAATGAGGCGAGCTGGGAACCGTCGACCACTAGCCGGGGAGCAACAGAGGGAAGTGCAGAGGAAAGTTTGCCTGGAATGAGGCGAGCTGGGAACCGTCGACCACTAGCCGGGGAGCAACAGAGGGAAGTGCAGAGGAAAGTTTGCCTGGAATGAGGCGAGCTGGGAACCGTCGACCACTAGCCGGGGAGCAACAGAGGGAAGTGCAGAGGAAAGTTTGCCTGGAATGAGGCGAGCTGGGAACCGTCGACCACTAGCCGGGGAGCAACAGAGGGAAGTGCAGAGGAAAGTTTGCCTGGAATGAGGCGAGCTGGGAACCGTCGACCACTAGCCGGGGAGCAACAGAGGGAAGTGCAGAGGAAAGTTTGCCTGGAATGAGGCGAGCTGGGAACCGTCGACCACTAGCCGGGGAGCAACAGAGGGAAGTGCAGAGGAAAGTTTGCCTGGAATGAGGCGAGCTGGGAACCGTCGACCACTAGCCGGGGAGCAACAGAGGGAAGTGCAGAGGAAAGTTTGCCTGGAATGAGTCGATCTGTTGACCGCCTCCAAGGCTCAATGATGCCAATATAGGCACGAGATCTTTACAGGAAAGGACCATATGTGAATTTGAAGCGTAACCTGGCTTCACATCGCATTCGCCCAAATAAAAATTTCCTCTACACCTAGGAGCTCTTTCCAAAAGTTCAACTCTTACTAAATTCGTTTAAAAATAAAAGTTTGGAATTACGTATTTTTTTTTAAAAAATGCCAGGAGTGTGGCTGGTCTTCTGCACTTGCACGCAGCAACTCTGGGAATGGAGTCTTCCAGAGCAGTTAAGAGAGTTGCACGCGACTGACAATCTACAAGAGAGGAGAGATTGCGTGTCAGGTGCTATGACCGCTGAGCAATCAGGACGTCACGGGTCAGATCCCACCCGGCCCGAGACAATTTTTCCTCTCTACCCAATTGGCATCATCGTACTTCAACAGCTTAAGAGTATTAAATATCCAGTACTTACTGGTAACTTCTTTGAATCAAAAAGTTCCGTTTGAAATAGCTGTGGGACGCGATTCTCAGATCTCCGCGATTTAAATACAACTGCAAATTGTAGGTCAGTTATGATTTTTTAAATACTTCTTTAATCGTGGTAATATTTACCTTGTTCTCTAGCTCTTCAGAAGAAGAAGTCTTACTTCCAAATATTATTCATTTCTTGTTGTTTGCTTTCCGACTCATTTGATGCTGGTGAATATCATTTCCTATTTTCAACAAGTCCCTATTAAAATATGAAACGATGGACATCGACCGATTAGAGATCGTCTGCAAGTGACGTAGGTTCCGTTGCACATGCAGCGAATGGAATGACCAATACTTTCATTCTCCAACAGGGGAAGAGTATTTCTTTTGCCTCGCGCCATTCGTTGTGCGAAGAATTTCCTTTCGAAAGAGCAGACGATCTCCTTCAGGTAGAAAAGAGACAGACAGAGCGATTGGTCATTCCCTCCTCCGAGCTCCGTCGTACCACTCACCCTCCTCCTCCTCATCATCGGATGACTAAAGAATGATTGTGATACGACATCAACAGCCTCCCAATGTTGACAAATTGCCAAAAGACAGTGGGTCCGCACCTTTCACCCCTTCAATGGACTCTTCCATTGGCTTCTTCTCGGGCCGAGAAAGAAGCGAACAGTTTTCTTAATTCTTTTCCGCCACAGTGCGAACGAACTGTGGATGTAGGTCACGTGACCAGCAGAGCAGAACGTGCAACGATTTGGCGTCGGGTGGGAGAACAAAAAGAAAGGAGGTGGGGGGGGGGCATCGTCGTGAGGTTTGTCGTTCCTCAATCAGACCGAGAGCGTTTGCACCATTTCTCACGCGAAGGAAGAGAGGAAATGCGTCGGAGATAAAAAAGAAAGCGAAGAAAGTCTCCATCCCTCAACGAAATCTTCATTCCTCGATCAAAGTTTCCATTCCTCTAGAAGAAGGGTGCACAGACATTTTTGGCAACATGTCGAAAAGAAAAATATGTTTGATAGGAGCAAAGAGTCGAGAAGGAAGTGCAATAAAAAAAATAACAAATTGTTTAACTTTGTTTCATTGCGTTTTATTCGTCCCATGTCATCATCAGTTTATTATAATAGTAAGGATACAAACACATTTGTAATACTGTTATTAACCCAAGAGTTATAATAGTAAGGATACAAACACATTTGTAATACTGTTATTAACCCAAGAGTTATAATAGTAAGGATACAAACACATTTGTAATACTGTTATTAACCCAAGAATTATAATAGTAAGGATACAAAAACACATTTGCAATACTGTTATTAACCCAAGAGTTATAATAGTAAGGATACAAACACATTTGTAATACTGGTATTAACCCAAGAGTTATAATAGTAAGGATACAAACACATTTCCAATACTGTTATTAACCCAAGAGTTATAATAGTAAGGATACAAACACATTTGTAATACTGGTATTAACCCAAGAGTTATAATAGTAAGGATACAAACACATTTCCAATACTGTTATTAACCCAAGAGTTATAATAGTAAGGATACAAACACATTTGCAATACTGTTATTAACCCAAGAGTTATAATAGTAAGGATACAAACCCATTTGTAATACTGTTATTAACCCAAGAGTTATAATAGTAAGGATACAAACACATTTGTAATACTGTTATTAACCCAAGAGTTATAATAGTAAGGATACAAACACATTTGCAATACTGTTATTAACCCAAGAGTTATAATAGTAAGGATACAAACACATTTGCAATACTGTTATTAACCCAAGAGTTATAATAGTAAGGACACAAACACATTCGCAATACTGGTATTAACCCAAGAGTTATAATAGTAAGGACACAAACACATTTCCAATACTGTTATTAACACAAGAGTTATAATAGTAAGGATACAAACACATTTGTAATACTGTTATTAACCCAAGAGTTATAATAGTAAGGATACAAACACATTTGTAATACTGTTATTAACCCAAGTGTTATAATAGTAAGGATACAAACACATTTGTAATACTGTTATTAACCCAAGAGTTATATTAGTAAGGATACAAACACATTTGTAATACTGTTATTAACCCAAGAGTTATAATAGTAAGGATACAAACACATTTGTAATACTGTTATTAACCCAAGAGTTATAATAGTAAGGATACAAACACATTTCCAATACTGTTATTAACCCAAGAGTTATAATAGTAAGGATACAAACACATTTGTAATACTGTTATTAACCCAAGAGTTATAATAGTAAGGATACAAACACATTTGCAATACTGTTATTAACCCAAGAGTTATAATAGTAAGGATACAAACACATTTGCAATACTGTTATTAACCCAAGAGTTATAATAGTAAGGACACAAACACATTCGCAATACTGGTATTAACCCAAGAGTTATAATAGTAAGGACACAAACACATTTCCAATACTGTTATTAACACAAGAGTTATAATAGTAAGGATACAAACACATTTGCAATACTGTTATTAACCCAAGAGTTATAATACTAAGGATACAAACCCATTTGTAATACTGTTATTAACCCAAGAGTTATAATAGTAAGGATACAAACACATTTGTAATACTGTTATTAACCCAAGAGTTATAATAGTAAGGATACAAACACATTTGTAATACTGTTATTAACCCAAGTGTTATAATAGTAAGGATACAAACACATTTGTAATACTGTTATTAACCCAAGAGTTATATTAGTAAGGATACAAACACATTTGTAATACTGTTATTAACCCAAGAGTTATAATAGTAAGGATACAAACACATTTGTAATACTGTTATTAACCCAAGAGTTATAATAGTAAGGATACAAACACATTTCCAATACTGTTATTAACCCAAGAGTTATAATAGTAAGGATACAAACACATTTGTAATACTGTTATTAACCCAAGAGTTATAATAGTAAGGATACAAACACATTTGTAATACTGTTATTAACCCAAGAGTTATAATAGTAAGGATACAAACACATTTGTAATACTGTTATTAACCCAAGAGCATCTAAAGCGCGTGTAAGTTAACTTACAAATTATTTAAATGAAAGATTTTGGCAACATTGACACTCAAATTTATATAAAAATATATATATATAAAAACAATACAGAATTTATAAAAATGAATTAAAATTGTTTTTTACTTTAATGGTGAAAACAGGCTGTCAGCATTAGTAATGAAGGTACAAAATAATAACAAGGAAATTAAATCGTAATAAAAGTTTATTTTAATGTGAAAACTGAATTTTGCTTCTCGAAGCAGTCGTTATCTGAGGGATGGGACTGCGTCGCAGAAAATGAGCTGCTCATCATTCGGCTTCAATGACCTTTCAGCTACTTCTACGACGTTATTCAAAATTTCCTCTTACTGAAACACCCTTCACTTTAGCACAGCCAGGTGAAAAATTTCTTATTTGACCTTCTCCGGGTCTTTCTGCATCAGAGATTCTAGAAAGAAACAGAGAGACGAAATTTCTGCGCGAGATTATGAAATGACTCAGGCAACAGCATGTTAGGTGACGATATGAATCGTTTGGTTTCATTCAGACGAGAAGGATTCAAGGGAAGAGAACTCCTTCGGAGGAAGAGAGCTTTCACGATCCAATTTCATTCACAATGATTATGTTTGCAAGGGAAATGAATTCCGTTCAAATGCCGATTTGAGAGGTCTTAGGTTTTGGCCTTTGCTCATTTTGTGTTGGGGAGAAATTTGATGAGGACTTTCCTGCAAAGCGAGATTTCATCGAAGCAGATCCTACAGCAATTCAACCCTCGGACTTTTTTATTAACACTAAGGCAGTTTTTTGATTCCTAAAACTAAATTCAGATGGCTTCAATGGAGAAAAATCTTAAAAAAGAACATAACGAAAAGTATTGCAAAGAAATTATTGCAGAGTCAAAAAAACTTTTTCCTCTCTGAAAGAATTAAAAAAAAAGAGCATTATTTATTCAGAGTGTTCCAATTGCGAATGACAGCATTTTTTCCATCTCAGAATTCCAATCCTTTAGATAAGGAATCGACGTTACCCTTAATGGCCGTTGCTAGGTAACCTGCCGCCTTTTTAATAATAGCATTACAGGCATTCGAGATTGAGAGAGATATGAAGAAATTATTTCCGAGTCATATTTCATATTGAATTTAATCAACAATTTATTATCATGTGAACAAATGTAAGCATTTCAATTGAAATAAAAAAACTGAAAGAAATCTAATATCTGAAACAAATTTATTAATAGATTAAATAAGTGAAAAAACAGCACAAGGAGAAAGATATACGTCACAGCAGTCTCCTGCAAAATGGCCACTCGGACAGTTCAGAAAAGTTTTTTAAAAACTAAATTCTGCTGACAATCTACTTTTATATCCGAAAGAGGGAGATATTTCCATAATTCAATTCTTCATCGCAAATTCCTTTATTATCTCTTTCAAAGAATTTCAATTCCTCCTCAACTAATAAGTTAGCAAGTCCTACCAATCAACCTCAAATTCTTTTCGATTATTTTTCACTTTCGAAAAGGTCTTACGTGTTTGCCTTTGCTCATTTCTTTCAGTTTATGAACCGGTAGAGTTAATAAAATGCTTAAAGCAATCACAGTGTTTCGATGAATTTCCTAGAAACGCCGCCGTGGAAACAATTTCCAAAATCTGTGCGCCACTGTCTGTCTGATTTAGTTTTCCTACAAAGAAATTCCATCTCTTCCGACAGTTCCTCAGCATCAATGTCCGATGTTTTAATTGATTTGAAAATATTTTCTAAATTAAGGCAACATTTTAAAACTTCTTTAGATAGAGTAGGTGTGGTGATAAACAGAGAAAAAATTAAAGTGATGAAAATTAGTCAGGCAGATGGTGCTTAGTTGCTTTGAATGGCTGCACTATTGAGCAGCTGTCTCAGTTTAATTATCTTGGGAGCTGGGTAACAGATACTTTTACCCCTTATGAATAATCATAGATTAGCGAATAGGGTTATGAACAGTGTGCCTAAAGGCCTCAGAAAGAAGAGAGACCTAGGATGCGGTGGACAGAAAATGTCAAGCAGGACCTTATTAGAATTGGTGTCCAGATGCAGCAGATGTAGCTCAGGACAGATATGCTTGGAGAACTGAATTGCACGATATGTATCTCCGTAGCCCGTGGCCGATTGATGATGATGATACACTTGACAACGGAACGTATGTCGTATAAAAAATTTAAGTGTGAATTATGGCTTTCTCTTTGTATAAATCTGTCTTCTGATCAGTTAATTATTACCGTCTACTGTTGGAAAAATTCTGCTTCAAAATTTGTTGCTGGATGACGTAGGGGAATAACATCCTTACATTCGCGTTGAAGTCTGCTTCTTTTTCTTATTCGAATTTCTTTCTCTGAGTTGAACTCAGTTGATTATCAAAGATATACGACCCGCACTCCAAAACAGCCTAATATTCAATTACAGGAATATTTATGAAAAAATGTGAAATAATGCAAATATTATGATTAGAAACATTTGGATGAATTTCATTTTTGAAGCGAAAATACTATTTTTTTTTCCTACCACCAAATACGCAGAAATTTTTTTGTACCAGAGCCAGGTAAATATGAACTTAGAAAAACGTCGATTTTCTTTAACGAAAGTAGCATTTTCAAAGGGGTGGCAACAGAAGAAAGAATACGATTTATTTTCTTGCTGCAATATTGCGCGAATCCACGTGTGAAGGAATGTTGGCTCTGACCTCACGTGACACCAAAAGAAAAGAAATTACAATCGTCAAGGGAAAAGTGCCAAATTATCTAAATGAGAAAAGGTAGCACCAGAATGTTATTATTTTCTACATATCCAAATCCTTAATATAATAACAAACTTTAGTTTATGGCATCTTTTAGTGGGCTCAATGTTTTCGAGCCGAAGGTCTTACGAGATCGATTTTTTTCACACGAATCATAAAACGTAGAGAAACAAAAACGCATGTCGCTTATTTCAATTCTTCTTCTTCATACTAAAGGTTATTATAAACGTTAAAATAATCAGAATAATTTCATTAGAAAATTAAAATGTTAATGCTATTTGGAAAGAAAAAAATTCCAAATAATAATGAGAAACTGAAAGTACTTGACTAACATCACCAGAGATGCGAAGAGCCCTTCGTTTCGTTTCACATAGAGAATACGCAAAAAACAATCCTAGGCCGAATGCTGCTTATATTTTAATTACTAAAGACAGATTAAAATGTTGAATTTATAATGAAAATAATGTATATCTTATCAACAAATTTTTTCCTCAATAAAAACAAAATTTAGAAATTTGAATTATTCTGATCCCGAGCATCTCTACAACAGATGCTAATAAAAAAATAGGTTAATATTAGAGGATAATTTTTATTTATTTACCTATTGACCACATGAGGAGAAACGTAAAGATGAAAGAATATTTTCACTTAATTAGATTACAATCACAAGAATCTCGACCCCCCCCCCCCCCCCATCCCCATTTCATGGCAGAAGCCGGTCATTGGTCAGCTCACCTTTAAAGAGAAGCCGGTCATTGGTCAGCTCACCTTTAAAGAGAAGCCGGTCATTGGTCAGCTCACCTTTAAAGCGATGATTTCACGTTCTTTTCGGATAAAAGAATGGAAAATCATTTTTGTGTTGGTCCTACACACGTGGACCTCAGCAGATATATTTTGATGACCTCATTATCGACCACGAAAAAAGTCCCCATGGTCGTATTAAGAAAAATGAAAAATAAATGCTAAGTAGATATCACAGCCTTTGTAAGGTGAACTTGGTAACAGTGAAGCAATATTTTGAAAACAGTTTTCAGTTCCATATTTAACACATCATTAGTGAATCATCATCAAATGTCCACAGAGTGTGGACGGCCTCATTTTATAAGGATTTCGTTCAAGGGAAGGTTTCGTAATAAAAATAATAATAAATATCAAAATGAAAACTGATGCGCTTCTTTGCAAATGTTCCTTCCGTGGCGAATTAAAATTGTACAAATGTAGATTACAATTTGTATCTTTTTCATTCCAGTTAAAGAAATTTTACAGTGTCCACACTTGAGGACACTTGTCTACGTCATTGATCCAGTCCTCCGCATCAGGTGAAAGGGAGGCCAAGGCGGCCATGACCTTTGAGAAGGTTACGCACCAGAATGCAGGCGAAAAAATATTTTGCATGTGTGAGTTGCAGGCATTTTTCAAGGAATATTTTTAAACATCATTAAAATGGAGAAAAACATTTTATACCTGAATAAATTAAAATTAATAATAAATAAATAAAATAAAATACTAAAAAAATAACTACCTAGCAGTTTGCCCTCTTCCCCCCCTCCTCAATGGGGCACATATTCCACGGTTTGGAGACCTCTCTGTTAACGTATCAGACGCCCTTTAAATCTTAAATATAGGAATTGGAAAAAGACACTTGTATTTTGTATAAAACTTATGCCTAGATGCGCTAACATAATCAATCAATCTATGTACCTTTACTGTAAGCAACGAATAAATTTTAATTAATGGATCGCAAAGAACAATTGGAAATGTGGCTTAAAAACGAAGAGTTAAAAACGATTCCATAGCTGATAGTAGAGAGAAATGTAACTCTATTTCAGAATTGCTCTGCTTTGAGTCAAATCGTCCTTTCTGGTGATTTGAAAATAAAGAGTGCCTTAAATAAGAAATGAAAAATCGCGTCTTCGCTTCAATAGAGGCCAAAAATAAGAAGAAGACTGTTCACTCAAATTTCCGACTTCGTTTATACTTCATTAAAGCCACCTCTGTTTTGGCGATTTTTCTTTTGCTACCCCTTTCAGCTATGCCACCGTCAGGTGTTGCCTGACCTGCTTAACCCCTAGCAAAGGCCCTGGTTACGGGGATGTTAATTACTGATAACTATATATAACTTGAACACACCTAATAGGGCTAAGTTGTTCCAATGGCGACTCACAAAATATTAAAATCGTTTTGTTTGTTCGCTACCTGGACGACCAACATCAAGGTCATCCACGAGGGTCATTCTCACAGATGAGAAAAAAAAAGACATTTGGATCGGCATTCGCTCTTAGAAACAAATTCGGGGGAAATTATTTTCGAAGAAACAGAATTAGAAAAACTCATAGCTAAACTTGCTAATCAGACGGTAACGATTGAGTCCGAATACAATCATTTGAAGTCATCGACGTTAAATTGGTTCAAAACAACCTTTCTGATGCTTGCGAATGGATTCTTGCTATTCCACAGAATTCTAAAAATGAACATTTAATGAAAATTTTAAAAAGATCACCTCATTAATTGAATGACTTTAAGCGAAGGGAAGATGGCGTAATGAAGATGGGTCTTTGCCTCAACTGAGCACTGACTGCGCGGATCCTTTCTTAATGGAAGATGGCGTAATGAAGAAGGGTCTTTGCCTCAACTGAGTACTGACTGCGCGGATCCTTTCTTAATGCATTTGCGTATTCTAATTATTACGTTTCAATGTCGTGTCTATGACGTAATGAGGTCGCAATAATGGTGAAGGGGTTTGAATCCTAGGTGATGACATCTACGCATGCTCCTCCAAAATTTATATCTGCTGCACTCAACTAGAACAACTTTTGAAACTGGGGGCGCAAGGCAATGTGGGAGTTGCAGGCATTTTTCGAGGAATATTTTTAAACACCAATAAAATGGAGGAAAATCCCCGCTCTCTCTCTTTGATCCATCGCAACAAAGATGCTGATCGTTCATCGTTGCCTGTGGATACGAAGCATCACAACTATCTTTATTTGCAAGAAGAGAATGAAGAAATAGATCTTTCAAATTTAACCATCGAAATGGGAATGGGAATTGGAGATGAAGAAGAACTCCAATTTCCGACGCTTTCTGCAGTTGTCTGCTGTTGCCTCTTCAGAGATTAATACGGTAATAAGAACTTAATAGAGTGCTTAGTAATAATAGTTAACTCTTTTTTATCCCTGAATGCGAGACATGTGATCATTTTAAAACATTATCCTGAGAGGGAAGGCTTCCTATATATTGAAACAATTTCCCATTTCCGGTCCACGAGAAATGATAAACAGGAAGAGCCGATTCAAGGTTTTCCACTGAATTGATCAACTTCGAATCAGATGCGAGAATTTCCAACTGAACAATTTACAGTCAAGTTCACAGAAACAGAATGAAAAACTCAGTTTTCAAATTAAAGGATATTTTGATTATTTATTTTTCTTCGACGACAGAAATGAAGTCCAACCTTGCTCAGAGTATTTTTGGTACAGAAGTCTGACAAGGGCTGCTCAGTGTGATAAGTCGTAGAGTCGATTGGTGAGAAAGGCCAGACAGACATCTGTACCAAAAACACTCTCAGCTAAGGTTGGATTCTTTCACTTCTGAGCGGGACCTTGCACACAACGGCTAAATGGCCAGGTCACAAGGATTCCAAGGGCTCAGATGAGGGTGGAAGGTTCCCATTGGAGAGATGATGTCAGGAGGCCATCCAGCGTGTTCTTTAACTGCACGGGGCATGGCTTTGCATCGAAAGTCCTCTGGTAAACAAGGATCGAGACAGAGAAGAGAAACTAGAAATGTTTTTGAAATAAATTTTCAATTCAATAATCTTTATGCAGATAAATTTCTCAGCATGATGTCCTAACAATTGAATGAAATTTAGTGGACTTATTCTCCATGCAGAAAAAAAAAACCCGAATATTTTGTCTCACAGAGGTACTCTCGTTCTTTGCAGCAAAAGAAAAATGCATCTGTTGAGTTGGATGAAAGGGGGGGGGGGGGCATCAATAATGAAAAAAGTGAAATTCCACTTTTGTGAAGAGTTGCATGATGGTTACGGTGAGGGGGGGGGGGAGAGAGAGACCGAAAAAAATCCACTCCGTTCGCCTGGCAGTTCGCAAACAGTTTCATACGCTCATCAACAACATAGAGGTCCTTCTCCTTGGCAGAAAGAATTCTTCAGTTGGAAAAGGAAACATGTCATCAGAATTCTGGTGCAAGTGAAAATTGGATCGAGGAGGTGAATAGGTTAAAGGAGAGAAAGAAAGGAGATGAAGTGAAGGGGTTAAAAGGAAGGAGGGAAGAAGAGAGGAAAAAGGAATGCAGAGGGGAAAAAGTGGCGATGATTCAGTAATAAAGTGTCATGGGCAAACGTCCCGTAGACAATGGTTGTCCTGACTGGGATTCAAACCCAAGTTTCCTAGAAGCATGTGGGGCATCTTTAACCTCTGGACCATCAAAAGACACCCCGCAAGCTTTTGGGAGGCCTGGGTTCGAATCCCAATCGGGACAACCAATTTTTTTTTCAACCAGTTGCTTCAAGTGGCGATTATTTCTTTGTTTTCTTTTCCGTGCGTTTATTTACGTCACTTGTTTCGTTTAATTTTGAGGATGCTATATTTTTGGACCGCAGCAATTCAAGCGGAGGGGGAGAGGGAGGGAGGGGATCGAGCAAATGGATCACATGAAATATCGCTTGCTGCTGACTTCTTGTGAAGCGAATGACAGTCTCATATTGAAAGGAAGATTCTGTTGCGATCCTGTGAGAGAGAAGAGAGAAAAGAAATCGGCTTTCGGCGAATCTTACTTTAATACGAAGGGGAAGAGAGAAAAGTGTCCTCATAGTCTCCTTTATCAGACTGATTGCTTCGTCTGTCTCAGTCTGTGTGAACTGATACTTCGCCACATTAGTCAGTTTATGGGGGGGGGGATGTTGCCCTCGTGTGCAGTGCAAGATCTCTTTCGTTTTGTTGTCACAGATTCTAGATATGAATCACATAAAGACTCATTAGGAAGAGAAAAGCGTGAAGTGTTTCTAAACAGGTTCGTTTGCTCTGCTTTCCCGTAAGGAGATTCGTTGGCTACTTACCTTTCCTTTGGAGGACTTCTTCGGGGATGTCCCATCGTGATTTCCGTTCACGTGCACAGTCGTCGTGTTGCCCATCGCTTCGCTCTCTCAGCTTCGGAGATCCGCCATCACTGGGGCCAGGTGGCACTGCGGGCGCGCACCTGTTGAGACTCGGCGAAGCAGCAGCTGCTGGCCGGATGTGCAGCCGATAGCAAGGCACGCTCACACACACGGACACGAATCGTGAACAACTCTGCGCACAAACACACTTCGCGAATCACATGGTCTCGAGGGAACAGCTGCACTGGGGAAACAATTCGCGTCTGCTCCGCACTCCTTGGCAGACGATTGCGCCTGCTAAGCGAGGTCTTCGGCCATCACTTCAATGTGCAGACGACAACTTTGCCCCGTCTCCTTCGACGGCAATTTCTGTCTGAGTGGCGAGACACCGGGACCTGGCCAAACCGGTTGGATGACGTCACGGATCACGTGATCCCCCATTCGACCGCCAGGTAAGGTTGGCCAGCTGTCCGTGAAGCGGGCTCCTTCCACCCCCCCTGCAGATATGCACGAAGGTGAACGCGCCGATTGACCCTTTGGAGCTCGGCCAAGGTCCGCTCCACGAGCTGTTTTCGGCTGAAGGTGTAACAACGAGTTGGACCCGTGCTCGGTGGGACGTTCGATGCTTCTGGGGTCACGTGGACAGAAGGGCACAACCGCATGACGCACACGACACACCGAAAGGGAGCTCTCCGATCAAGTAAGGACAACAAAGGTTTCGCAACGTTGGCGTTCGATCTAAGTTTGTCCCCATCGCTTGCGACGCAGAAGAGATATTTCGAAGAGCAAACGAAAAGTTCGTCTGAGCACGAAGGCCAAATCGAGACTCTGTTGCGCAACAGACAGGGATACACTCGCAGTTGGTTGGTTGGGGGTTTTGGGTTTTGAGCGAAACAAATCACAATATAATAGATAAAAGTCGTGCATACCCGCAACCAAATTTAAAATCATAACGCTACAATGTAAAATGGCAAAACAACAAAGAACAAGTGTGTAAGTACAATTTAAAACAACTGGAGAAGCACAGAATAAAATAATCCCAGGTGTAAGAGACTTGAGGGCAGACTCTGGGAGGGGGGAGGTCATGAAAGAGGGAAGGGGTCTCTCTCTGTCCGCCCCATTTTCAGGAGCACTCGTTGAAAAGAATTCGATGTTCCCTTCCGCTCTCTTATATCCACTGGAAATATTATCCTCACCATCTGCTTTCTGAGAAACATGAGCTCTCAACACTTACTCCAAAATTCACGAGATTGTTTCCCCATCCTCTTCATTTCATTCATCATCTCACGCCATTCTAATTCCTTCCCATCATTCCATTTGGCATCGTCCATCCACTCCAGGTCCGCCTCCTTTCCACTACCTAAGAATCGTGTTTTTATTTTCCTTGTTATTTCTCTCCTCATCATCTCTCTATTCGATACGAGATATATTTTCTCCTTCCGCTGATCATCGTCGCTCCATCGCATCCGTGATCCGCCTCCTTTCCACCACCTTGAATTAATTCTTCTTCTTTCCCCATCTACAGTTGAGGTTCATTTCAGTTCTGCTGCCAATTGTCCCTCTATCCATTCCAAACCTTCTCCTTCCAGATCCTTTCATTCGATCGTTTCAGATCGAGCAGTTTTATCCCAGCGACATTTACCTCTAGAAATGATTGCGTCATCATTCAGAAGATGCCAGATATGAAAAGGAAGAATTTTTTGTGGTAGGGGATCAATTGGCGGCTTACTCTCCCTCTAAAAAAATATTTATTTCATTTTCATTTTTCAATATCTGTTTTAAAGTGCGACACGCGAAGTTCATAACTTATGAGTTCACATCTGATAATTATATAAAATATATGTATGAATTTAAAAAAAGAAAAAAATGAATGTGATTCCGAGTAAGTAAATGTGATTTTTGTCTTCGCTTCGAAATGTCCATGACTAGGAACGAAGCCATTTTTTAGTTACAGGAAGATATTATAAACACAATAAAACTTCTCAATTCCATTTCCAGGAATTATATTATTCCCTCGAGGCTTCGAAAGCGATTTAAAAATTCTGCTGTTGGCATCCTGGTTGACTTCTCTTGAGAGAAATTGACTGGATGACATCTCTGGCACTGCTCAGCGCAGACACAAGATCATCACGAAGATTCCCATTTACATCGCAAGCAATGTTTGCAATGCAATAGAGAAAGGGTTCGCAACGTAAGGGACGCGGCAAAATATTTTGAAGTACGCAGTGAGGGCTCAAAAGTCGCTAGATGTTAGGTCAAAATTTAATGTATATATATATTATTCCCATTGTTATACTATAACTATAGTTTTATCTATCTGTATAAGGGGTCCGCCACTTACATACACATTTCTAGGGGGTACGTGAAGCATAAAAAGTTGAGAACCACTGAAACAGAGGAAAGAGTACAAAAATCAGCAACTTAATTTTCATCACAGCAACAGAAATACGGTAAAAGCGACTTCGGCTTCTTTCAATGCGAACTCGTTTAAGACTAAAGCGAAACTATATATATCTCTACCACGGTTCTATATTCATTACTCCCACGGATCCATCTCTCCACTCTCACCTTCCTCTATACCCCATATTCCTATCTTCTCTTTCCCCTATAGCACATCTTTCTCTCTTCTTCTCCATCCATCTCTACATCTCCACCTTCCTCTACAGTCCATCTTCCAATCTCCTTCCCTACAGCCCATCTTTCTCTCTCCCCTTTGACCAACCTTTCTATCTCCCCCTACATATCTCTATTCGATACGAATAGAGATATGTAGGGGGAGATAGAAATCCTTCCCCTACAGCCCATCTTTCTCTCTCCCCTCTAACCAACCTTTCTATCTCCCCCTACATATCTCTGCACGGTTTTATATTCATTACTCCCACGGATCCATCTCTCCTCTTTCACCTTCCTCTATACTCCATCTTCCTATCTTCTCTTTCCCCTATAGCACATCATTCTCTCCTCTTCTCCATCCATCTCTACATTTCCACCTTCCTATTTTCTTCCCCTACAGCGCATCTTTCTCTCTCCCCCTACATATCTCTACACAGTTCTATATTCATTACTCCCACGGATCCATCTCTCCTCTCTCACCTTCCTCTATACCCCATCTTCCTATCTTCTCTTTCCCCTATAGCACATCTTTCTCTCCTCTTCTCCATCCATCTTTACATCTCCACCTTCCTCTATAGTCCATCTTCCTATCTCCTTCCCCTACAGCCCATCTTTCTCTCTCCCCTCTGACCAACTTTTCTATCTCCCTCTACATATCTCTACCACGGTTCTATATTCATTACTTCCACGGATCCATCTCTCCACTCTCACCTTCCTCTATACTCCATCTTCCTATCTTCTCTTTCCCCTATAGCACATCATTCTCTCCTCTTCTCCATCCATCTCCACCTTCCTCTATAGTCCATCTTCCTATCTCCTTCCCCTACAGCCCATCTTTCTCTTTCCACTCTGACCAAACTTTCTATCTCCCCCTACATATCTCTACCACGGTTTTATATTCATTACTCCCACGGATCCATCTCTCCTCTCTCACCTTCCTCTATACTCCATCTTCCTATCTTCTCTTTCCCCTATAGCACATCATTCTCTCCTCTTCTCCATCCATCTCCACCTTCCTCTATAGTCCATCTTCCTATCTCCTTCCCCTACAGCCCATCTTTCTCTCTCCCCTCTGACCAACCTTTCTATCTCCGGGTACATATCTCTACCACGGTTCTATGTTCATTACTCCCACGGATCCATCTCTCCTCTCTCACCTTCCTCTATACTCCATCTTCCTATCTTCTCTTTCCCCTATAGCACATAATTCTCCCCTCTTCTCCATCCATCTCCACCTTCCTCTCTCCTTCCCCTACAGCCCATCTTTCTCTCTCCCCTCTGACCAACCTTTCTATCTCCCCCTACATATCTCTACCACGGTTTTATATTCATTACTCCCACGGATCCATCTCTCCTCTCTCACCTTCCTCTATACTCCATCTTCCTATCTTCTCTTTCCCCTATAGCACATCATTCTCTCCTCTTCTCCATCCATCTCCACCTTCCTCTATAGTCCATCTTCCTATCTCCTTTCCCTACAGCCCATCTTTCTCTCTCCCCTCTGACCAACATTTCTATCTCCGGGTACATATCTCTACCACGGTTCTATGTTCATTATTTAAAACGGGTCCATCTCTCCTTTCTCAGCTTCCTCTATATTCCATCTTCCTATATTTTCTTTCCCCTAGAGCACATCTTTCTCTCCTCTTTTCCATCCATCTCTACATCCCCACCTTCCTCTATAGTCCATCTTCCTATATCCTTCCCCTATACCCCATATTTCTCTCTCCACTTTCATCTTCGGCCCACCTTTCTATCTCTTCCTTCCTATCTTTCCCACAGTTCTATCTTCATTACTCCTATGGATCCATCTTGTATCTCCTTCTTCCCCTATAGCCCATTCTTCTATCTCGACTAGCCCAACTAATTCATGTCTGTATCTTCAGCTTCCTTTCTGAATCCCCTTTTTATATCTGTGTCTCCACCTCCTGCCTTGGAAAATTTATACAAACTTCCCCTCTGGTCATCTCTTTCTCTCTATCTTCCCTTATGTATGATCCATCTCCTTGTCTCCTCCCGCACATCTGGAACATCTCATATCCACATCTTGAACCTGGGCCACCGTTTCATCTCCTCCTCTTTTCTGGCCCACCATTCTAGCTTCACTACTCCCGTTGGCATATATTTCTACCTCCGCCTTCTACTAAAGGGTCCCACTGGTCCATCTATGCATCCCTACCACTGTCCCAAGTCCCTGTCTCCAGCTTTCGCTATGATTATCTCTACAACTTCCTTTCTGGCCGATCTCAATATGTCCCACTGATCCATATTTCTATCTATCTCCTCTAGTCTCATTGGCACATCTCGCTATCCCCAAGACTCCCCCTGGCCCATTTTTTATCTGCACTGGTCCATATATCTTTGTCTACCAATCTCTCTGTCTCCAGCTTTCACTCTGATCATCTCTCTTTCGCCACCTTACCTCTGACTGATATCTATGTCCCACTGGCCCATATTTCTATCTATCTGCACTAGTTCCACTTGTCCATCAATCTATCTCTACCAGTCTCACCACTTTTACAATTCTTTGTCTCCAGCTTTCACTCCGACCATCTCCCTATCTCCACCCTCCCTCTGTCCGATCTACATGTGTCCCACTGGCGCTACTCCCTATCACTAAGGGTCCCACTGGCCCATTTTTTTTGCCGTCACTTGTCTATTTATCTCTATCAGTCCCACTGTCCCAACTCTGTCTTCACATTTCACTATGACCACCTCTCTATCTCCAACTTAAATCTGACCGATAGCTATGTGTCTCACTGACTCATTTTTCTATGTATTACCACTAGTTCCACTGGCCCATCTCTCTAATCCTATATGTATCATTGACCCTCTCTATATCCCTAAGGGTGCCAATGTTTCACGTCACAGACTCCAGCTTTCTCTCCAAAACTTCTCTCTATCTCCACCTTCCCCTCTGACCGATCTCAATGTATCCCACAGGCCCATCTTTCTATCCACTAGTCCCACCGATCCATCGTTCTATCTACACTAGTCCACTGGCCCATCTCTCTATCCCTATATGTCCCATTGGCCCTCTCTATAGCCCTAAGGGTGTCAGTGTGTCACGTCTCAGTCTCCAGCTTTCTCTCCGAACATTCTCTCTATCTCCACCTTCCCCTCTGACCGAACTCAATGTATCCCACCGGCCCAGCTTTCTATCCACAAGTCCCACTGATCCATCGTTTTATCTCCACTAGTCCACTGGCCTTCTCTCTATCCCTATATGTCCCATTGACCCTCTCTACATCCATAAGGGTGTCAGTGTGTCACGTCTCAGTCTCCAGCTTTCTCTCCGAAACTTTTCTCTATCTCCACCTTCCCCTCTGACCGATCTCAATGTATCCCACAGGCCCATCTTTCTATCCACAAGTCCCACTGCTCCATCGTTCTATATCCACTAGTCCATCTCTCTATCCCTATATGTCCCATTGGCCCTCTCTATATCCCTAAGGGTGTCAGTGTGTCACGTCTCAGTCTCCAGCTTTCTCTCCGAACATTCTCTCTATCTCCACCTTCCCCTCTGACCGAACTCAATGTATCCCACAGGCCCATCTTTCTATCCACTAGTCCCATTGATCCATCGTTCTATCTACACTAGTCCACTGGCCCATCTCTCTATCCCTATATGTCCCATTGGCCCTCTCTATATCCCTAAGGGTGTCAATGTGTCACGTCTCAGTGTCCAGCTTTCTCTCCGAAACTTTTCTCTATCTCCACCTTCCCCTCTGACCGATCTCAATGTATCCCACAGGTCCATCTTTCTATCCACAAGTCCCACTGCTCCATCGTTCTATATCCACTAGTCCATCTCTCTATCCCTATATGTCCCATTGGCCCTCTCTATATCCCTAAGGGTGTCAGTGTGTCACGTCTCAGTGTCCAGCTTTCTCTCCGAAACTTTTCGCTATCTCCACCTTCCCCTCTGACCGATCTCAATGTATCCCACAGGCCCATCTTTCTATCCACAAGTCCCACTGCTCCATCGTTCTATATCCACTAGTCCATCTCTCTATCCCTATATGTCCCATTGGCCCTCTCTATATCCCTAAGGGTGTCAGTGTGTCACGTCTCAGTCTCCAGCTTTCTCTCCGAACCTTCTGTCTATCTCCACCTTCCCCTCTGACCGATCTCAATGTATCCCACAGGTCCATCTTTCTATCCACAAGTCCCACTGATCCATCGTTCTATCTCCACTAGTCCATCTCTCTATCCCTATATGTCCCATTGGCCCTCTCTATATCCCTATGGGTGTCAGTGTGTCACGTCTCAGTCTCCAGCTTTCTCTCCGAACCTTCTCTCTATCTCCACCTTCCCCTCTGACCGATCTCAATGTATCCCACAGGCCCATCTTTCTATCCACAAGTCCCACTGCTCCATCGTTCTATATCCACTAGTCCATCTCTCTATCCCTATATGTCCCATTCGCCCTCTCTATATCCCTAAGGGTGTCAGTGTGTCACGTCTCAGTCTCCAGCTTTCTCTCCGAAACTTTTCGCTATCTCCACCTTCCCCTCTGACCGATCTCAATGTATCCCACAGGCCCATCTTTCTATCCACAAGTCCCACTGCTCCATCGTTCTATATCCACTAGTCCATCTCTCTATCCCTATATGTCCCATTGGCCCTCTCTATATCCCTAAGTGTGTCACGTCTCAGTCTCCAGCTTTCTCTCCGAAACTTCTCTCTATTTCCACCTTCTCCTCTGACCGATCTCAATGTATCCCACAGGCCCATCTTTCTATCCACAAGTCCCACTGATCCATCGTTCTATCTCCACTAGTCCACTGGCCCATCTCTCTATCCCTATATGTCCCATTGGCCCTCTCTATATCCCTAAGGGTGTCAGTGTGTCACGTCTCAGTGTCCAGCTTTCTCTCCGAAACTTTTCGCTATCTCCACCTTCCCCTCTGACCGATCTCAATGTATCCCACAGGCCCATCTTTCTATCCACAAGTCCCACTGCTCCATCGTTCTATATCCACTAGTCCATCTCTCTATCCCTATATGTCCCATTGGCCCTCTCTATATCCCTAAGTGTGTCACGTCTCAGTGTCCAGCTTTCTCTCCGAAACTTTTCGCTATCTCCACCTTCCCCTCTGACCGATCTCAATGTATCCCACAGGCCCATCTTTCTATCCACAAGTCCCACTGCTCCATCGTTCTATATCCACTAGTCCATCTCTCTATCCCTATATGTCCCATTGGCCCTCTCTATATCCCTAAGTGTGTCACGTCTCAGTGTCCAGCTTTCTCTCCGAAACTTTTCGCTATCTCCACCTTCCCCTCTGACCGATCTCAATGTATCCCACAGGCCCATCTTTCTATCCACAAGTCCCACTGCTCCATCGTTCTATATCCACTAGTCCATCTCTCTATCCCTATATGTCCCATTGGCCCTCTCTATATCCCTAAGGGTGTCAGTGTGTCACGTCTCAGTGTCCAGCTTTCTCTCCGAAACTTTTCGCTATCTCCACCTTCCCCTCTGACCGATCTCAATGTATCCCACAGGCCCATCTTTCTATCCACAAGTCCCACTGCTCCATCGTTCTATATCCACTAGTCCATCTCTCTATCCCTATATGTCCCATTGGCCCTCTCTATATCCCTAAGTGTGTCACGTCTCAGTCTCCAGCTCTCTCTACGAAACTTTTCTCTATCTCCACCTTCCCCTCTGACCGATCTCAATGTATCCCACAGGCCCATCTTTCTATCCATAAGTCCCACTGATCCATCTCCACTAGCCCATCTCTCTATCTCTATGGATTCCACTGTCCAATTTTTTAATATCTACTGTCCCATCTATCTCTATGTGTCCCACTGTCCCAACTCTGTCTCTAGCTTTCACTCTAACCATCTCTCTCTATCTCCACCTGCCCTCTGACCGATCTCTTTATGTCGCACTGGCCCATCTTCCTATGTCCACGAGTCCCATTGATCCGTCTTTCAATGTATCTGCAACAGTCCCACTGGCCCATCTCCCTATATGTAAATGCCCCATTGACCATCTCTCTATCCCTATAAGGGTCCCACTGCCCCACGTCTTTCCCTATAAGGGTCCCACTGCCCCTATAAGGGTCCCACTGCCCCACGTCTTTCCCTGTAGCTTTCTCTCTGAACCTTCTCTCTCCACCTTCCCCTCTGACCGATCTCTTTGTGTCCCACTGGCCCATCTTTCTCACTCGATTGGTCCCAGTGGCCTGACTTCCCATGTCCTCCTCCCCTTGGCTGATCTCTGTATCTAAGAACAAATCTGCAGACAGCTTAAATGTGAAAAACATTCGCCAAGCAAATGATCAAAATATACGAATGTCACTGGGATTCAAGTGTCTTTGCTTCGCATCGAAAGTAACTGATCTGTGGTCACATGGGACTGGACCCAGGCATCTCATACTTTACGAGGGAATGGGGAAACAGTTATTCTCTGACGCAGACGCGGATCTAGTTAAAAAATTAAAGGAGTGGCGGTGGAATCGCAATCGAGCAGGAAAGTGAAAGGGTCGCCAAGAGACCGGATTTCTTTTGCACTGGAACATTTCTTTCCGCTTGGTTTAGAGATCTTTAAAACATTTCACGCAAAATGAGCAATATATGACAAGGTTTAAAATCTTTGGCCTCCATTGGTAGCATTTCCAAAGGGTGGTGTGGGGGTTGGCATAGCCCCCCCCCCCCCTTTGATCCGGCCCTTTAGTGAAGCAAGGTCCGCATTTCTTTTGTTTCTTTTTTTTTACAAAAGAATATCAAGTCGTCCAAAGATGGACTCAAGACAGCAGAAAATATTCGCCATAAAATTTCTAATACAAAAATGAAGTAAATCAGTGGTAATTAAAATATTCGCAGTTTAATCTTTTCGTCGAACGTTTACCTATTGGGATATCGCAATATTTTCAATATTTTTAAGCATCGTTATATAAATGTGGCATGGAGGATACCTTCTAATGTTAGGTATTAACAGAAAGTGTTGTTTTCCTTTTGCACTGGCTGGAAGAAGTCCTTTGCGGTTTTTAGTGCCAAACATAGCATTGTCATTCTGAGCAGACGAAAATGAAGCAAAAAAAAGATGGATCGACGAGCCGAGTGCCGCGAGCATAGCGGGCTCTCGTGAACATAACGCTGCTCTCGAGCGGAGGATAATGTAGCCAGCCAGCAGCAACGTCACAACCAACGTCAATTGTTTATTCCACCAATGGAAAAGTGAAAATCATTTTCTATATGTTTCAAAAAGTATTAACATGATGAAAGCAAAGGAATTCCTACTTTACATTAAATGGTTGATAACATTTTCCAATAAATAACTTTTTGAAAAAGCTATAAAAGCAGTCCGGTGACTTCTGATGACCCTGTTGCTCGAAGAGGGAATTAAAGGCGCCGAGATATACTGCCTGGACAAAAGAATCACAAATCTGCGTTGCTTTCCTCACCTGCGCTGCGAAGTACAAGTGTCACGATTCCCGAGCCTTCCTAAATGCAAGCAGGGGTGTTGTTGCTACTCAAAAGGGCTGTTGGGGCCAAAGATAAACGGAAGGTAATCACATCAGTAAAGCGAATAGGAGTGCCGAAGGTCGTCTCTGAAGTGAATGGGAAATGTTGTTTGGACCTCTTCTTGGAGAGGGTGATTATGAGAGACGTATGATGCAACGGGAAATCGGTGCACGGGCCAGGCGAGGTGAAATCGCCATTGAAATCATCCCTGCTTCCGATAAAGTTCCAGAAGATCAACTCCAGCAATGCAGAAGGGAGTCATCCCTCGGTTTTGTTTCCTTGTTCGGAAATCCTCTCTGTCTTTTCGGTGTAGCCAGACGAATCAGTCTCCAGTTGTGTCGTCTGTACAAGGCTTCTGATGCCAATTGCACGAGACGATGCGCTTTTCACGTGTTATGTCCACTCTACAAACTGCTGAAGGGGGAGTCACACGATACGGGTTGGTTGTTTTACCTTCTCAGCGGCACTTTTTTGCACACCATGGGCTAAATGGCCAGGTCACAAGGACCCCGAAGTCTCAGAGAAGGTTGGGTGAGGGGACCCACTGGAACAGCTGTTGGGAGACAGATGGTAGCCTCCCGTCAAGGCCATCCAGCGTGTTCTTTAACGTGCACAGGGTATGGCTCTCCCGCACACGGGGCAACGGCTTAACGTCCCATCCGCACACAATACGGAATAGGAACACTAATGCATATATCGGAAAGGTCGTAGAATGCTTCATGCTTCGTTTCTTCCCTGCTCGAGAATCTGTCTCGAATGCTCCGAAGAGAATGACGGATAATTCTGTTGCCTGACCCGAATGCAAATGAAAATTCATCGGATGGAGTGGAAATTGTAAAGGATATGATGGATGCAGTGCACATAAGGGCACACAATCCCCTCGCCTTGTCCCTAATGGAATTACAATGCTGCATTGCAACAGGAATCTTCCCTTGGGAGTGATCCAGTTGCTGCCAGATGACACAGAACCCGAAGCTCTCCTTGCTCTGCTGAGCTATTCGCTCCAATGGGTGGCAACAGTGACTGATCAGTTGCGACAGTTGAGAAGCAAAGGGGTGAAGTCTTCAAATGAAAATGACCACACGAGTTTTCTCAATAATTTTAGATCAGAGAAAAATGGAGCTCACCATCTTTTAATTTAAAAAAAACCCTTTGCATTATTTAATGGCTGAAGGACGGCCCAACGGACTTTTACTCAAAAACAATATCAGATATAAAAGACTGAGTAAATAATGTTATTAAGCATTATTGCTAGCACAATAGCCACGGTGTCTCGTGTAATTCGTTCGATATCTGTTCGAAACGGAATATATATCCATCTATCTACATTTTGTGGAAGATTTGAGAATTGAGAAAAATTGAGACTGCTAGAGGGGTGCGACGAATGCATCGATAAAGTCTCTTCTGGTTTTGTCACTGGGGAATTGTAGGAGGGGGAGGGAGAGCGGGGAGTCTAGTAAGAAAGGCAAAAGAGGGTTAAGGCTCAGTTTTATAACAGAGGCCTGTAAATGGTAGCTAGGCACAAACTGGAAGGAGAGCTGTGTTCCAATCCCCAGTGATGATGCATAGAACCGGCCAGGCCTAGCAATTAAGGTCCGACCCCGCCTTCTCGTGGTGCAAGCCTAGTTAGTACCCCGTCCAAAAGAAATATTCTCTTTTAGAAGGGAACGGAAGTGGAGGGCTGCCAGTTCAGTATGGCCACTTTTTTTCTGCTTGCTCAACCACACAGGGTCCTTTTGCTGACCATATCTGCCAACCTGAACGGAATTATGACTCTGAGCTTGATTATGAATCTTAAATTTCCTGCACTGGTGGTCTTCTGCAGAGGGAAAATTTTCTGCTGTTTTCTGTTTGTGGGTTGACAGCCCCAAGTGAATAGATTCACAGGAGCTTGTTTATCAGCTGGTGGATAATCCAGAGCAGAGGTCATCGCAGGCACCTGAACTCTTTGCTTCTATTGGCATCGTCAAATTCTACATTGGAGGAAGTCTTCCAGCGTAGATGGCTTCAGCCTTTAGTAGTGGGGGAACGGGTCTTTGCCCCATGTCTGCGATTAGGGGGCTGTTTGATATTGTCGGCATTCCCTCTCTCAATACACATAGTTTCTTTAAACATCCCACTAACCATTTTCTCTCCATAGGTAGTTGGAATGTGAGGACTCTGAACAGAGCTTTTTCTCTTGATGTCCTCACACAAGAATTCCACCATTATAACCTAGATATTCTCGGCTTGCAAAAGACCAGATGGACAGATAAAGATCAGATTCTTAAAAATAATCTTAAATTTCTCTTTTCAGGGAGGAACGATAATAAACATCACCAAGGCGTGGGTCTGCTTCTCATCACACACGCTAGTAATGTTCTTCTAGGATATGAGTGCATTAATGTAAGGTTTCTTACAGCAAAATTTCAGACAAGCGTTAAAGACTTGAATGTTATCTGCTGTTATGCCCCCAACTGAGGATGCCGATGAGGATGAGAAGGATAGGTTTTACGGACAACTTCAGGATATTTTGAATTCTGTCAAGAAAGGAGATATTACCCTTGTTCTTGGTGACTTCAATGCCAAAGTTGGTACTGACTCTGACCTTTGGGGAGGGGTGATAGGCCCTTTTGGTATTGGTAGCTTCAATGGGCAACGTCTCCTACAAGTAAGTAAACTCAATGGATTCAGAATAACTAACACTTATTACAAACACCGTGGCATACATAAGTACACATGGGTTTCACCCGATGTGTTGCATAAGAATATGATTGATTATATATTAATTAACAGCAAATGGGCTAGTTCTGTTAGGAATACCAGGGCATATAGGGGAGCTGAAATTGGATCTGACCATTACCTTGTTAAAAGTGTCTTGCAACTTAAACTTAAAAAGTGTTGTGCTAGGGTTAAAAAATTTACTTTTAATATTGAAGCTCTGAAAGATCCAGTTATAGCCAAAGCTTACCATGATAGGTTACTTAGTCATTATGACAGTCATGATATGCTTACTATTGAAGTTGAGGAAGAATGGGATCATTTTAAACAGGCTTTTTTCGACACTAACAGTACTCTTTTAGGAAAAAAGGAGCAGAAGAGTCAGAATTATCTGAGTGATAAGGCACTTGAGCTTATTTCGGAAAGAAAGAACTGCAGGAATGTCCTTAATCAATACCTTACTAGTCTAATAGAAAACATTACAGAGAATTTAATAAACGTGTAAAAGATCAGTTAGCTGCTGCTAAGAATCTTTGGTTTGATGGCTTGGCTGACAAATCTGAGGAAGCAGTTATATAGCACAACAGCAGAGAGCTGTACTAGATAGTTAATGTTTTGTGGGGTATAAAACGACAGGTATACAGGGATTGAAGAATAAACAAGGTAAGATAATTGAAGGTGAGAACTCTGTCATGGTTAGGTGGGCTGATCATTTCAGTGAAGTTCTAAACAATGTGGTTAGTTCTACTCCCATTGTTTGTAATGATGATAGACGCATTGGTGGCTTCAATGTTGCCGTACAACACAATCTGAAGTAATTTTGGCTATTTCTAAATTTAAACTTCATGCCGAGTGGTTAGCGCGCTTGGCTACTGATCTACGGGACCTGGGTTCGAGCCCCGGATAAGGCATGGATCTGTGTGTCGTTTATTTTGCTGAGGTCCTGCCATCCTCTCAGACCTTCTACTATGGCATATAAATTGACAGGCTCCTATCAGACCTCTGTGGCAAGCAGCTGCTTGAGGGGGTATTTATTTTTTTTTATTTAAATCCCCAGGTGTAGATGAAATTACTACAGAAATGCTTAGAGCTGGGAATGTTTCGGTTACCACTTGGATGACTGAAATTCAGAATATCTTTTATGATAAAGGCATGGTCCCTAAGAATTTTATCAGAGCTATTATTTTAAATCTAGCTATAACTGGGTCTTTCAGAGCTTCAGTATTAAAGGTAAAACTTTTAACCCTAGCACAACACTTTTTAAGTTTAAGTTGAAGAGAAAATGGTTAGTGGGATGTTTAAAGAAACTGTTTATTGAGAGAGGGAATGCCGACAATAACAAACAGCCCCCTAATCGCAGACATGGGGCAAAGACCCATTCCCCCACCACTAAAGGCTGAAGCCATCTACACTGGAAGACTTCCTCCAATGTAGAATTTGATGATGCCAGTAGAAGCAAAGAGTTCAGGTGCCTGAACCCCTACCAACTCCATGAAAAAAACAGTAAGAGTTTCCCTATTTTCAAAAAAGGTGATCGCAGTTCTTGTGATAACTATAGGGGTATCAGCCTACTCTCTGTTCCAGGTAAAGTTCTTTCCATGATTGTGCTTAATAGAATTAAGAATCTGGTTGACAGTCAATTGCGTGATGAGCAATGTGGATTCAGAAGTGGTAGAGGATATGTGTATCAGGTATTTTCACTTAGGCAGATTCTTGAAAACTGTTTAGAGTTTCAGAAATCTTTAGTTGCTAGGTTTATTGATTTCAAAAAGCTTTCGACTCTGTTGAAGGTCATAATTTGTGGTTGATTGTGAAATCATATGGTATACCTGACAAGTTAGTTAACATAATGAAAGCTCTCTATAATAACACTGAGTCGTGTGTGAGAGTTGATACGGCTTGTAGCAATTGGTTTAGCATTACTTCTGGTGTTCGACAAGGGTGCATTTTGTCTCCTTTTCTCTTTAGCTTGGTTATTGATTATGTTATGCGAAATTCACTTCAAAGGAAAGATTTTGGCCTTAAATGGACTGGAGATACGAAAATTCCTGATTTAGATTATGCTGATGATTTAGCCCTTTTGGCAAATGATGTTGATGAGATGAACTCTTTCATTCGAGCTGTTGACGAAACTGGTAGTAGAGTAGGTTTGGTTATAAACAGAGAGAAAACTAAAGTGATGGAAATTGGTCAGGCATGCTGTGATTCAGTTAATCTGAATGGTCACAGTTATCTTGGGAGCTATGTAACAGATAATGGTAATGTGCAGCATGAGATTAACAGACGAATAGGGATTGCTGCCGGGACTTTTAAGAATCTATGGAGAGTGTGGAGAAATAGGCGTATACACCTACAGACTAAAATTAGACTGTATAATAGTTTGGTTCTTTCTAGGGTTAGTTATGATAGTGAAACTTGGACACTTTGCAAACAAGATAACAGGAAACTAGATGCTTTTGATTCCAGATGCTTACGCAGTATCTTGGGCATTAGGTGGTTCAACTTTGTAACTAATGATAAGGTTAAGCAAAGGAGTTTGCAACCTCCTTTAAGCAGCATATTGTGCAGAGAGACTCCGTTGGTTTGGCCATGTTGCCCGTATGAATAATTATAGATTGGCGAATAGGGTTATGAGTAGTGTGCCTAAAGGCCTCAGAAAGAAGGGGAGACCTAGGATGCGGTGGGCAGACAATGTCAAACAGGACCTTGTTAGAATTGGTGTACAGTGGCCAGATGCAGCAGATGTAGCTCAGGACAGACTTGCTTAGAGAACTAAATTGCACTCTCTGGTTGGGACTCCGTAGCCCATGGCGGCTTGAGGATGATGATGATCATGGTGATAAAGCTCATCTAAGCCATCCCGTGGTCGAGTGGTTAGCGCGCTTGGCTACTGATCTAGGGGATCTGGGTTCGAGCCCCGGGTAAGGCATGGATGTTCGTGTTGTTTTCTGCTGAGTTCCTGCCATCCTCTCAGATCTTCTACTATGGCATATAAACTGACAGGCTCCTGTCAGACCTCTGTGGCAAGCAGCTGCTTGAGGGGGTATTTATTATTTATATAGTCATGGAGGCTAAGTCTTGGTATACAGTAAGAGATTTTGTCTAGAATGATGTTGGATTCGATTCTCCACACTTGTAATTTTTCTCTTTGAAAAAGTATATCTAGGGAAACGGAGCCAGAGGGCCATGGCCCATTTTCAAATTTGTAATTAATATCTTGAAATGAAGTCAAAAATATTAATGATATATATATTTTTTTACCTAAAGTTTTTGAAAGAACACAAAAATAGAAGCAAAAAATCGTAGTTAGGAACTGTGTTTCAGTTCGTTCTGGCTCGATCCCATCACTTGCTCCTTTCTGAAAATATTTATCAATGTAAGCGTAGAGTACATAGTTGTGGAAAATACTCCAGTTTTAAATATCTAACCGAATCCCTCTTCTTCAAAGTTCTGACCATTGCTTATAAGTATAGTGAAACCTAAAAGATCTAAATGGTATGTAGTAGAGTATTCGACAAATAAATGTTTTTCTTTATCTAATATAAAGCTAAGCCTTATCTTCGAACACCTTTCTTTACTAGAGGCACCGCCCCCCCCCCCCCCTCCCCGCCACACTCCTTCCGATGATTCTCTAGTGACAAACCAGAAGAGACCTTGTCGAGGAATTCGCCCTCCAGCAGTTTATCAATATTTCTCAGTTCTGAAACTTTCGACAATTTTGGACCAACAGATTTCCGTTTCGAACAAATTTCCGGACACCATAGCGACGGACACTCGATTAAGTTTTATCTGGTTTTGATTTTTGTTTTCTTTTGAGTGACGAAGGTAGGTAGATGAAAAAAAAACCTGGACAAAAGGAAAGTCCGAAAGGAAGTTTTTAAAGAGGAAGATCATTCATTTATAGAGTGTTTCTTATTTTCATGCTTTTTTTTGGGGGGGGGAGGGGGAGTAAATCCCTTTTTTGCATTTGCATATTCTTATTTCATTGGTATTCCCCACAGAGCGGGAAATGTTTGATCCGTTTCATCGCCCATCTCATGTGAGAGACGATCCTTTGCGTCCTATTGGCCATTCGATTGGCCATCAGATCAGTTTCGGATTTCCCACTTTTAAAAGAAATCCTTTCATCGCCCATCTCATGTGAGAGACGATCCTTTGCGTCCTATTGGCCATCCGATTGGCCATCAGATCAGTTTCGGATTTCCCACTTTTAAAAGAAATCCTTTCTAAAGGATTAATGCTTCGAAAGCACTTTTTGTTTCCAAATATTCATGCTTCCATTCAGAGGACAAAAGAGTCATGTCCAAAAAGAGATCATCGAAAAAAGAGGAAATAACTGAATTTTGAAGCCATGTCGGACTGTGTCGTCTGATGCAACAGATCTCCGCTGCTCTTGCTTAGTGCTGCCATCTGTTGAGAGTGTTTCGACACAACATATGCCAATTTAAAAAGAGACGATTTTTGTTGGGTTGCATTACCTCTGAGCGGCACTTTTTTGCACATAATGCACTAAATGGCCCGGTCACAAAGACCCCGAGGATTCGGAGAAGATTGGGAAAGGGGCCCCACTAGAACAGCTACAGCTGCTGGGAAACAGATAGTAGATATCCTTCAAAATCGCTCTATTACGACATTTCATTTGGAATCTGATTCTCCTTCCATCAAAAGACTCGAAGAAAACAAATGCTCTTTTCACCAAAGAGGAAACTGTTGGCGGATATGAAATTTGCCTTTTCTGTTCCCGTCAGTTGACGTATGCCAGCAAGCAAACTTATTTTCCTGAAGATATATTAACGTTACTTTGCAGTCTTATCACCACAGATTCGCTGAGCTGCTGAGAAGTGTTTACTTCCGGTGAGGCGTGCCATGTGCCACCACACTCCGGCTGAGGCTTCAGAGAGGCAGCCTCTTGGAATCCACGTTTTAAAAAATTAATGCAAAAGATTATTGAAACGCAAACAGTTGAAACTATGAAACTGACCGAATGCTGGTCTGCATTTATATCAGCAGCTTGGGACTCAAGTTTTCGGATTTTTTGCTTTCGTTAAGCTAATTAGGGATCACCTGCCGCCAGAGTAATGAATAAAGCATCAGTTAATGACTGAAATGATTCCTCTTCTTAAGTGGCAGCACTTAAGTGGTATTCACTTCAAATGGCGCCACCAGATGGCGCTATATTTTTAATTCTGTTCCGCGGATGTTCATTTTTTTTATCATTAGAAAAATTCCGTAGGAATGAAATTTCTTTTATCAAAAATAAAAAACAAAAACTTAGTCCATATGAAATTCTTGCAATTTCAATTTGCATAAATATTTTCGCTTTCCATTCTTTCGATTGCTACTAAGCTATTATATTAGAAGAGTTTTTTTATATTCCACTCTTAATTAAGGCCCCGAAGGCACTGAATAGCCTCTTGTTGAACTGTCTCCTTAAAGTTTTTAAGTTTCTGATGCACTGAAAGCGATCTGTGGTCAGAAATGCAATACTTTTTTCTACCCAACTGAAAGAGAATTAAATGTTATTACTGTATCGAAAACAAACTCAGGCTTCATTTGTTTCTGTTGCTTCATTGTTTTAAGATTATAGAGTGACAGACTATTTTAACAATCATTTTCACATTTAGTATAAAAAAAGTAATGAAAAAGCATCAGTTAATGAATTCCACTCTTAATTAAGGCCCCGAAGGCACTGAATAGCCTCTTGTTGAACTGTCTCCTTAAAGTTTTTAAGTTTCTGATGCACTGAAAGCGATCTGTGGTCAGAAATGCAATACTTTTTTCGACCCAACTGAAAGAGAATTAAATGTTATTACTGTATCGAAAACAAACTCGGGCTTCATTTGTTTCTGTTGCTTCATTGTTTTAAGATTATAGAGTGACAGACTATTTTAACAATCATTTTCACATTTTAGTATAAAAAAATCCCTCTCATGCTCCTACTTCTGACAATATTTCGATTCCTATTTTCCTCTTCAATCATTATAGTATGAGATTAAAATAAATTTTTATTTTTGAATTCCATTCACATAATTTCCTAATGCTTTACAGACTGGTACTCTAGCAATTAACATTGGAAAACCTCGAGGTAACTGAATTTATTCTTCTTTAATTACTCCTTTTCGAAAGATTCTCGTTGACATTCTCCTTTCGACTATTACTAGAGCTGCAATTTGTTTTCATAACTATTTGGCAAAACATCCTGCATATATTCCTACAATTTTCAGTTACGTTACAGACTAATGCATCAGTCATTATTCCAAATTCCACGAAAAAGGATTTTTAAGTTTTCAGTTGTTCTGCTTTATTTTGCCATTGACTGGAATTAACGTTCGAAGTTCCCGTTATAATTATTTGGCAAACATTCCAATCGAATTCCGTGAGTAAGTAGGAACTTGCAGAACAGCAATCGGGGTTACAAGCTTCAGAAGAACTTGCATGAGAATGGTTAATTTTGTCGAAAGTTTACCGATCTCGCAAAATTCTCAGGGAAAGATCATTTCCCGCCATCTAGGCAATTCAATGTCCAACAAAATCCATGATGCAACTTAAATTCTTAAGTTGCGTTGTGGGGGGTCAGGCCGAATATTCCTTCTCACACATTTGAAAACATCCTAGGGCTCGTGGTAAAAAATCCCTGAAATCAGTGATGGTTGAACCCTTCAAATGACGGATTTTTAAAACTGAACTCCCTTCTCTGGTGGTGGAGTTGACGCAGGAGCCGATGCAGAGGATGTCGTCCAGGGCACCAATGTAAGATGGGTGCCACGAAGCTTAATAAAATAATAAACGCTGCAATTTTTTTGCTTTACATTTACCAGACTTCCCAATAATAATTCAAGTGACATAGTATTCGTACTTTAGGCTTGTAAAATATATTAAAATATGACATCATAATTCACTTAATCACTTTTTCTGTAACTCAAGTCCTTGTTTCAGTTCAAATAATTATACATTATCATCCAATTATTTAAAGATTAAAAAGCGGTGAACGTTTTTCATGTGAAGGTGGAAAGGTTTCAAATTCGCCCTCTCACTAAAAGGTTGCGTTTTATTTTCATTCCTAAATTTGAGGGGCAAAAACGTCACGTTTGCTGATTGCCCAGGAAGGTGAAAGAAAATGTCACCACCGAGATTTTTTTTTCTTTTCCTGAGGGGCTGACGAATCGTGAGGCGGAGTCTTCCGTCACTTAGTTATATCATAGAGCTAACCCTACGGAGCACGAGGCGACGATCTCGTCCTCTTTCCCATTATAAAGGAAGCCTTGTTCATTTTAATTACCATGGTGATGCATAAAGGAAGCCTTGTTCATTTTAATTACCATGGTGATGTATAAAGGAAGCCTTGTTCATTTTAATTACCATGGTGATGTATAAAGGAAGCCTTGTTCATTTTAATTACCATGGTGATTCATAAAGGAAGCCTTGTTCATTTTAATTACCATGGTGATGTATAAAGGAAGCCTTGTTCATTTTAATTACCATGGTGATGTATAAAGGAAGCCTTGTTCATTTTAATTACCATGGTGATGCATAAAGGAAGCCTTGTTCATTTTAATTACCATGGTGATGCATAAAGGAAGCCTTGTTCATTTTAATTACCATGGTGATGCATAAAGGAAGCCTTGTTCATTTTAATTACCATGGTGATGTCAGGGCCAAAACGTTTCTCCGCCAGGTTTATTTAAAGAGATTGCAAATAATGACAAATAACAACAACCATGACGAATAATAACAACCTTAAGAAAATATTGAGCACTTGTGCATAAATTAAACAATGGAGTGTCGAAGTGTTAGTTAGATTGCGTGAATGAATATAACCTTTATAATCTTCAGTTTAAAATTTAGAACCTTAATTAAAGCTTTAAAATCTTATTGAGCTAAATCAAGACACTTAAAGCTTCGAGTAAAGAGTCAATGAATTACGAAACGAAGTTTGCAGATGCGATGTGTACAATGGGAGATCCGAGTCAAATTTGAAAAAAATTAAACAATGATAAACAAATCTTTTTCTATCATTGTTCATTAAAACAATAGAGCGACTAATGACTAGGAGAGAATCGTCTGCAGTCTTAAGATAATCTGCCTCCTAAATTGCATCTGATTGCCGTGTCATGTGATCGAGAAATGTTTGATTATCGTGGAAGCACTGCCCGTTGCAGGTCGTCGCAAATATTCACCTTTTCCTTTTTCTTACGCAACAGGAGGGCTCTTGAAGGTGTCGAGCTGGCGGAGTCCTCTTTAACAAGGTCATGTCAAGGGCATGAAAGCATCCCATGACCTACGAATCATCCGATTGCCTCAGAGGCCCAACAGACAGCCCGTCGATATAATTCGCCAAAAGATTCGAAAGGAATCGCGAGAAAAAGTCCGTGCAGTGAACAAAATAATAAAGAGCAATTGCTATTAATTTTGAAGAGCGAAGTTTGTGTTGTTGGCTTTAATACGTAAAATGATTCAATTGATTTCCAATTTCCTTTTCACAGAGCTAATGAATCGTATTTCCTTTCCGAGAACCAATGAAAGCGACATGTTCATTGAAAAAAGTGTGACTGGAGCTTTTCCTTCGGGCCACACAGCTTTTTCAGCCAATAGGAAATGCTAATCACTGCTGCTGCCTTGTTCCGATGATTGCGTAGGTTTCGGAATTTCGATTTCCATCGGTGATAAGTTGAAGCCTTCCTTGTTGCAAAGAGCAGCGCCATCGCTTCAATCACGATTAACTTTCATCTCTCTCCTTCTTTCTGCAGTTTCACTTTCGGGAGTGAGAATTTCCTCTTTGGGATACGACATTGAAAGGATCTTCCAGCAATCATTCATTCCCCCCACCTCCCCCTCGAAGGGAAGGTCAGAGAAATGACCCCACATCTGCTGCAAGTAATTCGATGGTGCGAAGGGAGGCAAAAAGAAATTCCCTGGTTGTTTGTTTCGGGTTTTATGGCGCAAGGGCGACTACGCCATAATGTGCCAAACTAAACACAATATAAAAGATAGAAGAGATGTCAACCCGCAACCAAAGGTTAAAATATAAACACCACAGAGTAATATGGTAAAGCAACAAAGCACAAGTGGACAAATAACAAGAAAAAAACAAAATAAAATAATCGCAGGTGTGTTATGCGCTGATTTTACATCAGGCATAACGATTCATTTTTTTTAAATTAATTTCTTACTGGATTGAGATTTTTGTTTTTCTCCAACACAAAGGGTACACGTCAGGAGTGGGCGGAAATCGCAGCTGCACCGAGGGCCACACACACACGGGACACCCAGCGCCAGATCTCATGACATTCGATAGCACACAGCACACGACACAGCGCCCCGTGGGAAGATGGCAGGCGGAATCACATTTTCTTCTCTTGCAGTGAAGATGGTCTGAGGGTGCGAAGGTCTATTGACAGCTTTAGTGCCGATTTCACACGAGGAGTGGTGTTCGCCCCCGTAGCAAATGCAGAGCTGGACAACCTTGTCCAGTGTTGTAGTAACGAACCAGGGATCCCGTTCTCCCAGGCGGCGATGTCAACCTCCAGACCCCCTGGAGAGAATTTATCACTCGTAAGTTCCGCTGCAGATGCTACGGATGGTTTGCACATACCGTTTTCGTGGGAAATCAAGGGAGAAGAGTCGTGGAAAAATTGTAGCGAGGAGCAGAGAGGATGGAGAATTTGGAGAGAGCAGTTGGACTCTAGATTTGGAACAGAGCAGACAGCACGGAGACTTGAGAGAGAGCAGTTGGACGGGATGGTCAGAGCTCGGGGCGGGCCCGATTCAGTATCAGAGGAGATGAGTGCAGGACTTTGACTAAACAGCCATGTGCTTTGATGCGTTAACGCAAGGACTTCCCATGAATGAGTGACTCCCTACAATGAGAAGCAGAGAGAGAGAATAATTTACCTCCGTACTTAATTAAGAGAGAGAGGATAATTTGCCTCCGTACGTAAATTGTACCAGCGAAGGACACCCTCTCCTTCCCAACCTTCCTACGATGATGCAGTTGACCGCCTCTCTTCGCCGCAGCCAAATTACCCCACAGCGGGGGTGAAGGTCAACAGAGGCCCGTCTCCCTAGCAGCCACAGTGCGACGGACATGTCATCGGCTAAAGTGACGAACTAAGAGAGATGATCCCCACCCGGTGCTGGAGTGACGACGACCTGGCCATAATCCGATGCAGCTGATGGAGGAGCTGAGCACTTAGAACGGTACGATAATCTTTCCTTTAATTGCTTACCCTTCCTTTCACTAGAAGTTGTATCCTTAATTTTAGAGTTAATTGTAAAGGGGTTCCACAATCCGTTTAATTCTTTAAGTTCTTTTTTAAGTCCACGAGAAATGATTTATTCTTAGATAGATTAATTGTTTTGCCTGTACTGTTAGATATTTTGTTTCAATAAAAATTGTTATTCTTTTATGTTTCCATAAACCTGAGTTGTGCATCATCATTGGATTTCATTAATAAAAACGTCTTCCGCTAAGGAGACGGCCTGGGATTTTTGCGGCCCGCATTGTTTAATTAAGGTGATATCCGTAATCGGACAATGTGGGAAACACAACGCCACATATTTAAATTTACATATGTCTACTTAGAAAGTGAATAGTGCTTGCAACCGCGAGGTGCGCACAACAGGTGTAAGAGACCTGGGTTATATAATGCAAACGGATAGGGTAAAATCAGTCTATTAAAATATAAACAAAATATTTTATAAAGGGAAAAACCGATGGTAAAAAGCAATGATCGGGTAAATGATGTCCAGACATAAAATTGTGAAAGCTAAAATACAAATGCCGTTCGATATTAAAACAAGGACATTCGATTAAAATATGTTTGATCGTTAAAATGGCGTCACAAAACTCGCTGTTAGATTCGTCGTCCGCCCGGAGGAGAAACGAAAGGAGAATAAACAAATGACGTAAGCGGAGCCGAACAACTACAACTTCCAAAGAAATTCCGACAGTTGAGTTGGGGTGAGAAACAGACGTGAATAGAAATCCCCTGCAAGTGATATGGAGATGAAGGTTAAAGTGATGATCAGCATCGGTAATAGCCCAACTGAGGGTTCGAATCCCAATCGAGCAAGAGCGCTGCTTCGCACTGAAAACGGCGCCAAAAGAGCAGCTGCATATTCTGTTGCTGCTCCGATGCCACCAAGGAGTTAGAAGTTTCGTTTGGCTGCAGTAACAAAGTGGCCCACAAGGGATGCAGTGAGCTGCTTCGGACGCTCTCGGAGCCATGAAGCCAGGTTGTCATGGTAACAATAGTCCACCAGAGCTATAACATGTTCACCTCAGGCTAGGTCAACCATTGACGGGAAAGGCAGCGGCGGCGCCGACATTCACCGCTGACGACAAGCGACATTCTTAAGGCGACTAACGATCTACGAGATCGGAAATTGACTAAGGAGAGATCGTTTGATGCTTGCTTTGATGCCAGAACCTCGAGAAGGAGTCGATCCTTAATTCTGTGAGTCGTCTGCTGCCTTCGTGAGAATGCGTATCTCTTATTACCCTATTCGCTCTTTGGAGTCGAATGTCAGACAAAATTCGGCATTGCTATCCGGTCGAATGGCGGACTGAGTTCTACAAAGAGTTCACATTAATTTGGATCAAAAGGTCAACATTGGATTCATAAGGATGGCAAGGATTAATACACCGGATGTTAAAATTAATTATTAATAATTAGAGCTGCAGTAGAAAAAATGATGTTTTCATAATCTCCTTAACCCATTGCTCTGTGGAAAACAAAGATACGATGTCTCAATCACAAAAGGAAAAACGATCTTTGGGAGCAATAGGTTAATTTATCATCATCACCAATATCACTTCATACTCATTCCATTTAATCAAAATCACCAAAAAGAAATCCATTAATCCATCCGTTTCTTAAATATCTTCAACCACCACCCCTTTGCCTTCCCCAACCACCGATCCTTTGTTTACATTAGCCACAGTCTTTCCACTTTTCCAACTACCGTCCCTTTGCTTCCCTCAAACATTCCAAGGCCACTTTGTCTTCCCAAAGATCGTTCCTTTGATTTTCACAACCCCCATTTCTTTATTTTCCTTAACCACCCTTCCTTTGCCTTCCTCAAATAACCTTTCTTTGTTTTCTTTAACCACCCTTCCTTTGCCTTCCTCAAATAACCTTTCTTTGTTTTCCTTAACCACCCTTCCTTTGCCTTCCTCAAATAACCTTTCTTTGTTTTCCTTAACCGTCCTTTATTTGCCTTCCTTTAATAACCTTTCTTTGTTTCTCTTAAACACCTTTTCTTTGATTTCGTCAAATAAGCTTCCTTTGTTTTCCTTAACCACCCTTCCTTTGCCTTCCTTAAATAAACTTTCATTGTTTTCCTTAACCACCCTTCCTTTGCCTTCCTTAAATAACCTTCCTTTGTTTTCCTTAACGTCCCTTCCTTTGCCTTCCTCAAATAACCTTTCTTTGTTTTCCTTTGCCTTCCTCAAATAACCTTTCTTTGTTTTCCTTAACCACCCTTTATTTGCCTTCCTTTAATAACCTTTCTTTGTTTCTCTTAACCACCTTTTCTTTGCCTTCCTCAAATAATCTTTCTTTGTTTTCCTTAACCACCTTTCCTTTTCCTTCTTTAAACAACCTTTCTTTGTTTTCCTCAATCACCTTTTCTTTGATTTCGTCAAATAAGCTTCCTTTGATTTCCTTAACCACCCTTCCTTTAATAAAAAAATAAATACCCCCTCAAGCAGCTGCTTGCCACAGAGGTCTGACAGGAGCCTGTCAGTTTATATGCCACAGTAGAAGATCTGAGAGGATGGCAGAAACTCAGCAGAAAACAACACGAACATCCATGCCTTACCCAGGGCTCGAACCCAGGTCCCGTAGATTAGTAGCCAAGCGCGCTAACCACTCGACCACGGGATGGCTTAGATGAGCTTTATCACCATGATCATCATCATCCTCAAGCCGCCATGGGCTACGGAGTCCCAACCAGAGAGTGCAATTTAGTTCTCTAAGCAAGTCTGTCCTGAGCTACATCTGCTGCATCTGGCCACTGTACACCAATTCTAACAAGGTCCTGTTTGACATTGTCTGCCCACCGCATCCTAGGTCTCCCCTTCTTTCTGAGGCCTTTAGGTACACTGCTCATAACCCTATTCGCCAATCTATAATTATTCATACGGGCAACATGGCCAAACCAACGGAGTCTCTCTCTGCACAATATGCTGCTTAAAGGAGGTTGCAAACTCCTTTGCCTAACCTCATCATTAGTTACAAAGTTGAACCACCTAATGCCCAAGATACTGCGTAAGCATCTGGAATCAAAACCATCTAGTTTCCTGTTATTTGCCCTTTATTTGCCATCCTTTAATAACCCTACTTTGTTTCTCTTAACTACCTTTTCTTTGCCTTCTTCGAATAACCTTTTTGTTTTTTTTAATCACCCTTCCTTTGCCTTCCTCAGATAAACTTCCTTTGTTTTCCTTAACCACATTTACTTTGCCTTCCTTAAATAACCTTTCTTTGTTTTCCTTAACCACCCTTCCTTTGCCTTCCTCAAATAACTTTTCTTTGTTTTCCTTAAACAACTGTCCTTTGCCTTCCTTAAATAACCTTTCTTTGTTTTCCTTAAACAACTTTGCTTTCCTTAAATAACCCTTCTTTAACCACGCTTTCTTTGCCTTCCTCAAATAACCTATCTTTGTTTTACTTAACCACCTTTCCTTTGGCTTCCTTAAATAACCTTTCTTTGTTTTCCTTAAACACCCTTCCTTTGCCTTCTTTAAATAACCTTTCTTTGTTTTCCTTAAACAGCCTTCGTTTGCCTTCCTTAAATAACCTTTCTTTGTTTTCCTTAAACACCCTTCGTTTGCCTTCCTTAAATAACCTTTGTTTTCCTTAAACACCCTTCGTTTGCCTTCCTTAAATAACCTTTCTTTGTTTTCCTTAACCACCCTTCCTTTGCCTTCCTCAGATAATCTTTTTTTGTTTTCCTTAACCCACCCTTCCTTTGCCTTCCTTAACTTTTTGGTTTTCCTTAACCACCCTTCCTTTGCCTTTTTCAGATAATCTTTCTTTGTTTTCCTTAACCACCCTTCCTTTGCCTTCCTCAGATAATCTTTCTTTGTTTTCCTTAATCACCGTTCTTCATCGCTTCCAGTATAGTGATTCCATTCAACTGATGAATTATAAAATGAGACTTACCGCGATTGTCGGTAGGACAGTGATGCCATAGAGGTGATGAACTACGGCCATATTGGGTCTGGAGAAAATCCTCTGGAAGATGCTGCAGAGGATGAAGATGGATGGAGACGCTGGAAAAGATATATAATGTAAGAAACAATAAAACTAGAAAAGTTAATATTTTAGATAACTGATCGCTTTAGTACTATAGCTGCATATTCTTTGCCTCAGTTCTAAGGAATTTTATTTCGGAGCAGATAAGTTGTTTCTTTTCTGTACGGTGGAAAGAAGAACGAAACCGAATTATTTTTCTGTCCTCCCTTGAATGTTTTATCTCCCTTTCTTTTGCGTTTCCTCTGCAGTAACACGTCTGATGTTTTTTTTACAGAATTTTTGTTTGGAGTAGGGTAGAAGGAATAAACTATTTTTGCCATCCAGATGAACCCCTTGGGTTACCATTTTAATGGGGCTACTCCACAGGGCCATTGCGGAATTCATTCTTGATGAGCATGCGCACATGCTAGAGAAATGCCGATTTTTACTTTCTTCCAACGTAGCTCTGAGTGGCAACAACTGAAGTGGCCGAGGGCAGACGAGATTAGTGATCGTGAAGGTCGACATCTGATCGCCTCTCTCGTGAAAACTTCTTGCCATCTTTCTTAGAGGAACGTCTTGCCGATCATGGGATTTGTTTCTACACATCTATAAAAATGGGCCACTTATTTACCCGACACGCGAACGTTTAGTTAGACTCGGTCTTCACTCCCACTTCGAATGTGGAAAAAAAAAATCTTTTCCATTCGTAATCCAAAAGAAAAGAGAAACGCAATCGCCTGGATGACTTCGAGGTCTGAGCTATCACGTGCTGTGTAGCATCAACGGTGGATTCGGGTATGTGACATCATAAGCGATCGTGATTTTCTTCCTGCAAGCAACACTGAAATTGTTTCAGTTTTATCGTCTGTTCAGTTTTTTTGTCGCATATCATCGTAATTTTAATTTTTTTAATTTCGTTTCAACCTTTTTTAATTGAACTCCTCCTCCTAAAGGAAAAGCCTCCTCGAGTGATCATAACGGAAATCATAAAAAGAGGTGAGATTTCGGCAAATGATGAAGCAGTACGTGTGCAGTGCTCTATATGTGGTGAACAGGTGGATCACATGAAGATTCCTAATGGCATCGAGAGGCATCTGCGCTGAAACCCAAAGCTAACAAGACACAGATTCCCGAGTCAAGGGTATAAGAAGAGAAACAAGGTGAAATCCTGCTCGCGCAAACCAATATCTCGTTTCATGGGAGAGGAAATAGGCAATCGATTTAACATTGAGAAGGGAAACGAAAAGAGTTCGCCAAAAACATGAATCAGAAATCGATGCGCAATGGAGAAATACTTTCCTGCGCTTCGTCGAATATTGATGAGCAAAGTCTTCATTATTCACATCAGTCCAATTTAAATATTCATTATACGACGAATCTTTTGTTTTGGAGACCACTTTATCACACATCGACATTCTGTCACTTCAGAAAAGAAACTTAACCATTGGATTCATTCACGCATTCCCCAGACAAGATCAATGGAACAAGATTAATGCAACAAGACAAGATTATATCAACAAGACAAGATTAATGCAACAAGACAAGATCAATGCAACAAGACAAGATCAACGCAACAAGATAAGATCATGTATTCCCCAGAAAATGACTTCGAACACAAATAAATCTAATGTGCGTCTTGTTTGAGATCTGGATGGAGAAAAATAATAAAAAATAAATAAATACTCCCTGAAGCAGCTGTTTGCCACAGAGGTCTGACAGGAGCCTGTCAGTTTATATGCCACAGTAGAAGGTCTGTGAGGTTGGCAGGACCTCAGCAGAAAAACAACACACACATCCATGCCTTACCCGGGGCTCGAACCCAGGTCCCTTAGATCAGTAGCCAAAAATTTCACAAATTACTACAGCCATCATCATCATCTATAACCTGTTTTGAAAACGATATCGAACTGATTTGAAATTACGACGAATTGGGGATAGAGATAAGACATGAATTCCGAAATTCGTGGTTTGTTCTCAATTGTTTTAATTCCGTAAATGATTTCGAAGAGATAGTTTTAAAGATATATGACGCGCTATGTTTCATAATTTTCCCAGTGACGTAATACTTTATTTCTGTTCGTCACGTTGAAGGTTTAGTTATCTATTCGCCACTTTCAAATGTTGTGTGATATCGATAAATCAAGGCTTCTGTATGTGGAAACATCCCTCGATTCTCCAAGAAGGTGAATTTGGCGATTCTCTCTTCATCATCACCAATATTATCACTCCGATGATCAGAGATTTTGATGGATCAAGGATTTTAGCATTCATCATTGCGCAGGGGAGCATTGTCCAACAGATGTCTTCATTACTTGCCCACCTGTTAAAAGATTCTCCTCTTCACGAGCAAAATCTTTCTCACCTGAGAGATTCCTTTTCAATCCATTGAGTTATTTAATCCTTGGAAGACTTTTTCTTTTTTTGATTTACATGTGCTACTGGGCCATTAATAAGAGGAGAGAAAAAAAAAACGCTTAACATTAAGTTGAATATTTTCCCGAGAGGTGGCCGAAGCACCTTCGCTGCTCTGTACAGAATCGATTGCACCTGCGTACAAGACGAGGGAAAGGACAAAAAGGTCAAGGTAAGATCATTCTCTGCGCTGCATCAGTATATGAAGAAAGTATCTGTCTGATAGCATTCGCCACGAGGGTTAAGATATTCTTTCCCTTTGATTTCGAAATGCACTTCAAATGCTCGGTTGAAAATATTTCTTTCCTCCGTGAAAGGTCGAGTGCACGGATTGGTTGGACCTCCGTAGCCATGGGCTACGGAGGTCCAACCAGACCGTGCAATTTAGTTCTCCAACCAAGTCTGTCCTGAGCTACATCTGCTGCATCTGGCCACTGCACACCAATTCTAACAAGATCCTGTTTGACATTGTCTGCCCACCGCATCCTAGGTCTCCCCCTCTTTCTGAGGCCTTTAGGCACACTGTTCATAACCCTATTCGCCAATCTATAATTATTCATACGGGCAACACGGCCAAACCAACGGAGTCTCTCTCTGCACAATATGCTGCTTAAAGGAGGTTGCAAACTCCTTTGCCTAACCTCATCATTAGTTACAAAGTTGAACCACCTAATACCCAAGATACTGCGTAAGCATCTGGAATCAAAAGCATTTAGTTTCCTGTTATCTTGTTTACAAAGTGTCCAAGTTACACCAAAGTTACCATAACTAACCCTAGAAAGAACCAAACTATTATACAGTCTAATTTTAGTTTTTAGGTGTATATGCCGATTTCTCCACAATCTCCGTAGATTCTTAAAAGTCCCGGCAGCAATCCCTATTCGTCTGTTAATCTCATGCCACACATCACCATTATCTGTTACATAGCTCCCAAGATATTTAAATTGTGACACCTACTCAAGACTGCAACCATTCAGATTAACTGAATCACAGCCTGCCTGACCAATTTCCATCACTTTAGTTTTCTCTCTGCTTATAACCAAACCTACTCTACTACCAGTTTCATCAACAGCTCGAATGAAAGAGTTCATCTCATCAACATCATTTGCCAAAAGGGCTAAATCATCAGCATAATCTAAATCAGACATTTTCTTATCTCCAGCCCATTTAAGGCCAAAATATTTCCTTTGAAGTGAATTTCGCATAACATAATCAATAACCAAACTAAAGAGAAAAGGAGACAAAATGCACCCTTGTCGAACACCAGAAGTAATGCTAAACCAATTGCTACAAGCCTTACCAACTCTCACACACGACTCAGTGTTATTATAGAGAGCTTTCATAATGTTAACTAACTTGTCTGGTATACCATATGATTTCGCAATCAACCACAAATTATGACGATCAACAGAGTCGAAAGCTTTTTTGAAATCAACAAAGCTAGCAACCAAAGGTTTCTGAAACTCTAAACATTTCTCAAGAATCTGCCCAAGTGAAAATACCTGATACACACATCCCCTACCACTTCTGAATCCACATTGCTCATCACGCAATTGACTGTCAACCAGATTCTTAATTCTATTAAGCACAATCATGCAAATAACTTTCTCTGGAAAAGACAGTAGGTTGATATCCCTATAATTATCACAAGAACTGCAATCACCTTTTTGAAAATAGGGATAATAATAGCTCTGGTAAAATCCTTAGGAACCATGCCTTTATCATAAAAGATATTCAGAATTTCAGTCATCCAAGTGGTAACAGAAATATTACCAGCTCTAAGCATTTCTGTAGTAATTTCATCTACCTCTGGGGATTTATATAGTTTAAATTTAGAAACAGCCAAAATAACTTCAGATTGTGTTATAGGGCCAACATTGAAACCACCAATGGATCTATCATCATTGCAAACAATGGGAATAGAGCTAACTGCATTGTTTAGAATATCATTGAAATGCTCAGCCCACTTAGCCATCACAGAATCCTCACCTTCTATAACCTTCCCTTGTTTATCCTTCAATCCCTGTATACCTGTCCGTTTTCTACCACACAAAACATTAACTATCTGGTACAGCTCTCTGCTGTTGTGCTGTCTAACTGCTTCTTCGGCTTTGTCAGCCAAACCATCAAACCAAAGATTCTTATCAGCAGCTAACTGATCCTTTACACGTTAATTAAGTTCTCTGTAATGCTTCGTATTAGGACTAGTAGGGTACTGATTAAGGACATTCCTGCAGTTCTTTCTTTCTGAAATAAGCTCAAGTGCCTTATCACTCAAATAATTCTGTCTCCTCTGCTCCTTTTTTCCTAAAAGAGTACTGTTAGTTTCCGAAAAAGCCTGTTTAAAATGGTCCCATTCTTCCTCAACTTCAGTAGTAAGCAAACTATGACTCTCATAATGACTAAGTAACCTATCATGGTAAGCTTTAGCTATAACTGGGTCTTTCAGAGCTTCAGAATAAAAGGGCAATTTTTTAACCTTAGCACAACACTTTTTATGTTTAAGTTGCAAGACACTTTTAACAAGGTAATGGTCAGATCCAATTTCAGTTCCCCTATATGACCTGGTATTCCTAACAGAACTAGCCCATTTACTGCTAATTAATATATAATCTACGATACTCTGATGCAGCCAATCAGGTGAAACCCATGTGTATTTATGTATGTTGCGGGTTTTGTAATAAGTGTTAGTTATTCTGAATCCATTGAGTTTACTTACCTATAGGAGACGTTGCCCATTGCAGCTACCAATACCAAAAGGGCCAATCACCCCTCCCCAAAGGTCAGAGTCAGTACCAACTTTGGCATTGAAGTCACCAAGAACAAGGGTAATATCTCCTTTCTTGACAGAATTCAAAATATCCTGAAGTTGTTCATAAAACCTATCCTTCTCATCCTCATCGGCATCCTCAGTGGGGGCGTAACAGCAGATAACATTCAAGTCTTTAACGCTTGTCTGAAATTTTGCTGTAAGAAACCTTTCATTAATGCACTCATATCCTAGAAGAGCATCACTAGCGTGTGTGCTGAGAAGCAGACACACGCCTTGGTGATGCTTATTGTCGTCCCTCCCTGAAAAGAGAAATTTAAGATTATTTTTAAGAATCTGACCTTTATCTATCCATCTGGTCTCTTGCAAGCCGAGAATATCTAAATTATAACTGTGGAATTCATGTATGAGGACATCAAGAGAAAAAGCTCTGTGCAGAATCCTCACATTCCAACTACCTATGGAGAGAAAATGGTTAGTGGGATGTTTAAAGAAAAGAAACTGAAATCTTTTCCTTCGACGATCAATATCAGCAGCAACTGAAATCTTTCCTTCGATGATCAATATCATGATATAATCTGGCTATAAGGGCTGTAGATAAGAAAACTGAACGTTATAGACCAATATCCATCTTGTCTGTTTTCTCCAAAATAATAGAAAAAGTAGCCAAATCTAAAATGTTAAATTTTTTGAAAAAATAAAATTTCTTTTCGAAATATCAATATGGATTCCGTAAAAACATGGGAACAGAGGATGCAATTTTAAAAATGTCATCAACTATATATAAAAGCATTTGACTCTGTCCCACATTTAATTCTATTGCATAAATTGGAAGCAGCTGGAATGAGAGGTGAAATGCTATCTTGGCTCTCTAGCTATCTGACAGGTAGAAGCCAAAGGGTTAAAATAAAAAATTGCTTCAGTTCCAATGCTAAGATAAATTTCGGTGTTCCTCAAGGATCTGTTTTGAGTCCTTTATGATTTTTGATTTATTTTAATGATCTTTGTGACTTAAAATTGTACGGGAGCAACACAACTTTTGCAGGCAAAACTGAGGAATTGATAGTCCAAATAAGTGATGATTTAAAAAAAATTAAAAATTGGTTTATTCAAAATAAATTAATTTTAAATGTTGCCAAATCGAAGTACATAAATTTCAGACTATAAGAAAATCAAACAGATGACTTTTTCAATAAACTCTTCTATCATGATCTAAACTGCAATGAGATATATTGTAAATGTTCAGCTATTCAGGGTGTTGATTGCTTCAGATAGTTGGGTGTCTACCTTGTCAAAAAACTTTCTTGGAAAACGCATATAAATAATATAATTAAGAACTTAAATATTATGGTTTCAACATTTTATTACATAAGAAATTTTATAGATTTGTCAATGTTAAAAATTATTTATAATTCGTGGATAAAATCCTATTTGAAATATGGCATTATATCTTGGGGAGGTTTATATGAGACAAATCTGAAACCATTACAAGGTTTATATGAGACAAATCTGAAACCATTACAAGGTTTATATGAGACAAATCTGAAACCATTACAAGGTTTATATGAGACAAATCTGAAACCATTACAAGGTTCTCAAAATTATATAATAAGATGTATGCTAAAGAAAAAGAAATTTGATAGTATAAAAAAAGTTTTAAAAAATTAAATATCTTACCAGATAGAAAATTATATACATATTTATCACCTATTAGTATACAATATTCAAAATTTGGATGAGTCTAATATTAAGATCTTTCCCAAATATAGAGGTTTATCATCTATTACGCAATTATCCACACCGTTTCCGAAAAAAAGCTATCATTCAAAAACACTACGTTTATCTGGCACCAAACCTTTTTAATGCTCTGCCGGCAAACATTAGAAATGAAAGAATCATTGATGCTTTTAAAAGAGTAAAATGGGATTGGTTAGTGGATTCTGATGATGCAGAGAAATATCTCTAGAGATAAAACTTTAGCTTCAATATTTAATTTTTATAACACTCTTGCAACTAATTCTGCAAACGTTATATTCGTGAACTTCTCCACACACGAGCTCGGACTCAAGTGGAGTTCTCTTTTTTATTTATTTCTTTCATATTGTTCAGTTTGTTTGTTTAAAAAAAAAACCTATAAAATAGATTATAATTTATAATTTACAATATAATTTCTGTTCATCAGTTCATGTGTATGAACTTTTGAACTTGAAAAATTTATGTAAAAGTACGTTTTTCGTTGCGGATTTTTTTATTGAACTGTACTGGTATTGAGAGTAGTGAATAAAAAATCTATCTATCTATCTATGATCAATATCAACAGCAACTGAAATCCTTTCCTTCGATGATCAATATCAACAGCAACTGAAATCCATTCCTTCGATGATCAATATCAACAGCAACAGAAATCCATTCCTTCGATGATCAATATCAGCAGCAACTGAAATCCTTTCCTTCGATGATCAATATCAGCAGCAACTGAAATCCTTTCCTTCGATGATCAATATGAGCAGCAACTGAAATCCTTTCTTCGAATGTCAATATCATCAGCAACTGAAATCCATTCCTTCGATGATCAATATCAGCAGCAACTGAAATCCTTTCCTTCGATGATCAATATCAGCAGCAACTGAAATCCTTTCCTTCGATGATCAATATGAGCAGCAACTGAAATCCTTTCTTCGAATGTCAATATCATCAGCAACTGAAATCCATTCCTTCGATGATCAATATCAGCAGCAACAGAAATCCTTTCCTTCGATGATCAATATCAGCAGCAACTGAAATCCATTCCTTCGATGATCAATATCAACAGCAACTGAAATCCATTCCTTCGATGATCAATATCAGCAGCAACTGAAATCCTTTCCTTCGATGATCAATATCAGCAGCAACTGAAATCCATTCCTTCGATGATCAATATCAACAGCAACTGAAATCCATTCCTTCGAATGTCAATATCATCAGCAACTGAAATCCATTCCTTCGATGATCAATATCAGCAGCAACTGAAATCCATTCCTTCGATGATCAATATCAACAGCAACTGAAATCCATTCCTTCGAATGTCAATATCATCAGCAACTGAAATCCATTCCTTCGATGATCAATATCAGCAGCAACTGAAATCCTTTCCTTCGATGATCAATATCATCAGCAACTGAAATCCTTTCCTTCGATGATCAATATCATCAGCAACTGAAATCCATTCCTTCGATGATCAATATCAGCAGGAACTGAAATCCATTCCTTCGATGATCAATATCATCAGCAACTGAAATCCTTTCCTTCGATGATCAATATCATCAGCGACTGAAATCCATTCCTTGGATGATCAATATCAGCAGCAACTGAAATCCATTCCTTCGATGATCAATATCATCAGCAACTGAAATCCTTTCCTTCGATGATCAATATCAGCAGCAACTGAAATCCATTCCTTCGATGATCAATATCATCAGCAACTGAAATCCTTTCCTTCGATGAACTTCTGAAACGATCGTTTCGTTCCGTATATTCGAAAGACCTCGTGTGGGTTGGGAATGCATCCACGTGCCTTATATAGCTGTTGGCACGGGCATTAAGCGAGAGTTGTGTCCCGAGAGATGAAACCGTTCAGCCGTGCCTGGGGAGGGCGATGGCGCCGACGATTAGCGGAGTTAAACGATCATCTCCGGATCAGCCGAGTCGAGCGAGCTTCGGAAACCTTTTCCCGTTTCCTTCTTCGTTTGACATTGCTAACGGAACCCGTGCGCGCGAGCAGAGGAGCGCGAAATTCGCGTGCAACTTGCAATCGCAGCACCAGTGGAGGGACGAGGTTTCTGCACGGGTGAGTGGCAACACCGATAACTTCCTTAAAATTACGGCGCCTTTCTCTTCATAACACCAAACCCGGAAAAATTGTCTGACGCTATTTTAGTTTCCTCCCATGCCGAATAGAGAGCGATTCTTTTCTTGAAATTCTGAAGCCGGAAATGACATCTCTTACGTCATTTCTCTCGTCGAGGATTCCTCCCTCCCTCCTTCCCTCCATTGCCAGTTGCAGAAAAGAACCCAGGAGACTTGAATGGGCGATGATGATTTCGTACTCCCGAGGGGAGGACACAATTAGGAAACTATCTTTGGCTCTCTTTCATCGGAGAATAGTCGATCGAATGCACGCGATATTTACACAAGAATGTCTTAGAGGGTGCGAGAACAGAAGGCTGCACAACAATGCATTCAGTTCCGTACGAAATGTCTTTAAACTTCGATTCTGCCGACTCCATTTGGGGGGGGGGGGGGCTTTCCACCATAAGCGAGGGCCCAATAAGATCTCGCTGCTATTGGCATGCCTCCTCCTCCACTTTCCTCTATGACGCAGTGACGTAAGAGAATCGTCATCGTACGTAACAATAGACGTATTTCGAAAGGGCTGACACCAACAAAAAATGCACGCGTTCTGATGATAGCTCGTGCATTTAACTTTAGAGAAAGTTCTCGCCGCCCTGCAATTTCCCGATTGGTCCCGTATTTGGTACGAGAGTTTCCCTTCAGCGAGTCCCATGCCTGGTCCGTACCTGCCGTGGGGAGGGCTTCATCCCTCTCCAAATGTAAGGGATCTCAGTGCGCCTTCGTCGTCGTTTGACGCTTACTTTTGGCGGGAGAAGTTATCAATTCAAAGGCAAGTAAGTGCACGTCAAACTTTAGACTGCAAAAGTTATCCACACAGGGAACGGAATATTTTGCACTCTAATTTGCATTCTCGTGCAAGATATCAATCTCCAGCCATATCTTCCTCCTCCTCCTCTTCCCGGGGGCGGGGGTGGCTCGTAATCTGTAGTACCCAGGATCGAGTCCCAGCTGGGTTAAGGTCGAGATTTATCCCTGCATTAATCTCCGCCCTGCCCATGGTCAGTAGGGGACACTGATGGTCTTGGAGAGACCGCCGTCCGTTGGATGGGACGTTAAGCCGTGGTCCCGTGTGCGGGAGAGCCATACCCTGTGCACGTTAAAGAATACGCTGGATGGCCTTGACGGGAGGCTACCATCTGTCTCCCAAGAGCTGTTCCAGTGGGTCCCCTCACCCAACCTTCTCTGAGCCTTCGGGGTCCTTGCCACCTGATCATTTAGCCCATTAACCATTGAAAAAAAGTGCCGCTCAGAGGAAAAAAGCCCAACCCAACTGTTCTCTTCTGCCATCTTTTCCTCCCTTCTGCCCTTCTTTCTTTTCTTCCATTATATTTTCCTCCCTTCTGCCCTCCCTTCTCCCCTCCCGCCATCTTTTCCTCCCTTCTCCCCTCCCGCCATCTTTTCCTCCCTTCTAACCTTCCTTCTTTTCTTCCGTCATATTTTCCTCCCTTCTGCCCTTCCTTCTTTTCTTCCGCCATCTTTTCCTCCCTTCTCCCCTTCCGCCATCTTTTCCTCCCTTCTACCCTCCTGCCATCTTTTCCTCCGTCATATTTTCCTCCCTTCTGCCCTTCCTTCTTTTCTTCCGCCATCTTTTCCTCCCTTCTCCCCTTCCGCCATCTTTTCCTCCCTTCTACCCTCCTGCCATCTTTTCCTCCGTCATATTTTCCTCCCTTCTGCCCTTCCTTCTTTTCTTCCGCCATCTTTTCCTCCCTTCTCCCCTTCCGCCGTCTTTTCCCTCTCTTCTCACCTCCCGCCATCTTTTCCACCCTTCTCCCCTTCCGCCGTCTTTTCCCTCCCTTCTCCCCTTCCGCCGTCTTTTCCCTCCCTTCTCCCCTTCCGCCGTCTTTTCCCTCCCTTCTCCCCTTCCGCCGTCTTTTCCTCCCTTCTCCCCTTCCGCCGTCTTTTCCTCCCTTCTCCCCTCCCGCCATCTTTTCCTCCCTTCTCCCATTCCGCCATCTTTTCCTCCCTTCTCCCCTTCCGCCATCTTTTCCTCCCTTCTCCCTCCATTTCGCCTGTTGGTCAAAGCACATAGCCGAACCCCTCCACCCCTGCAGAAATGAAACCTCTCACAGAAAAAGGAATGATTGGCCCCAGTGCAGCAATGAAAGTGGAAGAACAGTCCACAGGCAAGGAAAGAGTAATCATGTCCCAAGGGATAAGTGACATCTCCATTGGAGAGCAAAAGGGGATAGACACTCCCATCCCAAGCAACTGAGCTACCGCTCGAAACGCAGTTCACGTAGGATGGAGTCAAAAACACCATCTGATCTGATAGTGAGCAATGTATCCCCCAAAACCCCAGCACAACAGAGATCAACGTCGAGATTCGTTGCGAGACATCATGCATTGGGAAAGTGAAGCAGCTAGAAGGCACTTAGCCTTTGGGGGGGGGGGGGGGGCAGGGATGCTGGGATTATCAGCAGAAGACCGCTATCCTTCCTTAGACTGAGGAAGAATATTTGCAAAGCAGCCGTTCCCTTCTCAGAAGAACCTTAGAGTGGCCAACGCGCAGTCTTTGTATGATTGCAGGGTGAATGCAGGAAGGGTGGTGCCACTCCGCGAGGAAGCGTTTCTTGACGGTCATTGGCTAGGCATTTTGACGTCACAGTGGGGAGACGAAGGTAAACAAAGCTTATGAGAAGCTCTTACGTCAAGATAGATTTCTGTTGGCAGAAGATTTGTAAGAATTAGAATTTCAGGTTTTTTTAGGTCTACCTAGCAACCAGGGAAGTATTTATTGTTATAGATCAACACTAAGCAGCCGCTAAAAACAGACACAAATAAAAATTAATAAAGAAATTCTATGACAATTTCTATCGAATTACTATAGAATTTCTATTAGATGATCTGAGAAATTATGATCTTGCTCTTAAAATTAAATTCGATCGAATTAAAAACACCAGATCTTTATTTCAACTTATTGTTTTGCCAACTATGTTAATCATCACAAAGAAAATAATAAAAATATCATTTTTTGTCGCCGTGACTAGTGGTTTAAATTTTATCCCTTCCAAAAAATATTTAATGTGACCTGGCATAAATAGTTTTCAATTTACTAAGAAAATTTTTCTTGGAGTAATTCAAAAGTCTTTTTTCCTTGTTTTGATTAATTCTGAATTTTTATTCTAATGTATCAATTTTTATTTACGTTTATTCCAGTGTGCACTGCTTTGATCGCAATCTTGTTTGCAGAGATTTTCCCCTAGGCTTTATTTAACTTTTAATAACAATTTGAAACTGTTGCTGTAATTTTCTAATGTGTAGACTATGACGCACTGACATAAACTTCTATTCCCATGAATCAGTACAGTATAAGTCAAGGTATTTAAATTATCAATTACCTGAGATAATCCTACTTTTTTCGTGGCCAGTACCTTTTTACACTGACGTATTTTTGAGAATGATCGGTTTCTATTCCAACATTCATATCGCTGTTTCCCGTGATAACAATCATCTGGTCAGAGTAGAAGCGGTCATAATAACGAGAATGAATTTTTTGTGACAGGATTTTTTTTTAATCTGGAATGGCATTATCATTTAATTTATGCTTAATGAATAGTCCTAAGATTTCGCTTCATAAATCTTACATGTGATTGATCTTAACAGGCATCTGAAAAATGTTAACCACATATCTTCACGCCGACACTGCAGCACCCACTTCATACTAATTTTTGCTCTAATTTGAATATATATGAAACATTGTTTCTTATTCTTTGAAGGATTACTCACGGTAGTTTGCTACTGCACAGTTCGGCATGATAAAAAAAAATTACCTGAAAGACTTCACAGAGAGCGAAATTCACCAAGCGAAGAGCAAAGAAAGACACGAAGGAACGTAGGATTATTTACGTACATTCTCTGAGCACTCCCCGCTGTGACGTCATGGGGCACGCCCTCTCAGCGACACACGAATGACCTTGGTTAAAACATAGCTGTGTGGCGCCACCTTATATATGTACTCCCCCTGACGTGGACCGACTTTTCAACAGAGACGAATTTGTTGCGGAAAGGAAGACATTGCATCTGAATGCAATTGCCTGCCTGCAATTTCGCCTTCTAGCCCCCCAGGGCCATGCCATTCGCTTACTAGAAGAACCCTCCCTTCGTAATTAACTCTCACTTCGGCGACTTTCATTTGGCGGAATATCATTTTGCGAGGTAAAACATTTAAATTCTTCTTCAAATGGCAACACCAAATAAACTATCGCAGCAGCAGATGATCTCCAGGAGACATGGAACTGAAGAAAACGAAATTGCTCTTGTCGTTTTCGATAAAATGAAAAATTCAGGACTACCAGTTTTTCCTTCCCTCGTTTTTTCAGCAGCCAATGAGAGACGATGGAATGACGTGGGAGGAAGGAGAGGGGGGCAGGGCACACATTATAGAGGTTTCAGATGGAATAGTTTCTAATTTGCATGAACCTCGGCATGCCAAACTGAAAAGTTCACATTTCCCATCCCAGCATTATACGAAATCCAATTTTGTGGAAATGACCTAAGAACCAGATCTGACCTTCTAGTTTTCCCGCTCTTCCTGTGGCGGCCCTGTCCTTGACCTCCATTCGAGATTGTCGTTTGCTGTCATTGTCTGCGCGTGACTTTGTTCGTCTTTCCTCCCCTGACGATGATGACGACGACGATGAGCGAAGTGCACGAGCGCCCAGAGATGTTCAATCGGAGGAAAGCAGAGCGAGACTAAATCCGACCCTCGTGTCGCTCCCTCCGCAGCATCCAAATGTTCCGATGACCTTTCCCACCGAGCATCGACAGCTAATGAGACAGGTTCACAGGGATGAGCAGGAGGGGATGCAGAGGATGACGAAGAGGTGGGGGGGGGGTCAAGGCCGACGACGCAACCCTCCCGGTCAGGGCAGAGGTAAAAATCTGATCATCAGTGGACGAAGGACGCGGGAATAGCCACGAGCTCACTGAGTGGCGCAAAGGCTCTTCGGTTTCAGTTGGAGCAAGCGATAAACAAATGGATTCCCGTTCAAATGGACTCTTCCGGGAAATCAGAGGAACGGAAATGTCCACAATGATTCATCAAACGAAACAATTTTTTTTGGTTTGGCAGTCTACTTAAAAGAGATCCACGAGATTTAAAAGTAAAAATACTCATTAGCTATTCATCATTTGCGTAAAAAGAGATGAAGATTCTGATTTTAATATTTTCTTTGGTCATCCTTCGTCTCTTTCATATTCTCATAAGCACTCTTTCTTTTTTCATAGTTCTTCCTTTACAGCTGATTGCCTCTAGGCATCGTCATCCGGCTGCAAACTCTTTTAATCACTCCAATCTCCTTTCTCTCGCCACTCTTCCTTTGCCTTCCACTTCTTCACCCATTTCGTTTCGCATTTCCATCCTTCATCCCATTATCTATATTATCATCCCGTCCTCTCTCCAACATCTTCCTGCGAATCCACAATTCTTTTCATTTCCTCAATTTTTCCATTCTTGTCACCCTCACTAATCTTTTCCATTTCTTCCTACCTTAGATGTTTCTCTTTCGGAGTCATGGTCTTAGAATCCTCTCTGCAGCTGAGTCAGAATTACTTATTTTCATTCTTTGTTCATCGAAAGCGTTCTTATCGTTTTCCTCCATTTTTCAACTTTCCACAAATGTTATCATTCTTCTTGATAACAGATTCCAGATATCTAAACAAGATCTCCTTTCTCCATCCCATGTAAGAGAAGACACATCGGAATCTCCGTTCTCCTCCCTTCTCCATTTCTTTGTAAGAGTAGACACATCGCGATCAACTTTCTCCTCCCTTCTCCATTTCTTTATTAGAGAAGACACATCGGGATCTCCTTTCTCCTCCCCTCTCCATCCAATGTAAGAGAAGACACATCGCGATCTCCTTTCTCCTCCTTTCTCCATCCCATGTAACAGAAGACACATCGGGATCTCCTTTCTTCTTCCCATGTAAAAGAAGACACATCAGGATCTCCTTTCTCCTCCCTTCTCCACCCAATGTAAGAGAAGACACATCGCGATCTCCTTTCTTCTCCTTTCTCCATCCCATGTAAGAGAAGACACATCGGGATCTCCTTTCTCCTTCCCATGTAAGAGAAGACACATCGGGATCTCCTTTCTCCTTCCCATGTAAGAGAAGACACATCGGGATCTCCTTTCTCCTCCCCTCTCCATCCAATGTAAGAGAAGACACATCGCGATCTCCTTTCTCCTCCTTTCTCCATCCCATGTAACAGAAGACATATCGGGATCTCCTTTCTTCTTCCCATGTAAAAGAAGACACATCAGGATCTCCTTTCTCCTCCTTTATCCATTCCTTTGTAAGAGAAGACGTGTCGAGATCTCCTTTCTCCTCCCTTCTCCATCCCATGTAAGAGAAGACACATCGGGATCTTTCTCCTCCCTTCTCCATACCATGTAAGAGTAGATACATCGGGATCTCCTTTCTCCTCCCTTCTCCATTCCTTTGTAAGAGAAGACATGTCGAGATCTCCTTTCTACTCCCTTCTCAATCCCATGTAAGAGTAGACACATCGGGATCTCCTTTCTCCTCTCTTCTCCATTACTTTGTTAGAGAAGACACATCGGGATCTCCTTTCTCCTTCCCATGTAAGAGAAGACACATCGGGATCTCCTTTCTCCTCCCTTCCTTTGTAAGAGAAGACACGTCGAGATCTCCTCCCTTCTCCATCCCATGTAAGAGATGACATATCAAGATACGGGGCCGGGGATGATCAGACGGGGCCGGGGATGATCGTCGGTAGCGCCCCGCACTCCTAATCTGCGGTTCCCAGATTCGAGCCCCACTTGTGTTAGCATTGATATCTTTGTCCACTAATCTTCCCACCACCCTGCTCTGGGTCTTAGGGTTGGGAAAAGCCCCCATCTGTAAGATGGTCTGGCGCGCTACCGACTGAGCCACCCCTGTCCCAGGATGTTCGAGAATTTAGTTTCGGAAGTGAGTGCCTGAGAGTGAGAGTTGAGAAGGGTTTCGCGATTACGAAGGTATTCGACCGGATCAAAAGAAAACGGAAAATAAAATGGTTGAAATGATGCACTGCAAATGGAGTCAAGTTTTAGAGTTGTGATTTAAATCTATTTTTAATACCGAACACATAAAATATGGAGCTAAAATAAAATTCTGCAAAGACAACTATTTTGGTTTCCAAAGCAGGAAGACAAGTTTCAGATTTCGTGTGGAGGGGGATTCGGACCCCCAGGGGATGTCCCTGGTTGTTGCCAGTTTTACGAAGGCAAAAAGGAAAACTGTTTCGAAGCGTGACATTCAGTTAGCGAAGTTGTCTTGAATCGTTTGACTGCCATTGGCGAGGAATCGTTCAGCCGAGGCGCAGCAACGACCTTGCACTGTCCTTCACGGATTCAAAGAACAGGTGACTTTGCTTTCGGGAGCTCCGATTGGACAAGAAGTTCACTTCGGCTCTTAATGGCATTTCCAAACCACTTTTTGTGGCTTCTGGTGGCAACCAAAGGTCATGACATCAACGCAAGCTAATTGTTTACAAGGGAAAAAGTTTATGAAGTTGCCAGATAAAAGGTGCGGTCTTTGTCCCTTCTCCTAAAGATCCCGGATAACGGAAACGACATTTATTTCCACTAATGAATTTATTTCCATGCCACCATGGGGGGGAGGAACCGTTGCCTCCCTCTAATAAAAATTTATCGAAATATTTATTATGTGGCGAACGATTTTTAATATCTCACTGGAATGGAATCGTCTGCGTATTTCCCCTCTCAAGATCCCCTAAGAGACGAGAGCCAACAATAACCTTACAGTTGTTGCAAGGGGTCAAGTTTCTCGGCACCCACTCGGCCATAAGACTCTCACGTGACTTCTTCCGTCCTCATTTTACACTTTTCGAAACTAAGAGAAGGGAACTTTTCCAATTGAACCAAAACTGGAAAAAGTGGCGAACGATTTTTAGCATCTAACCTGAATGGAATCGTCTGGAGGAATGATGATCTGTGGGTTCGAATGGCAGCAATGACGATCCCTGGATTAAGGTGGAAGACATGATGACTTAAATACTGAAATGGCGGAAAGATGAACAATGAGGTATGAGGGGAGATGACTCTCTACGGATAATGAGTTCCCAGGTTCATTCCTCTCTATAAAATTCCCCACCCTGTCCCTGCCGAGAAAGGGAGAACACGTGCGTTTAGAATGGTCGGACGGGGATTTAAAACCGCGGCTCCGTGCGAGGCAGAGCCATGCCCTGCCTCTGTATGGCTTTGGACGGAGGATTAAATGGTAGACGATGATCTACGAGTTAGAATGGAAGGCATGATGATCTGTGGATTGAGGAAATGATGATCAATGAAGTAAGATGAAAGAGCTGATCTAAGGATTAAAATGAAAGATATGATGATACATGGATTGAAACGGAATACGTGATAATCTACGAATTGAATGGAAGATGTGATGAACTATATATTACGGTGGAGGTTTTGATGTTGCAGAAGTGATGATGAAGGATGTAGAGTTCCATGAATGAAGATGGATAGCGTGGTGCTTGCTTTGACAGATCGAGGTGTAACACTTGATTGACCGAGGTGCAAGATGATGAGACGAATCTATGCATGTCCTTATATACGATGATAAAATATCTTCTGCCGTATGAATGGTGGACAGCTATGGAGCGCTGTGATCACGTAAGCTACATCACGGATAATTTCATTACCTGCTAGTCGATCTCCCTTCTGACGAAATGAAACGAAATGCAAATGATGAGCGATCGATTCCCCGAAGCATTTCTTTTCTACTTCTCTGTTCAGATGAGAATTCCGATGGCTTGTTCCGATTGCTGCTTCTTCTTCTTCGGAGATATAAAGGAGAGGGGGAAATCGAAATGTTTCAGGCTTTTCACTCTTAGATCAGCGTACGAAGGCTGACACCCGATCACTACGCTTAGCGGGGAATTTCGCCGATCACTCCAACATTAAGAGACTTCTTAGTTTTCTGTTTCCTAAACGAAACTCCATTGTCTCATCGTTTGAGCTCTCCCTTTTCCAGTTTTCAGATCTCTTCGAATGGCCTCTAATGCACGATCTCGCAGAGGAAGTGGATGAGGCACGAGACCATGAACCAAGATCGTCGCGGGAAGGATTCGCTCGGAAGAATCATCTCTGACGTCATCGCTTCAGGCAACTGACGTCAAGTCTAGAAACGTGATCATGTTCCTCGAGGATCGCCTGCCTCACTTTCAGTTGCCTCGTTTTCCTTTTGCCACAACCGACACGAGCTACGATCATAAAATGGACGATTGTTGCTGTCCCCTCCTCCCATCATTTCGGTTGTTTCAATTTCCAAAATTCTACCTCAGGTTGAATTATTTGCTTTTTAAAATCAGCATCTTCTCTCTCCCAAATGAAACCATTTTATCACTTATGAATCGGTTTCATTACCGAAAACTCTCTCTGTGCAATGATCCAATCCGCGACCATTTTCATTCGGAGCATTTCCGTCTCGTATCATCAAGAGTTCATCTTCGAACTCTCGGTAAGGATTTCGGCTATTTATGGAAAAATGAGGCTGAGGATCAATTAACGATTCAGTCAAGTCGATCGAAATATCGATTTTCAACAATATTTCTTCGACATTGAAAGAGTTTTTTATGAAAGACGTACTGCTTGATGGCAACAACGAGAGCGAAAATAATTGATGTCGAGAGGAGAACTGGTGGGGGGGGGGGTATTCTAATAATGCCATCTTTGCGATTACCTCGTTCGCTTTCGTTGACGGCCACTCTTCGTGACTGCTTGCGGAGGGCCGACAAGATCTTTCTCGAAAGAGGGTTACGCCGACTCATTCGTCTTAACTCTTTCTTATTCACAACATCAAGTCTTAACTCTTTCTTATTCACAACATCAAGTCTTAACTATTTCTTATTCACAACATCAAATCGCCTAACAACGAGATGTTTTTTATTGTTAGCTTACTTCTATTATCGTCGTTTCGCTCCCACAGCAAACCTCACAAATCCTCCTCTTTCCCCACCATTCTTCCCTCTTCTCCCCCCTCAGTGAAGAGATCGGACATACTGTTATGCCATCTTCCATCCAAAGATGGCAGCTGCAGTGGATTCGGCTAGAAGCGCATTCCCATCAGAGGCCTCGTAATCTGTGGTTGCCAGGTTCGAGTCTCGTGTAGGCCAGCGTTGAGACTGATCTCCAATAAATCCCCGCCTTGCCCAACCTCAGAGAGGGAGAGACTGGGAAAGAAAAACCGTCCATTCGAGATGGATACGTTAAGCCATATCCGGTGCGTGTTAAAGATCAGGCTGGACAGCCTTGACCGGAAGCTGTCTCCTAATAGCCGTTCCGTGGGAACCCCTCCCCCAACCTTCTCGGGGTTCTTGTGACTTGACCTTTTAGCCCACTGAACAAAAAAGTGTCGCTCAGAGATAAAATAACCCAACAAGCCGAAAATGTCCACCTCGAAGTCATTGAAATCAAATCGATTTTGAAACAAAAATGTCCTCAGAGCGGAGAAGGACGTCAACTTGAGGCATTCGGCGATGTTTCTGGGTTTTGAAACTTAGTCCGAGGCGAAACAGACCAAATACGACGACATTCTAGTCGGAGAAAAAATCGTTGCCAGCGAAAGGAACGATTTTGTCGCGCAAGACTGTCTGCCTTGACACGGGGGCGACGTCGCCCGCCCCCCCTTGAAAACGTCGTCTGCAAGGACAGAGTCTGACGTCAACGTGTTCTTATCGGGAAACAATCGGTTGCACTCTCATATTCGCGCACGTGAACACTGGGTGAATGCTGATCATGCACGCGCCATTCATCCGCCTTATCAGGAGGCGAGATCGCTCCATTGGGTTCGGTTGCCACAATACGACGATCGGAAAACCGAAAACGGAACTCGACAGAGCGAGGAAAATTAATCGGTTGATTGGGAGCAGACGACCATTAAGGTCAAATTGAGATTTAATGAGGAAGGGAAGATTTTCTCCCATCGGGGGGGGGGAGGAGTATTCACAAATGGCAATAGGTAACTTTGAGAGAATCAGTCGCAAAACTGACTTTAAAGTGGGGCCCACTTTCGAGATGATCATTCCCTCTTTTCGTCCCCCCCCCCCGCTAGAAGAGCTTTACCTTTTATGACTTTGTCGCTCCCTATCGGAAAATTTGTTGAGGAAGACGAATGACGGTTTCTCTTCCAGAAGGAGTTGCGGCCCGAGCAGAGATTTACATCCTCATCACTCAGCCAACGTTTAAGACGCAATTCCCCCCCCCCCTCGCATTCTTCAGAATCTCAGATTAATGACTTATCACCACACGACAGCGGGGAGGGGAGTGTTAGCCACTTCTTATTTTTTAAAACCTGTCTGAGCATTATCTTTCGTAAATTCATTAAAGAAATTTTTCTCTTCCAAAAAGTGAAGGGTTATCATCCCCCGGGGTTTCACCTCAAATCGTTTCACTTCGCTCCAATGGGAAAGTGTTTTTTATTTTCTTTCATTAGCCAAGTTTCGCGTTCCCTTGTTTCTGAAACTTCGTCAAGAATCGTTTCGTTCTTGCTCATTGCAAACGCGATTCCGGCATCCCTTATTCACTTTATATTGTTCCCCCTCTTTTAGAATCGTGTTCCCTGATCTTCATTTTGTACCACAATTCCAACTCTTTAGGATTCATAGACTTTCGCAAAAAAAAATGAAAAAATTTTTTTAATTCTTTTAGAATTTCTGGTTGACAAAAAACCAGCCTTGACAGACGATTTGATCAATAAACCAACAAACGATTATTTTACAAAGTATATTTTTTAAATCCTAATAATGATTCTGAACTAAAAGTCGATTCACAATGAAGATTGATTTTTGCCGCCTCGGTTTTTCTTTTTTTTTATGATCACTGCAAACAGATAAGATTTCAAGGAAGAAGAAAAATGCTAATTTCGAAAGATCTAAATGATTCGACTGAAAAAGAGGAAACTTTTCTCATTTGAATAAAATTTCCTTGCTCTCCAAGGCGCCTGAAGCTCCTTCATTCTCCACAAAACGAAAGCCAGAGATTTAAGTGATCGAAATACCGAATACTGATTGAAATACCGATTCATTTCATTCTCTCCTAGGTAGAGTGGTAACTGATTGATGTACGAGATCCATTTCAATCTCTCCTAGGTAGAGTGGTAACTGATTGATGTATGAGATTCATTTCAATCTCTCCTAGGTAGAGTGGTAACTGATTGATGTATGAGATTCATTTCAATCTCCCTTAGGTACAGTGGTATCATGATGTATGAGATCCATTTCATTCTCTCATAGATAGAGTGGTAACTGATTGATGTATGAGATTCATTTCAATCTCTCCTAGGTAGAGTGGTAACTGATTGATGTATGAGATTTATTTCAATCTCTCCTAGGTAGAGTGGTAACTGATTGATGTACGAGATTCATTTCAATCTCTCCTAGATAGAGTGGTAACTGATTGATGTACGAGATTCATTTCAATCTCTCCTAGGTAGAGTGGTAACTGATTGATGTATGAGATTCATTTCAATCTCTCCTAGGTAGATTCATTTCAATCTCTCCTAGGTAGAGTGGTAACTGATTGATGTATGAGATTCATTTCAATCTCCCTTAGGTACAGTGGTAACTGATTGATGTATGAGATCCATTTCATTCTCTCATAGATAGAGTGGTAACTGATTGATGTATGAGATTCATTTCAATCTCTCCTAGGTAGAGTGGTAACTGATTGATGTACGAGATTCATTTCAATCTCCCTTAGGTAGAGTGGTAACTGATTGATGTATGAGATTCATTTCAATCTCTCCTAGGTAGAGTGGTAACTGATTGATGTATGAGATTAATTTCAATCTCCCTTAGGTAGAGTGGTAACTGATTGATGTATGAGATTCATTTCAATCTCTCCTAGGTAGAGTGGTAATTGATTGATGTATCAGATTCATTTCAATCTCTCCTAGGTAGAGTGGTAACTGATTGATGTATGAGATCCATTTCATTCTCTCATAGATAGAGTGGTAACTGATTGATGTATGAGATCCATTTCAATCTCTCTTAGGTACAGTGGTAACTGATTGATGTATGAGATGCATTTCATTCTCTCATAGATAGAGTGGTAACTGATTGATGTATGAGATCCATTTCATTCTCTCATAGATAGAGTGGTAACTGATTGATGTATGAGATTCATTTCAATCTCTCCTAGGTAGAGTGGTAACTGATTGATGTACGAGATTCATTTCAATCTCCCTTAGGTAGAGTGGTAACTGATTGATGTATGAGATTCATTTCAATCTCTCCTAGGTAGAGTGGTAACTGATTGATGTATGAGATTAATTTCAATCTCCCTTAGGTAGAGTGGTAACTGATTGATGTATGAGATTCATTTCAATCTCTCCTAGGTAGAGTGGTAATTGATTGATGTATCAGATTCATTTCAATCTCTCCTAGGTAGAGTGGTAACTGATTGATGTATGAGATCCATTTCATTCTCTCATAGATAGAGTGGTAACTGATTGATGTATGAGATCCATTTCAATCTCTCTTAGGTACAGTGGTAACTGATTGATGTATGAGATGCATTTCATTCTCTCATAGATAGAGTGGTAACTGATTGATGTATGAGATCCATTTCATTCTCTCATAGATAGAGTGGTAACTGATTGATGTATGAGATCCATTTCATTCTCTCATAGATAGAGTGGTAACTGATTGATGTATGAGATTCATTTCAATCTCTCCTAGGTAGAGTGGTAACTGATTGATGTACGAGATCCATTTCAATCTCTCCTAGGTAGAGTGGTAACTGATTGATGTATGAGATTCATTTCAATCTCTCCTAGGTAGAGTGGTAACTGATTGATGTATGAGATTCATTTCAATCTCCCTTAGGTACAGTGGTAACTGATGTATGAGATCCATTTCATTCTCTCATAGATAGAGTGGTAACTGATTGATGTATGAGATTCATTTCAATCTCTCCTAGGTAGAGTGGTAACTGATTGATGTACGAGATTCATTTCAATCTCCCTTAGGTAGAGTGGTAACTGATTGATGTATGAGATTCATTTCAATCTCTCCTAGGTAGAGTGGTAACTGATTGATGTATGAGATTAATTTCAATCTCCCTTAGGTAGAGTGGTAACTGATTGATGTATGAGATTCATTTCAATCTCTCCTAGGTAGAGTGGTAATTGATTGATGTATCAGATTCATTTCAATCTCTCCTAGGTAGAGTGGTAACTGATTGATGTATGAGATCCATTTCATTCTCTCATAGATAGAGTGGTAACTGATTGATGTATGAGATCCATTTCAATCTCTCTTAGGTACAGTGGTAACTGATTGATGTATGAGATGCATTTCATTCTCTCATAGATAGAGTGGTAACTGATTGATGTATGAGATCCATTTCATTCTCTCATAGATAGAGTGGTAACTGATTGATGTATGAGATCCATTTCATTCTCTCATAGATAGAGTGGTAACTGATTGATGTATGAGATTCATTTCAATCTCTCCTAGGTAGAGTGGTAACTGATTGATGTACGAGATCCATTTCAATCTCTCCTAGGTAGAGTGGTAACTGATTGATGTATGAGATTCATTTCAATCTCTCCTAGGTAGAGTGGTAACTGATTGATGTACGAGATTCATTTCAATCTCCCTTAGGTAGAGTGGTAACTGATTGATGTATGAGATTCATTTCAATCTCTCCTAGGTAGAGTGGTAACTGATTGATGTATGAGATTCATTTCAATCTCTCCTAGGTAGAGTGGTAACTGATTGATGTATGAGATTCATTTCAATCTCTCCTAGGTAGAGTGGTAACTGATTGATGTATGAGATTCATTTCAATCTCTCCTAGGTAGAGTGGTAACTGATTGATGTATGAGATTCATTTCAATCTCTCCTAGGTAGAGTGGTAACTGATTGATGTATGAGATTCATTTCAATCTCTCCTAGGTAGAGTGGTAACTGATTGATGTATGAGATTCATTTCAATCTCCCTTAGGTAGAGTGGTAACTGATTGATGTATGAGATTCATTTCAATCTCTCCTAGGTAGAGTGGTAACTGATTGATGTATGAGATTCATTTCAATCTCTCCTAGGTAGAGTGGTAACTGATTGATGTATGAGATTCATTTCAATCTCTCCTAGGTAGAGTGGTAACTGATTGATGTATGAGATTCATTTCAATCTCTCCTAGGTAGAGTGGTAACTGATTGATGTATGAGATTCATTTCAATCTCTCCTAGGTAGAGTGGTAACTGATTGATGTATGAGATTCATTTCAATCTCCCTTAGGTAGAGTGGTAACTGATTGATGTATGAGATTCATTTCAATCTCTCCTAGGTAGAGTGGTAACTGATTGATGTATGAGATTCATTTCAATCTCCCTTAGGTAGAGTGGTAACTGATTGATGTATGAGATTCATTTCAATCTCTCCTAGGTAGAGTGGTAATTGATTGATGTATCAGATTCATTTCAATCTCTCCTAGGTAGAGTGGTAACTGATTGATGTATGAGATTCATTTCAATCTCTCCTAGGTAGAGTGGTAACTGATTGATGTATGAGATTCATTTCAATCTCTCCTAGGTAGAGTGGTAATTGATTGATGTATCAGATTCATTTCAATCTCTCCTAGGTAGAGTGGTAACTGACTGATGTATGAGATTCATTTCAATCTCCCTTAGGTACAGTGGTAACTGATTGATGTATGAGATCCATTTCATTCTCTCATAGATAGAGTGGTAACTGATTGATGTATGAGATCCATTTCAATCTCTCTTAGGTACAGTGGTAACTGATTGATGTATGAGATGCATTTCATTCTCTCATAGAGTGGTAACTGATTGATGTATGAGATCCATTTCATTCTCTCATAGATAGAGTGGTAACTGATTGATGTATGAGATCCATTTCATTCTCTCATAGATAGAGTGGTAACTGATTGATGTACGAGATTCATTTCAATCTCTCCTAGGTAGAGTGGTAACTGATTGATGTACGAGATCCATTTCAATCTCTTCTAGGTAGAGTGGTAACTGATTGATGTATGAGATTCATTTCAATCTCTCCTAGGTAGAGTGGTAACTGATTGATGTATGAGATTCATTTCAATCTCTCCTAGGTAGAGTGGTAACTGATTGATGTATGAGATTCATTTCAATCTCTCCTAGGTAGAGTGGTAACTGATTGATGTATGAGATTCATTTCAATCTCTCCTAGGGAGAGTGGTAACTGATTGATGTATGAGATTCATTTCAATCTCTCCTAGGTAGAGTGGTAACTGATTGATGTATGAGATTCATTTCAATCTCCCTTAGGTAGAGTGGTAACTGATTGATGTATGAGATTCATTTCAATATCTCCTAGGTAGAGTGGTAATTGATTGATGTATCAGATTTATTTCAATCTCTCCTAGGTAGAGTGGTAACTGATTGATGTATGAGATTCATTTCAATCTCTCCTAGGTAGAGTGGTAATTGATTGATGTATCAGATTCATTTCAATCTCTCCTAGGTAGAGTGGTAACTGATTGATGTATGAGATTAATTTCAATCTCCCTTAGGTACAGTGGTAACTGATTGATGTATGAGATCCATTTCATTCTCTCATAGATAGAGTGATAACTGATGTATGAGATTCATTTCAATCTCTCTTAGGTAGTGGTAACTGATTGATGTGTGAGATCCATTTCATTCTCTCATAGATAGAGTAGTAACTGATTTATGTATGAGATCCATTTCAATCTCTCTTAAGTACAGTGGTAACTGATTGATGTATGAGATCCATTTCATTCTCTCATAGATAGAATGGTAACTGATTGATGTATGAGATCCATTTCATTCTCTCATAGATAGAGTGGTAACTGATTGATGTATGAGATTCATTTCATTCTCTCATAGATAGAGTGGTAACTGATTGATGTATCAATTTTTGATTGAACGACATTCTTCCGTTGACAAAGGTCTATAGTCGTCAGCTTTGGCTTCCCCAAGCATTCGCCGTGAGAAGCGTAATGAGAAAGGTGCGGGATTTAGATGCATTTGACAGAGGGCAGATCGTAGGTGCCTTACAGATGGGGCACCCGATCTTCGAAATTGTCATCGACTTGGATTTTCACGTACGACAGTTTCAAGAGTGTTCTGGGAATATGAAATTTCCAGCAAAAAAAAAATCCCCCCCGACAAACTGCAAAGGACAACCAGCTTTGAATGATCGTGGGCTTCGCTGTCTGACCCGCATTGTACGGATCGATAGTGGCTAGACATTATCTGAAATCACCTCCCACCTGAACGCAAGTTCCAGCCATAAAGTCGGGGCATGAAAAGTGCAACGCTCACTTCATCGTCTTTGCTTCGGGAGCCACGCACCTACCAGAGTCCCACTTCTAATGGCATGACACCGGGCTCAACGCCTTGCCTGGGCTAAAGAATATTGAAACTGGATCATCGAAAATTGGCAACGGATAGCCTGGAGTGATGACTCCCGATTTAAACTTCATCAAGACTGAGGGTATGAAGTCATGGATCCTGCATGTCGGTCGAAACAGTACAAGCTGGTGGTGGCTCAGTGATGGCCTGGGATGTCTTCAATTGGACGTCTGTGGGACCTTCGGGACGTGTACCGATGACTCTCAATGCATCCCGGTATGTAGAACTCATGGCTGACCATTCACACCCATTTATGGCTCTTATGCATACCAGTTCTGCTAACTTTGAAATGATGAATTGCCCACCTCGAAGCCCAGATTTAAATCCCATCGTAATTCATTGGGATGCCATCGATCAGAGTGTTTGGGCGCGTGTCCCATCAGCGACGACCTCGAGAGAGAATTGTGGACAGCTCTGGAGCATGCACGGGTCTTCATACCTGTGGAACATTGACGCAAGATTGTGGAGACCTTGCCTCGTCGTGTGGCGCCCGTTATGAGGGCCAGAAGGGGTCCAACCAGTTACTAGATTGCTGTCCCTAATTCAATGACACTTCACTCTATTGAAGAGCATTGAAAATTTATCGCTTGATGGAACTGATGAGGTTCTTGAAAAAGATTGGTGGCAATTGGTATTTTTATTAGTTTTCTTTGCACTAACAGGTATTATCGCTAAGCAGTTTTGTATAGAGAAGGTCAAGGCCGAATAAACTTCATCGACACTGCTGTCGCTGTTATTCCTATTGAACGCATGCAAGTGCGAAAACCTCTCAGTGATGACGTTGGTCACGGAGCCGCAGTTAGCGTTAAGGTGATCAGGATACTTTTGTTTGCAAGATGGTTCGGTATTGAAATTAAGATTAAATGAGATGGGAATATGCGGTGATGAGTATGTAGAGGTTGAAAGCTTGTTCATTGAAATGCAAAATATCGAAATTAACAAAGTTATTTCCTCTTGTGGGGAAATCAACAAGTTGTCTGAAAACGTGAGAGTGGAACTGAGATGTTGCGTATTGTTGTGCCGAACTCTTTTCAGAGTGGAGGTACGCGCAGTCAATTCCACTGAGATTCAAGTCGCCTGTCATAACAGCTGGAACTTCGGTTGTCAGAGTGAAGCTAATACTGTGAAAGGAGTGGAGATGCATTCCCTCTTATTGGACTGATTTGGCGGGAAATAAACTGTTATCAATCTGCATTCGAGAGATTTTTTCTCAAAGATTCCAACAATTTCGTACGGACCATCAGGAACAGATATCAGTGAACATTGGATGGAATTTTTTACTACGATGCAAACTCCGCCTCCTTTACTATCACAGAGCCAATATTTTGCTCAAGCCGAGATTCAGCAAATGCACATGGGATTCGTTGTAGGAATGTAGAAGTCGGAGTTCATTGCAGATACAGACTTCGGTTAATGAATTCAACATGGCATTCGGTAGTTTCTTCTGATCGTCGATCGCTATGTTCCTCCGTCGTAGCAATTGCATTCACCTGTTACGATATTTTCAAGGGTTCGCCTCCCAGAACCAGTTTTGGGCGACCGTTGAATCCTTACGATTGAGATCTGCTGTTCCAAGTGGCGTGATGACGGAGTCGCCTCCCTCGTGGTTAGCGTGCCAAGCACAGCAACAGTTCCAGGTTCCACTGACACGTGACTCGAGGGTTTCGTGTGGGCGCGTGAGGCAAGAGGCGAAACGGGTGTGCTCAGAGAGCCATTCTCTCGGCTCGCGAGCCCCTTCCAACAGTCCAATGAGAACACTGCGCCCAGGAATCACTCGGAACTTCTGAATGTACGTGATCAAAGTCACCGTCCCCCTCCTTAGAAATTCTACGATGGTATTATAAAAAAATAAAAGATTAAGACTTAAGAAACGAATTATTTTGCGCAATTTTTTTTTCAACCCGACTTGTTATTCGATGATGCGAAATTAAAATTCTGCCAAAAGTAAACAAATAAATAATATTGGGCTTAAATGGTATCGTTCTGAATGTGTCCAAGAATGCCACGAGCTTTGAGAGCGAACGTTACAAGAGAGAGAGATTCGGGTTGGGTTGTTTCACCTGTGAGCGGCACTTTTTTGCACACCATGGACTAAATGGCCAGGTCACAAGGACCCCGAAGGCTCAGAGAAGGTTGGGGGAGGGGACTCACTGGAACAGCTGTTGAGAGACAGATGGTAGCCTCCCGTCAAGGCCATCCAGCGTGTTCTTTAAAGTGCACAGGGTATGGCTCTCCCGCACACGGACCACGGCTTAACGTCCCATATAACGGACGGCGGCTTAACGTCCCATATAACGGACGGCGGCCTTTTCCAAGCCGATCGGTGTCCCCTACTGACCTTGGGCAAGGGGGGGAATTTTGCGGAGATAAATCTCAACGCTGATCCAGCTGGGACTCGAACCTAGGAAATACAGATTACGAGTCTGGCGCGCTACCGATTGAGCCATCCCCGCCCCGAGAGAGATTCGGAAAAAGTTCGATCTGGAATTTTCGTCGAGAAGAAGAAATTTCCTTTTCCACTGATTGGCAGACGATGCGATCGGTTCCATTCTCAGCTGGATCTTCATTCGGCATCTGACGAAATCCAGGAACCAAAAGAATCTCACGAGCGATGAAATTCGGAATTTCCAAAATTCTTTTAACGGAAGTAACACTGGCATTTCCTCAACAGCCGTGGCAACACTTCCCCTCCATTTTGTGTCTTTCTGACTTCGAAATCCTTTCCTGGGATTCACTTCAAGGATTCCAAATGCAGATGAATTTCCTTCTTCCCATTGCCCCGGATGTTAAAACCAGATCCAATTGAAACGATCGCCACTGAGGACGAAGAGAGAGATCTCTTTCGCACGCATTCGAAAAGGATTCAACCTGGCCACCAGAGATTAAAGACAACACCTCACGCGGGTCTTTGTCGCTACGAAGTCAATAATGCTAAAACTGCGGAAGGGGTGGGGTGGGGGGGATATAACTAATAAATATCTAAAAAAAAGAAAAAATTTAAATTCACCTCTGTCTTATTAAAATGGTCCTAAATATATTTTTTTTAAAAATCGCAAAGACTTGAAATGCCCATTCCATAATTCATTTACCATTATGTCTCCATTACCCTCATTTACCATTATGTCTCCATTACCCTCGTTTACCATTATGTCTCCATTACCCTCGTTTACCATTATGTCTCCATTACCCTCGTTTACCATTATGTCTCCATTACCCTCGTTTACCATTATGTCTCCATTACCCTCGTTTACCATTATGTCTCCATTACCCTCGTTTACCACTATGTCTCCATTACCCTCGTTTACCACTATGTCTCCATTACCCTCGTTTACCACTATGTCTCCATTACCCTCGTTTATCACTATGTCTCCATTACCCTCGTTTATCACTATGTCTCCATTACCCTCATTTACCATTATGTCTCCATTACCCCCGTTTACCATTATGTCTCCATTACCCTCGTTTACCACTATGTCTCCATTACCCTCGTTTACCACTATGTCTCCATTACCCTCGTTTATCACTATGTCTCCATTACCCTCATTTACCATTATGTCTCCATTACCCCCGTTTACCATTATGTCTCCATTACCCTCGTTTACCACTATGTCTCCATTACCCTCGTTTACCACTATGTCTCCATTACCCTCGTTTACCACTATGTCTCCATTACCCTCGTTTATCACTATGTCTCCATTACCCTCATTTACCGTTATGTCTCCATTACCCTCGTTTACCATTATGTCTCCATTACCCTCGTTTACCATTATGTCTCCATTACCCTCGTTTAGATTTCTGAATCTATTGTAAGAGTCGAAGAGGGTCGGAATATCCCCTCCCCCCTCTTTCCAACCTAAAGTTGAACTCTTCGACACCAAGCCCCCCCCTGAATCGTTTCCTCAATGCTGTCTTGATGTACACAATATCGGTGATCTCTGTTCAGATGCAATTCTCCTCGAGACCAGGGACGGAATTCGATGTCACTCCATAAATTCGAAAGTCGAAAATATTTACCATTCTGACTGAAGGGAAGATTAAAAAACGAACATGAAAATGGACGAGGAAAAAATATTATACAAATATATCTACACTTAAAATAAACATGTTTAGCACAATACATTATTTTAAATATTGAAATACTTTTTACATCGCATAGTAAAGAATATAAATTAATTTTTTGAGTCCCTCACATCGTCCGAGACACAGAAAATCCCTCAGAAATGAAAAGCTCCGAATTCTGAACGAGATCTATGTTTCCACTTGGAGGCCCGATTCCAAGCAAAGAAGCCTACCAAAGAAGTGAAGAGGGAAGCCGACGATCAACAAATCCGATTCTTTCAACAGACGATTTTCTTCTGCATCGACGCAGATTCTAGTTTTAGGAGAAAATTATAATCTCGGTTTTAGTTTTGCGAGTTGAATTCGAGAGTAGTGAAAGCGTTTCGATGTTGCAAAGAATCGCAGCACAGAACTCGCGAAGGAAACGACCCCGTTGGGGATCTGCCGCTCTTTCACAAGGAATCGGGAAGCAGTCACGTTCATTTTGTGCCGCGGTTTCGATGGAACGAAGAACAATGTCACTGGAACAAATTGGTTTTAAAACTAATCGAGTGTCACGTGCCACTCCCAGTCGTTTATGTAAAATTCAGTCGCCTGAACACGATGAAACTGTTAACCATGGACTCCGATTCCGCAAATCGGTGTCAGCCTTGGTTAACAGTTTGCTTAAAATGAAAACATTTAACTTCCGGTATCAGTTTTCTCATCTCATTCGAATACATCGTATTTTAGGTTAGAAGCAGAGGTCGTGGCTCCGGTCGGAAATCATTTGGAGACCGTGTCAACTGATGGTGCTAAATTGACCTCTGACCTCGCCCTGCGAGATGTCTTAAACGTCTTCTGCGAGTATTCTCAAATATCGATGAATCGATTGATTCGTCAACTACTCGACTCCGAAGAATTACGCCAAGCCATTTAAAGTCACCCAGCAGCATCTGAAATGACAAAGTTCCGAGAGGAATTTTTTTTACAATCTCCATTCGCGAAGCTTTCAAAAAAAGCATTTTCCTTTCTGTCGTCGGAAACTTCGCCATTCCAGTGAGGAAGGTCATCACGCTCTAAGCCATTCTAATTGCTCGCCTCCGATGACTTCCGTTTTCGGATCAAACGAAAAGCAAAATCACTCACCGGCGAAGAACTGAAGTTCCTTGGAAGTCTCCCCTCCGACGACGTCACCCATCAACAGATCGCACGCGACTGTGGTCGAGGCAACGTCACCCAGAATTCCCTCGGAGAGAGAGAGAAGCCCTCTAGCGGACGGAGCAGTGACTAACGCCACGTGACTGTCGACAGCAGATTCGGGAAAGAACGACAGAAGAACGAAAATCAGAAAAAGGAAAAGGACGAGTTGTTTTCTTCGTTGATAATTTCTCTGGACTCGGAAAAATATTATTCTGAAATAAATGCAAATGTCATCGAATAATGAATTCAGTTTTCCAGAAAGTAAAATCCCTGGAAAGAAGAAAAAAGGAGAAATTTCTGTTTCTGTTTTCTCTAATGCTAAACCAGTCTGCCACATTTTTACTTTTTAAACTTTTTTTTTTTAAATTGCAAAGTTTTATGTATTTTTAAAAAAGAAATGTCTTTTGGTTATCGAACCTGAAACTTTTCAATCGATTGCGTGAAATGAAAACTAAACCGATTCAAATGAATTGAAATGTTTCTAATTCGTTGACCAACGTCTTTTCTTCCCCCCCCCCCTCTCCCCTGCACTTCCTCCTACACCCAAAAAGAAAACATCCCGGGATGATGAAATCGTAACGAAAACAAACGATTCAAAGTGAAATGGGGGGGGGGGAAGAGGATGAGAATAACTTTTCCTTTTTTCCCTTCAGAATTCCTTTTCAAATACTTTTCGACATTCTCTCTTTTTCTCCCTTGAATATTATTTCACTTATTTCCGACATTTGAATCTAAATGAAAATTTCGCCTATTTTATTAATTTTTCTCATTTGTGCATGAAAATATTTGAGACCTGGTCTCTGCGGGAGTCCTCGCCCTGCCCTCGCCCCTATAGAGGTTATCGAGAGAAAGGCCGCCGTCCGTCAAATCGGACGTTGAGCCGTGACTCCTTGTGCGGGAGAGCCATGCCCTGTGCTGCCATCTGTCTTCTAACAGAAGCTGTCCACTGGGTCCCCTCCCCCCCAACCTTCTCTGAGGTTCATTATCCTCTGAGCTCAAGGGAGCTTCTCTGAGGTTCATTATCCTCTGAGCTCAAGGGAGCTCCTCTGAGGTTCATTATCCTCTGAGCTCAAGGGAGCTTCTCTGAGGGTCATTATCCTCTGAGCTCAAGGGAGCTCCTCTGAGGGTCATTATCCTCTGAGCTCAAGGGAGCTCCTCTGAGGGTCATTATCCTCTGAGCTCAAGGGAGCTCCTCTGAGGGTCATTATCCTCTGAGCTCAAGGGAGCTCCTCTGAGGGTCATTATCCTCTGAGCTCAAGGGAGCTCCTCTAAGGGTCATTATCCTCTGAGCTCAAGGGAGCTCCTCTGAGGGTCATTATCCTTTTTTTATTCATCGCAACTTGGCCATTCAGCCCATTGTGTGCAAAAAGAGTTCTGCTCAGAGGTAAAACAACCCAACTGTAATATCAGTTGCAAGGAAAGAGTATCCATTTCCGGTATCTGTTGAGGCATGAATTCGCTTTCTAACGTTCGAACTGCCCCAAAAAGAAATTGTTTTGCTAAACAAATTTTCGAGACCGTTTCCTGTTTGCCCGTTTCTTGTTGTCATGGTAGCAGAGGTTGCCGCCATCCTCGTCATCTGAAGTTCGCCGGTTCGAGCTCCCCCTGGGCCAGCATTCAGATTTATCCACACTAATCCCGCGCTATGCCCTCCGTCAGAAAGGAGGCCCCGAGTGCACGAGACAGCCACACCCTCTGCACATTCAGGGACACGCCGGATGCCATCTGTCTCCCAACAGCTGCCGAGTGGGTATCCTCCTCCCCCTCGGGGTCCTTGTGACTTGACCATTTAGCTCACTGTGTGTAAGAAAGTGTCGCTCGGGGGCGAAGCGACAAGTCGTGTGAAAGGCAATTATCTGTTTCTCTCCAAAAAAAGAAAGTTCTGATTTCGATCGTCGGTCGGGGGAATTGGGAAAAGGCATGAAAACGATGAGTTCATTTTGCCCGGCGCGAGCCATAGGCCTCGAGCATGCATTTCGTTAAGGGAATTGGGGATGGGAAGGGAGACGACTCTCCTTCATCGGAAGGAAAGCCGACGAATCGTCATCCTCTTGAAGGGACGGAAATGACTTCCTTTTTAGTTCAATCAATTCCTTTCGTAACGGATTTCCAATTGCATTATTTATTTGCCCCCATTTCCCAATTACCACTTTGAACCTAGCAGGCAGAGACGCATCACTGGAGCGTGGCACTAAACGAAACTCGGAAATCGAAAAATACATATCATTGTTGTTGTTGCTGTTGTTGTTGTTTTCGCGTTCAAAGGATAATTGCGGTGCTTCGTGACAACAGAGGTCATTTTGCTGCTGCCAAGCGAGCAAGATGGTCAGATCAGGTGACCTCTCCGATGACCTCTTCCGAATCGTTTCGCCTTCCAAGGTCGTTCTTTTTGGTGACAATGAGACTCGATTGACCAGCGATGAATCCGATGACCGTTGGTTTCCTTGGCGACGCATTTTGCTCCCATCCCTTCTAGTCCGACAGATCCGGTTGATTCCTCTCCCTCGAGGCAAGCGACCTGCCTCTTCCACTTCGAAGCTTCGACTCCACCACACGGGTTGGAGCGAAAGCGAGGAGGGATCGAGACGAGGAGACGACTCTACACCTCCCCCCTCCCCTCCCCCCCATCTGTCAGCGATTGAGCTAGGAAGAGGGATCATCCCGATGACGATGATAGAAACGATAGAAAGGAACACTACAACGTCAGGACGTGGAAAAGTGGATTAAAAATTGAAACAATTTAGTAAAGGTGAAAATTGAAATCTCTTCAGTGCACGAGAAAGAGCAGCAAGAATCGGAAGTGATGATCCTCTTTTGGGAGGAAGGGGGGGGGCATTCAGTTTTTTTTTTGTCTCTCTTTTTAGTGACTGCGAATGAAGCCTTCGTAACGATGGCAGCGAATGTAAACTCTTCTTTTCATTTCTGATTCCTTCCGTTTTCTTTTCGACAATTTATTCGTCCCCAATGAGGATGCAATGGTTCAAATTCACGAGGATCGAAAGGTTTCACCTCATTAATATGCTTCAAACATTTAATAGCATCACCAAACAAAAAACATTCACCTTTAGGGGAACTTCACTCTTTGAACACACCACTATAGATTTAAAACAAGATTTCAAACAAGATTTAAACAAGTTTTTTAACAAGAGAGATGAAAATAAAGAAAACATCTGGATGTTAACTTTTTCTGACTGATCGAATCACTCGCTCGCTTTTCCTTCCAATTCCCCGAATAATCCTTTTATTAATAATAATTCTTATTTATTTATATGTGTCTTATTTTTAAGATTTCCTCTTAATCCCCGAATTTCCGCTTCCTCCTCCGCTGCGAAGACTTTTTCCCGAGGTTCCTTTCAACCTCGAGGCTCGTTTCGTCACACTTGCCGCGGTTGCCAGGTGAATGACGGCCATTCTCAACTTTCGGCCTCGTTTTCATTCCTTCGACATTTCTCCTCGCCAGAGGTCAAAGGTTGCGCATTTGCATTCCGAAGGGATCGGAATCCCGACGGCCTTCGGCTTCGACTCAACGATTTCGAAAAATAAACGAAATGGACCGAGCGCAGAATCGATTCCTTTTCGATTCTGTTTTGCTTCAATCTGCGATCTGATCGGAGAGGAACTTTTCTAACAACAATGCTCTGACTTCTGCTCTCGTGACGTCACTGCCGATAACTTTTGACAGCAGGTGGCTATTCTAAAAGAGGCGGGAAGCCCAAAACGCGGATAAATTGAGAGACGAAGGGTCTGCTCCGCTACGCAGAAAGGTGAGATCCTTTCCGATGTGGGAGAGGACTCGATTCGTTCTCGCATCGCAACAGAAGGGCATTTCCATCAGGGACGGGGAGGGGGGAGTTGCAACAGACAGGAGATGGGAAGAGTTGCTTGTGGCGCCAGAATTCCTTCTGCCTAGAAGGCATTTGCAAGCGAAGAGGAGAAGGGGATTGAAAAGGGGGCGTTCCTTGCATTGCGAAGGAGGAAAAACACATTGGCAACACCCAACGGAAATCCGGTTCCATGAGATGATTCCTTTTCCTTAGATGATCCAATCATCGGAAGACTTTCCGCAATCATTTAAATCGATAAATTTCGCTTTCCCCCCCTCTTCAATGCAAAAGATCGACTGATCCGTATGGCCTGGGGGGAATGAATTGGAGGGGGGATGGCTCACCGTATAGCTCTCTTTTCGGTCGTCTGTCTCCCTCTGATGATCAGTGACCATCGCTATTCTATTCCCCAAAATCTTCATTTACTTCTCCGTAACTTTTCTTATTACAAAATCAAATCCCACGAAGCTAATAAAGCTTGTCCGCAGGAATCCAAATACAGCATACAATAAACAGTCAAAATTTTATAAAAAATAAACTCAATATTTCATTTAAATGATAGCACAGTTTTGAAATATTTTCCAGAAGTCATGTCTTGAAAAAAATTTAACATCTCTAATTTTTTTTAAATTAAATAACTCCTCAAAGATAACATAGGGAGAATTTCATAATTTCTGCAATTTTTCCCGTAATAGTTCCTAAAATATGGTAATTTGTATTTACCTTTAGATTTATATCTATTATTTTTATTGTGATTAATCTTGAATTTATAAGTATTATCAAAATATAAGTATTAATTTATATTTATATAGTTGACTAATAGGGAATACATTCATAATAGCACGGTCTAGAGTTTATATTTGTGTTGGTTGGTACACTGCGAACAGTTGTATTTTGAATGTTTCTTATTTTAGCTCCACGTGAACAGTCAGTTTTGCCCTGAACACTTAATCCATAGTTAATGAGTGATTCTCCAATTGCGTGAGGAACCATTTGAAAAGACATTTAGTGGTAAGACAGCACGGAGTCTGCGCAAAATCGAAGAGCAATGTCTTGATTTGCCACGAACATGATTGATATGTTTCTTCCACAGTCAGACCTAGATGCTATTAATACTAATAGGGATTCAAGAGGGAAAATCAGCACAGGCAGCGGGGTTCAAACAGAGAAGCGACGAATCCGGAAGTCAGCGATAGAGGAAATGTCCGATGCGACATTAAGACAATGCCCAGGATCCCTTTCATTCCGATGCAATTGCTTCCGTCTGGACAACATCACAGGAGTAAAAGATAATTTCTAATTAAGAAAATCCCTCTTTCGTTTTTTATCATCCTCCTCCTCAAGCAGCCATGAGCTACGGAGGTCCAACCAGACCGTGCAATTTAATTCTCCAAGCAAGTCTATCCTGAGCTACATCTACTGCATCTGGCCACTGCACACCAATTCTAATAAGGTCCTGTTTGACATTGTCTGCCCACCGCATCCTAGGTCTCCCCTTCTTTCTGAGGCCTTTAGGCACACTGTTCATAACCCTATTCGCCAATCTATAATTATTCATACGGGCAACATGGCCAAACCAACGGAGTCTCTCTCTGCATAATATGCTGCTTAAAGGAAGTTGCAAACTCCTTTGCCTAACCTCATCATTCGTTACAAAGTTGAACCACCTAATGCCCAAGATACCGCGTATAAGCATCTGGAATCAAAAGCATCTAGTTTCCTGTTATCTTGTTTACAAAGTGACCAAGTTTCACTACCATAACTAACCCTAGAAAGAACCAAACTATTATACAGTCTAATTTTAGTCTGTAGGTGTATATTTCTCCACACTCTCCATGGATTTTTAATAGTCACGGCCTTTAACCCTTTCTTTATTTGGTTATTTCTGCAGATTTCTCCGTTGGCATAGTGACGTTCTGCTCTGCTTCCGGTTTCTCGTGCAGTGTGATTTCGTTTTTTACACAACGATGATGTGCGTCGCGCGTGCGCACTCTCCTCGCAAGAGTGATGATCATCGTCCCCCTCGTGTCCACGGTCCAGAGATCGGTCGTCTTCTGTGTCAAAGAGGTTCCTGCTGCCGCCAGTGCGTGCGACGGAGGACAGATCCCACTACATCCTCCAAGATGCGTTATATCGTCACATCGGCGGTCTCGTGCCAATCTCGCGTATTTTTAGCTCGTTGGGACCTGGGTTCGAGCCCCGGGTGAGGCACGGATGTTCGTGGTGTTTTTTCTGCTGAGGTCCCACCATCCTCACAGACCTTCTATGTGGCATTTAAACTGACAGGCTCCTGTTGGACCCCTTTTGCAAGCAGCTGCTCGAGGGATTATTTTATTTTTTTTTGTTTCAGAAAACAAAAACGAAAATTTTCGCTTTTCGTCTCTCAGTATGTAGACATCGAACTTTCTTACTTTTAGAGATAAATTAAGAATTATTTTTGTTTTAGATGACTACTGATGAAATGTTACGACTCTTCATACTTTCCAACTCTTCCAAATAGCGCCCTCTAATGGTGATAAAATGTTGAAAATTCCAAACAAATATTGCAAACGATGTATTTATGCCAGAAATTTGAAATTTTGGTGGCGGAATATAAATGTCACGAAGTTTGCATCGACAACAATGATTGCCACCCCAGACGGGTGGGAAAACGCATTTTTTGTGCTGTTCGTTTAGAGAGATAAAAAAAAAACTTTTTCTGTTGGATTAATGAAATTTACGATTCACACTTTTCGAATCTCCCAAGAGCAGAGGCAATTGCGCCCTCTGACGGTGGAAATATTTTAAAATTTCAATAAACAACTAGAGCAAACGTTCTGCATCGGAAATCTGATATTTCGGTGTCGGAGGGCGCGATTCTGAGACGGAGAGATTTTCCGCTTCCCCCCTGGGAGGGCAACTTTAGAAGAGACAAAAAAGGATTCGTTTTTCTGCGGAATAGGTGCTAACAATTATTAAGATTCAATTATTTAAATGTTACAAAAGGTTTTAATTTGCATCGCAGAGGGCGCTAAATAGAGGAAATGTAAAACGGGAACTAATATTGCAAACAATATATTGATGCTAGAAATTTGCAGCTCTGGTGGTCGCAGAACAGGAAACTTGCTAAGAGGACTGCAGTCTTAGGGGGAAACCAAGAGGGTATGCAACCCTCCCCCCCCCCTACGAATTCTAGTAGAGCAATGGAACCAAAAACATATTGAACTTGTGCTTCACTCATTTTTAAAGAAATTCCTTAAAAGCCACGAATACAAAAGTGAAAATGTTACTAAAATTTCAATGATATTTTAATAGAGCTGTCACAACTAAATCATTTTGTTTCATATTATGCTGACTTTTTACCATTTTAAGGAAGGAATGAGAAATTCTTTTGCGTTGTGATATATTCCCAATCCTACGAACCGTTTGAATTTTTTCTGTTAAAGGATATAAAATTGGGATAAGGGGAAAACCTGCTTTCCTCTGAGCATCCCGTATTCGCCAGAGGCGACATCTCATTCTTCCAGTTTCAAATGTAACTCCGTGATGACACGGAATCCGAAACGAACACGTGCTTTTCAAGGATTCCGAATCGTCAAATGAATGCGAAATGGAAAATTGCAGAGGTTGGCTTCGTCTCCAGAATTTCCTTTTTCATTTCTAATTCGCTAAAATTTTCTTCTCCCATTCCTACCACTTTATTTTCTAAAACAGAAGGAAAAAAAAACCACAAAGGCCGATCGAGTTCAGAGTTCACTTCGATCATCCCCTTCGTCGACCTACGTGCGTTCATTGCTTCCGATTGACGTTAAATCGGATGTGATTACTGCGTCATCATCTGCCTGCTCTGGAATTCTGATCTGAGATCGGAAACAACGACATCGAAGGGGAATTCCCTGCAGCGATGATCAGCAAGAAATTACTGCGGCGATGACCAACGGGAATTCCCGCAGTGATGATCAGTGTGGAATTTCAGAAGCGGTAGTCCGCGAGGAATTCCTGCAGCGATGATCAGTGGGAAAGCACTGCAGCGAATTCGTATTAGCTCGTTTGGCATCGCTTATGGAGCGTATTAGGACTTATGCAAATAAAGCAGCCTAAGTCATGGGTGGCCTCGCTTATGGAGCGTATTAGGACTTATGCAAATAAGGCAGCCTAAGTCATGGGTGGCCTCGCTTATGGAGCGTATTAGGACTTATGCAAATAAGGCAGCCTAAGTCATGGGTGGCCTCGCTTATGGAGCGTATTAGGACTTATGCAAATAAGGCAGCCTAAGTCATGGGTCGGCTCGGGGACAGGAGTTGTTCTCATCGTCATCCAGCTGAAGTTCTCCTCCACTGTTGTTATGGCTACATCTCTATGGTTACAGCTGCATGGACTATGGGATTCCGGTGGGGAGGATCAAGGGTGGGTTTCAAGGTAGACATTGCGAACACGTGACAGGGAGATGGAGAACATTCTGCTGGGAGAAGACATTCGCCGGATCTAAGAAGATGAGATGTGAAGATCCCCATTCAGAGAGATTAGGATAGCAATCTGTTTCGAACAGCTTCTCCTGGGAAGATATTTTAGGAATGGCAAGAGATCTCCTCGGATGGTGAATCCTTCCTGTGAGAGTTTCACGGAAGAAATGGCAATCCCAGAAATGACGAAAAGGAGGGAAGTTTTCATCTCAGCAGAGGGAATCAATCGTCATTGGCTGAGATTAGAGGTCAGATGGGTTGAGGGAGATTGGCATTTCGTCTGAAGTTATTAAAGGGTGAAATGAGGCAGCGAGGTCCTCTTGAAAGGCTCCTTCAGTTGCAGTGTTATGGGGCACAATCGGTTTCTCTATCCTTTCAGTCAATCAGGTAAAACTCTCTGAAAAACCTATTATTCTGATGGGTTGTTTTATCTCTGACCACAGTGGGCTAATTGGTCAGGTCACAAGGACCCCGAGAAGGTTGTTAAAATGCAGAGGGTAGAAGCTCTTCTGCAGAGACAGGTGTACGGTTTAATGTCGTATCCAACAGACCGTGAGCAGTCCAAGCACATTGGCATCTCTTTTCCGATCAAGGCACGTGAGGGCTTAGTGGAGATAAACCTTAACGCTGGCCCAGGTGGGCTTGAACCTGCAGATTATGAACCTGCTCTGAGAGTTGATTTTTTTCCTTTCCATTAAGGCAACTTCTGCGTCTACATTAAACTCCCCCTTCAAATTGACGCTAAGGTTCTTCGCCTTTTGCAGCGATGCCTTCTGGTGCTGCCATCTGTTGCCTCTTACGTTACCTACGGTGCCCGGAAACGACGTCACACAAGCGTCATACCGAATCGACACGAACTTGAAATTGTCCGATGTCGAGGATTTATATCCAACAATGCTTACAAGGGTGATTCCATATCGAAATCAACAACACTGAAAATGCATCACCATTTTCAACACCGCCATTTTTTTGATACGAATAAAATTCTACTTATTGAAAAACTCCTGAACAACAAATTTTGGCTTTTTTTTTTTTGAGAAATGGATTCGAAGAAATGGGGAATCGAAACGGGAGACTAACAATGATTTACAAAAAATATCTTGGGATCTTATTAAATTAAAAAACTGAAATTAGTTTCATTGATAAAAACATTTTCGAATCTTTAAATACTTATATTTGATTAAACTTTTTTGGCCAATTAAACTTTTCAAGTAAATGTTGCAAACGTTTAATATTGAATATCTCAAAACATTTCCTCTTAAATTAAAAAAATATGAAACATCTATTAAAAAAAAATTCGAGGGAAATTTTTTTTCCTAACGACCATGGGTCCTTGCGTTAAAATTTTTAAATAACGAAAAGATGTAGAAAAGCCTAATTGGATATGAAACTTTTTGAAACAAAGGAAAAATAAAATTTCCAAAAAAAACTTTAAATTAATTCTTAGGATATTTGTGTCTGTAAATTACCCACCATGTCATTGAAACTTCTCGTATGCAGATTTCGTTTCTTCAATTGATGTTGCTTATGTTGTTCACCGAGTAACGGCAGCACGTGATTCAACTTCAAATGATTGTCCTCTATGTCCACATCACTGAAATGCGATGCTTTTGCTTTGCAACAGTGGATCAGTTGATTTCAGGCTTAAATGAAATGATGGTACAATTGAACGAACGGCAGTACCAAGCGGAAAACACCGGTTCTCGTCCGATCACCGAAGTTAAGCACTCTTTGGGCGCGGTCAGTAACTGGGAGGGTGAACACCGCGTGCAGTTGGCAAAGGTTGAATATTCCGTTTCCCTAGTTCAGAATTGTGAGAAATGTTATTAAAAAAAATTCAGAATTGTAAGCCTCATCAGCGCATGGAATGTCCTTGGCGGGCATACTCTTTCATCCCTGGGGAGTGTGTGGCAATGCGAAAGATTTCCTTCCCCGAGAGGACGCTGGAGATGACCACAGGAATGGTCACCGCTCATCCCGCACGCAGTTGAGCGCATCGCCCGCTTAGGGGGAGCAATAAAAACAAAACTGTAAAACTCTCTGCAGGACTCGGCTTCAACGGAGCCGCCACCGCATCGACAGATAAGTCACGACAGAACGTCCCCTCCTAAAACGGAACGTGCAGCATCAACCCCAATGAGGGGTCAAGAGAGCCGAAATACGACCGCTCCGCCTGCTTTGATTGGGTCGTTTCATGGCCTCCTACACAATTTCGGCGAATTGCAGACGCATAAAAACATAACATTTATAGCTAGGAGTTACAGATGCGATCATCCCAAAAATCCAAGACCACGTGGGCCTATGCAAATTTATGGGAGCCCTCCATTGGTCTCAATGCACGGGACTACGGACGATGGGACAAGAGGGTGACCAATGAGGAAAGTGGAAAAGAAAACAAAGTAACAAACAAAGAATTGTGAACCGAAAACTTTTTGAGAGGGGAGATGAAAAGTTAAAAGCGAACGATAAAGAAGGGTGCGCGTGTTGTTCCGCTCCGGAAAGAGCGCGCCTTCTCCCAAAACGTACGTGTTGCTCTGATGTGAGACGTGTCGCTCTGAGATGGTGATTGTGCACCCTACAATGTGAGAAGGTCGGAGAGTCGACCCCTGGACCTCCTACTCGCCCTGACGATCTGATGATCGGAGATGCCGACAGACTGAACGGACGTCCTGCCACAACGCTCGAGTGATCTTCCTGCTGATGATCTTCCTGCTGATGTGTGCCCTCGCTCACTCTTCAAGTGCCGTCGCGCACAATTTTGATGTCTTCTCCAACGCTGGCAGACACAATGAGGGACTAACGTTCTCCCGACCTTCGTCCCCTGCTTACGTGAGGAGCAACAACCGCCAAGGACACGATCACAAGAAGAGGAAGGAACTGATCTTGTTTTTTCATACGCATAACAAGTTCTAATGAGAGTTTGAACCAGCCCCGCGCGTGAAATTAAGAGCCAGCAGCAGCAAACGCAGACGGAATTACAATTAGTGATGGGCAAGAGGAAAGCCCTTAAAGACTTGGATCAATTTTGTAAAAGAGTCAGTTAAACTATAAGAGTCAGCATGAGCTCTCACTCAGGAGAGTTCATCCGTTGTTCGATGCCCTCTCCTGAGTTTGTAATCATTTCCAAATATTAAATCATTTTGTTTATAGTATAAGAAAGGATAAACCTTATTTTGCTAAACTGCACTGATGACATTATTCGTATAAAAAACGAATAATCACGACCAACATAAGAGATTAAATGACGCAGATGTACGGCAAAAAAAATTAGAGGGGAAAATTAATATATTCTGCCCCCCCCCCCCCCCCCCCCCCTCTAACACATATAACTGGCCAGGCCTAGCACCTAATGTCCGGCCCCGCCTTCTCGTGGTACGGACCGTTAGTACAGTCGCTCAAAAAAGTATCCGAACACTACGGTTGATTACAGAATTCAGAAAAAATATCTGGCAACGATTTTTTTTAGAAATTAGTGATCTGGCAACCTTCGTGTCAAGTGACACGAAGGTTGCCATATCACTAATGGCAACCTTCGTGGCAACCTTCGTGTCAAGTGACACGAAGGTTGCCATATCACTAATTTCTAAAAAAATCGTTGCCAGATATTTTTTCTGAATTCTGTAATCAACCGTAGTGTTCGGATACTTTTTTGAGCGACTGTACCTTTCAAAAGAGATACTCTCTTGTGGAAGGGAATAGCAAGGGAGGGTTGCCAGACCAGTGTGGCCTACTGATCTGCACAACAATGGCTACTTTTTTTTTTCCTACCCTGCTGAGGAGTGGTCAACCACACAGGGTGCCGACCATATAACAGGGTGGACTAGATTAAGACTCTGATCTTAACTATGGATCCTGGATTTGCTGCACTGGTGGTCTTCTGTGGAGGGAAAATCTTCCGCTGTGTTTTCTGTTTGTTTGTGGGTTGACAGCCCCAAGTGAAGGATATATTTTTTCAGCTTTTGAATAATCCTGAGCAGAGGTCATCGCAGGCGCTTGAACTCTTTGCTTCTACTGGCATCGTCAAATTCTACATTGGAGGAAGTCTTCCAGTGTAGATGGCTTCAGCCTTTAGAGGTGGGGGGAACTGGTTTTTGCCCCATGTCTGCGATTAGGGGGCTGTTTGATATTGTCGGCATTCCCTCTCTCAATAAACATAGTTTCTTTAAACATCCCACTAACCATTTTCTCTCCATAGGTAGTTGGAATGTGAGGACTCTGCACAGAGCATTTTCTCTTGATGTCCTCACACAAGAATTCCTCCGTTATAATTTAGATATTCTCGGCTTGCAAGAGACCAGATGGACAGATAAAGGTCAGATTCTTAAAAATAATCTTAAATTTCTCTTTTCAGGGAGGGACGACAATAAACATCACCAAGTCGTGGGTCTGCTTCTCAGCAAATACGCTAGTGATGCTCTTCTAGGATACGAGTGCATTAATGAAAGGTTTCTTACAGCAAAATTTCAGACAAGCGTTAAAGACTTGAATGTTATCTGCTGTTATGCCCCCAACTGAAGATGCCGATGAGGATGAGAAGGATAGGTTTTATGGACAACTTCAGAATATTTTGAATTCTGTCAAGAAAGGAGATATTACCCTTGTTCTTGGTGACTTCAATGCCAAAGTTGGTACTCACTCTAACCTTTGGGGAGGGGTGATAGCCCCTTTTGGTATTGGTAGCTGCAATGGGCATCCTTGTTAAAAGTGTCTTGCAACTTAAACTTAAAAAGTGTTGTGCTAAAGTTAAAAAATTTACCTTTAATACTGAAGCTTTGAAAGACAAAGTTATGGCTAAAACTTACCATGATAGGTTACTAAGTCATTATGACAGTCACGGTTTGTAACATAATTTTGTATGTAATCTTAAAAATAATTTGAGTACGCTTCAAAAGAAAAAGGAGCCTCAGCAAATGAGAATCCAAACCAAATCTAGGAAATGACATCCCAGCTCAAATTGATTTCGCATCTGAATCAGAAGATGACTTGCAAAGCGAAGAAGAAAGTGAAACACTTTCTGAAGAAATAACGGGCTGCGCATCAAAATAAATTTAGACGCGGAGAATTTCTAAAATCTGCGCAGGCCAGTCAGTTTCCATCATCGAGTGTAGAGAAGACTTTCTTCCGGCGACATTTAATGGGCCTTTGCTGAAATGGGAGAAATGGGAAGAAAAGCAACGTCTCTCAATACGAAATAGCCAAAGGACAAATTAAACAGAAATTTTGCAAACGCTCCTGTCAAGCAAACAGATCCTGAACTTCATATTACGAACTGTAAAAATCGGGTTTGTTTACAGCGTTCGAAAATTTATTTTAAGCCCAGCTTGAAACGTGGAATAAATGAGTTTCAATCTTAATAAAAGTTATTTGCCTATTCTTGAGAGGTAAATAAGAAGAAAAACATTTCCCTTCTTATTCGAAAAGTGTCGCCATCGAAAGTCATCTGGAGGGGGGAGGGAATATCGAAGAGACGAAACATTTCTGTCGTCTGCCTTGCCTCAGCTTTAATTACCGATATCAAATTTAGATCTCCATTACACATCCTGTTTTCATTTTTAAGAAAGAAACCGATTTCGTGCTCCAAAATAGCTTGATGACTTGTGACTTCCCCCCCCCCTCCCTTCCCCTGGGAATAGACATGAGAACACGGAATCTCGAAGAAAACAAACATTTCTCTTTGTCCGATTGTTTTCTGAAATGCGTCAGTTGAATATTTGATGATCTCTTCATCATCTTCTGATTATTACAAATTTAAGGCCTTTTCTTTTCCACAGAAGAAATTCTACCAAAATATTTCATGATTACATTTCTGCATTATGACATTGCAATCCCGCCAGAGGGCGCATTCCCACTTACTACAAATGAATAAGCGTTTTCGGTCAGCTGTCAATCCGACACCTCTTTAATCAAATTTTAACTCTCCAGCACTGGTATATGGAAATTTGACCTTCGATCTCGAAAGAGCCATCGCATTCAAAATTTGGCATCATTTCTGAGATCTGGAACTGAAAATAACGCCTAGGCACCAATTTTTAACCCTTCTGACAGTAGTAGAAATATATTTGACCTTCGACCTCGAAGGACCCATCGCATCCAAAATTTGGCATCATTTCTGAGATCTGGAACTGAAAATAACGCCTAGGCACCAATTTTTAACCCTTCTGACAGTAGTAGAAATATATTTGACCTTCGACCTCGAAGGACCCATCGCATTCAAAATTTGGCATCATTTCTGAGATCTGGAACTGAAAATAACGCCTAGGCACCAATTTTTAACCCTTCTGACAGTAGTAGAAATATATTTGACCTTCGACCTCGAAGGACCCATCGCATCCAAAATTTGACATCATTTCGGAGATCTAGGACTAAAAATAACGCCCAGAAACTAATTTTTAACCCTCCTAACACTGGTAGAAATATATTTGACCTTCGCCCTCGAAGGACCCTTCATATTGAAATTTCACATTTTCGAGATCTGCAACTCAAAACACCTCCAGGAACAATTTTTCTAGCTCTCCAGCAAAAGGATCTAAATTTGACCTTTGACCTACAAAATCTCCGTGGATGCAAAATTTCGTAACATTTTCGAGATCTTCAACAGGAAACAAGCCCCCCCCCCCCCCCCGCGCTCTCCTCCACAGACAATTTTCACCTTTATAGCAAGGTTTGACCTCTACGTGATTTCATCTTGAAGGACACGTCGGAGATAAAATTTCGTCTTTTTCCCCGAGATCTCGGTGCCGGATTTTGATGTTTAAGTGTTCAGAGCTCTGCCATCTTCTGCCTGAGAGTTAGAATGAACGCGCTCCTCGTGAAAGTGTCCGTCAGCCGATCCCTGCCAATCGTTTGCATGCTCGATGCCTTTTCTTCATTGGAACTCTTCCATTCGCGACGATCGATTTCAGTTGCAAAGATTCGAGTGAAGTTCCTCGACGACGAATCAGTGAAAGGTGACTATGGTAAGGGATGCTGAGAACGGAATTCAACGCAAACCGAAAGAATTTTTTTTCTGGCTTGACCTTTTCGAAAGTCGATTGCTTTTTTCTGTCAGTTTTTTCGATGCTTTTATTCTTCAGAGGGTCAAAGAGATCTGAAGTCGGCGCATCGTCACTTTCAAGGAAATTAGGATTTCTCTTCGCTGACCCCCACCCCATTTTCATCTCTCATTCGTTCCGAATCCTTTTCGTACAAAGTTTCCTCCCCTCTCCTGAATTTATTTTCTTTACTCTTCCCCATTCGAGGCGCCATCTGCTGTCTCCAAAATGCATTTCTGTATCTTTTCAGTGTTTATTTACTGTTGGTGATCGCAATTTGCTAATCAATGCATCCTTGTCTAACTCCACTAGCAATGCTAAACCAATTGCTGCAGGCCTTACCAACTCTCACACACGACTCAGTGTTATTATAGAGAGCTCTCATTACACTAACTTATCAGGTATTCCATACGATCTAACAATCAACCACAAATTATGTCGATCAACAGAGTCAAAAGCCTTTTCGAAATCTATAAAGTTAGGAACCACAGGTTTTTGAAACTCTAAACATTCCTCAAGAATCTGTCTAAGTGAGAATATTTGATCAACTCATCCCCTGCCACTTCTGAATCCACACTGTTCATCACGCAGTTGTCCATCAACCAAATTCTTAATTCTATTAAGTATAATCACGCAAAGAACTTTACCTGGAACAGAAAGTAAACTATACTGCTCACAAAAATTAGGGGATATATTATCGCTTCATATTCATTTTGAAATATCCCCTAATTTTTGTGAGCAGTATAATTCCGCTATAATCATCACAAGAACTGCGATCACTTTTTTTAAAAAAAAATTGGGACATTATAGCTCTAGTAAAATCCTTAGGAAAACACCTTTATCATAAAAAGTATTCAAAATTTCAGTCAGCCATGTGACAACAGAAATGTTCCCAGCTCTAAGCATTCAGTAGTGTTTCGCCCACCACTAAGGATTTATGCAGTTCTAATTTAGAGATAGCCAAAGTGACTTCGGAATGTGATATATGGCCATCATTAAAGCTAGTAATGCATCTATCCTTATTACAAACAATGGGAGTAGAAATAATCACATTATTAAGAACATCTCTGAAATGCTCAGCTCACCTCTCCATCAGAGAATCCTCGCCTTAAACCACCTTATCATGTTATGCCTCAATCCCTGTGTACATATCTGTTTCTTCCCACATAAAACATTAACAATCTGGCACAACCCTCTGCTGTTGTGCTGTCTAACTGCTTCCTCTGCTTTGTCAGCCAAGCTATCAAGCCAAATTTTCTTATCAGCTGTTAACTGATCTTTTACATGTTTATTAGGCTCGTTATAATACCTTCTGTTACGACTAGTACGGTGTTGATTCATATTAATCCTGCACTTGCCTCTTTCAAAAATAAGTTCCATAGACTTATCACTCAAATAATTTTGTTTCCTCTGTTCCCTTTTACCCAAAAGAGTACTCTTGGTTTCAAGCAGAGCCTGTTTAAACTGATGCCATTCTTTCTCAACTTCAGCAGCAAGCAAACCATGACTGTCATAATGACCAAGTAGCCTATCATGGTATGCTTTGGCTAAATCTGGATCTTTCACGCATTTCAGTGTTATAGTTAATTTTTTTAACCTTAGCGCAACATTTCTTAAGCTTCAGCTGCAAGACACTCTTGACCAGGTAGTGGTCAGACCGAATTTCGGCTCCCCTCTATGATCTGGTATTCCTAACTGAACTAGCCCATTTGCTGTCAATTAAAATATAATCTATTCTATTCCTGTGGAACCCATCAGGTAAAACCCATGTATATTTTATAAATGTCCCGTGGATAATGTACCTGCGATGACCTCTGCTCAGGATTATCCACCAGCTGATAAACATATCCTGTGAATCTATTCACTTGGGGCTGTCAACCCACAAAAAAACCCAGAAAACACAGCAGAAGATTTTCCCTCCACAGAAGCTTACCAGTGCGGCAAATTCAGGATCCCTAATCAAGCTCAGAGCTTTATTCCAGTCCAGTAGGATATATGTTCATCCCCAGGATCCTGTGTGTTTGACCACTCCTCAGCAGAGTGGCGAAAAAAGAAAAGTTGGCATAGTTGTCCAGATCAATCGACGACACTGATCATGGCAGCCCTGCACTTCCGTTCTCTTCCACAAGAGAGTATCTCTTTTGAAAGGTACTAACGGCCTGCACCACGAGAAGGCGGGGTAGGACAGGCCTAGGACCTAATGTACCACGAGAAGGCGGGGTAGGACATTAGGTGCTAGGCCTGGCTGGTTCTATGCATCATCACATGGGATTGGTGCATAGCTGTCCTTCCAGTTTCTGCCTAGCTACCATTTACTAATCAAGTTATGAAAATGTTTCGGATGAAAAAAATTAAACTATTTTCGAAGGGCTAAGGTTGCTCAGTCAGTAGCGGCCCCAAACTCGTTATCTGCAGTTACGGGTTCAAATTTTAATCGTTCCCGAGTTTATCTTTCTCTCTTCTAATTCCCTTCATGCCCTCCGTGAGAAAGGTCGCCGTCCTTCAGATAGGTGCCGACCCGAGGTTAAGCGGCGCACCCAATCCCTCGGCACCACTTTACCAATCGCACTTTTTCACAATCTCCTCTTGAAATTCTATGGATTCCGGAAGTGAAAGAATAAAAGTGGTTTAAATCTCGAGCTCCGATTCGCCCCCCCCCCCCACGATGATACAGCAACTTATTAACGCGTCTCTCACGATTTCTATTTAAAAAAAAAAGTGTTTTTGAAAACCGGAAATGATTTCGAATTTCACACTCCCATTACGTACATCGCCATTTTGCAAGCAGATTTCTCCTCGATTCCTGCTCTCCGAAATTAAGACAATTTCGTCTTTTTAGTCTATTTCAAGAAACAAAAAAAAGCTCTCGTGCACCTTGCCGGAATGCATGGAAGGGATTTCGCGTGAGGATGTTGGATCAGACGGGATCCTCCTCCCCCTTTGGATGGCAGACGAGACTTCCTTCGCATTCGCCAGAAGACTCCGATTTCGTTTCCGGTTAACCGGTGAGATGAAACAAAAGAAAAAAATGAAACAAATAATCAGATTGCTTTTTTAATTCTCGTTTTATTGAAATTTAAACAAAAAATGAAGTAACGAAAGGCACGGATTGTTGATGACTGTTCGCCTCACCCATCGACGACTCCACAGATGGATACGAACTGCGAACGGAAAAGAAGCGATATTTCGGTGTCTAAATAAATCAACAAATATGGCGAATGCGTCGACAATGAGGATCCAGCTGTGACGTGTGTTGATGCAGCGAAAAGATCTCGCTTCGTTTATCTATATATATAAAAAAATAAATACATTTTTACACGTTGCACAATTTTTTACAACTGAAAAGAATTCCGTTTCCAAACTTCCTTTTTCGTCATCGATTCTAAAGCGTATAAGAGAGAACGGGAAACGTGGAACAGCAAAACTCGCTTCGGGGGACTTTTCTCTTTCTGAGGATAACACGAAGGCAGACAGAAGTCGTCGAGATTGCTTCTTTTTCTGCTCTCCTAGAAGTAGACGAAGGGGGAAAGGAACCCATTGCGATGCATCGGTTCTTTTTTACTCTCGTAGAAGTAGACCAAGGAGGCATCAAGCAATGCATCGATTTCTTTTCACTCTTGCACATAAAGACCGAGCGAAAGGAAGCCGTTGCGATGCATCGGTTCTTTTTTTCCTCTCGTAGAAGTAAAACAAGGGGGAAAGGTAGCCATTGCGATGCATCGCTGTCATAGAAGACCAAGGATAAAAGAACCGACAGCATCAGTTCCTTTTCGCTTTATAGAAGACCGAGGGGAAAAGGAAGTCATTGCGATCTCATTTCGAGGCAGTGGCTTCTTTCCTCTCCTCTGAAGAGGAACGTTTTTCCTTGGGGAACGGAAACCATTGCAATACCCGTGGAGTCATTCAAGATCCCGTTTTTAATGTGATTTGCAGCGAAGGAATCGTAAGCATCGAGATTATTCCCATTCCCCATCTGTTGCGAGGATGTAGCACCAGGATACAAAGGAAATAGGTGAATAAGAAATAACCGCATCACTGAAATGTAACTGTCCGCCAAACTTACTGAAATAATTGTTTTAGTTTTATTATTTACTATAAATCAAAAATTAAAGATGTAGGTGGAATAATTACGTTCCCAGACAGGCAATCAAAGCATAACGTGTTTGAACTTGTTTGATGCATCCGTTCCGCCATTTCTCATGACGTGTCTAGAAGCCAGTACTTTATCACGTCTTGTCACGTGCATGAAAAGATGACAGCTGCTACATCGGATTAAACCAATGGAGAACAAGGATTTCCCGTCTCGGAACTTTTATCCTGCGTAGAGATTCAGAGAAGATGAGAGATGATTTAATCGTCCAAATATCAAAAAAATGGATAAAGCGCTTCTGAAATGGCCAAAGAATTCTGTTGGATGAAGACGATATTGGAATTGTTGAAGGAACAACAGAGAGACGGGCGCCAGAGGATGGCAACTTCCAAGTCAATTGTAAGATCCAACCCAAAGCTACGACTCGCGATTCCTTCCTCTTTGGAACAATTGAAGGAAAACAGTTCCTGAATCACGAAGCAGTTAAAAAGCTGTGTAAGCTTGTTTTTTTGTTTTGGAATGCCTAAGACAATAACTTTTTCCAACTGGTAAACAATAGTTTGTGGAGAGACAGACCAAATGACTTTGAAAATGACTTTGATGATATTCATTTTTTGAGATGAAAATAATGCTCGTCTCTTCTTCGATTACTCTCGTATATTTAAAAAGCAGCAAGCGATATATTGGATTGACGCGAATCTCGTCGCTACGAAATGATCATTTTTGCGTCCAGAGTGCCCTCGGAAGAAAGTCGCGAAACTATAAATACTTTTTTAATTCCACTTTCGAAATGAAAGTGCAACAGCCGAAGGAAATTAATTCTTCATTTTTAAGCAGCATTCTGGAAGAGAAAAAAAAAATAAAACCATTTGCTGATTGGCCACAATTTCGAAAGTTTCATTTGTGAAGCAGACGATTTCGATCAATCGGGTAATGCGGTTGACATTGGAAGGTCATCAAGAATCAATTGAATTCATTATCAGTTTCATCAACTCTGAAGTTTACGTTGAATCTTTCCTCAACTAATGTCGAAATATGGAGAAAGGAATTTCTATCGCAGCTTTATGAAACAAATCTGCATTTCAGCGACGATGAACTTTCTGAGTGTTTCGATTGATGGAAAAGGAATCGGATCTTTTTTCAGACGGAATAAGCTTCCTTTCCAATGGCAACAGGAGTCCAATTCTAAAAGTATCCATCCAGAAAGTATTTAACCATAGAACTGTCTTGATTTGAAATCCATTGACCATTAAATAAGAGATTCCACACCGGCAAATTGAAGCCTAAACGATTCAAATATTTTCTCTAGAATTTCTTTTTCTTTTTAATGAAGGAATTCTTCTCTCTCGTAATACCTTTTAGCCTCCCATTTCGCATCCCAGAGCTTCAGAGATCTCTCTCGCCCGTAACCACCTTTTTTAAGTGACTGCAATTATTTCACGAATGTTTCGTCTTTCGAAAACACCTTCCTTCCCATTGGACAGTTAAATCCCCATTGCTCCACTCCCATCCTCGAGCGCTGTTCCACGTGATCCGATTCTCTCATTGGGGATGGTGCGTGTACCAGACGTCCAGTTTCTTGTCTATAGGCCCCCTGGTGAGAAGAACGACGGGACTGTATGCAGTCTTCTGTCCGCCGCGAGCTCCTGGATTGAGGGACGAGTGACGATACTCCTGTTGGTGCGCTGCGACCTCTGGATAGGGGGCGTGATATGCCGTGGGGCCATACACGGGGGTTTGATAAACCACACGACTTCCGTCACCGGAAGGGGGCACTCTCAAATATCTTGCTCCGTTTCCCCCGGTGTAACGCTTGTGGGGATCGGCATAGCGATGAGGGGGGGGAGGCGGGGGTGTCTCCAGATGGCTGCCATATTGAGTGATGCCTCTGCCGTCGTGGCCGGGGAAGCGAACTGGATCTGTGTTCTGTTGCCCCCCATACGAAGGGAGGGGAGCAGATCTGACCTCGCTGTAGGCGTCTCTCAGTCCCGCATCTCTGACCGTGTGTCGGATGTTGCTCTGCAATCCAGGGGTAGAGGGATGTTTGTAGGTGGCGTGGCCCTCGTAACCCTGATTCGAGGGTGGCACTTTTCCGATTGGTTCAGATTCATCATCGTAATCGTCTTCGACCCCTTCTCCGTCGTCTGCCGTGTAAAGAGGCGGATGAGCGAGCACGCTCTTCTCTTCGACCACCGAAGGGACGTACACGACCTCCGGAGCCCGATGTTTCTTCTCTCCCTCTGCGAATCCTTCCTCGTGCTTCTCTCCATCCTCGTAATGTCGCTCCTTCTTGTCGTAAGCGGCGTCGTGACTGTCGTGCGACTTCTCCTCCTTTGTGAAGCCTCGGTCCCGTTCGCCGTCTTTGCTCGCGTGAGCTTCTCCTTCCCTCTCGCGGCTTTTCTGGCCGCTCGTGTGCGCCGAGTGGCCCGTGTCGTGGTGCGCATCTGCAGAACGAAACAGAAAATCACACAAAAATTATAATGAATGGTTTAGGAAGTTAATAGATCGAAGAGAATGTAAGCACACTAACCTTTTAGCCTCACTTCACGAAGGGAATATTATTTCATTCTTATATCAATAATTTCTTGCATGAAGCGATATTTTTGGATAGCGATATTAAATTTTGTGTGCAGATGTAAAAATCGTGCCACGGACTGTACACTAGGAGTTCAAATGGTGTCTGTTGTGTGCACATCTGGGCTAACGTCCGTTAAGAGTTTAAACGTTAAAAGTTAAATATACAAAAAATTAACGAAATGTTAACTTTTCATCTTAATGCGTTAATTTTTGAATTAATTTTAATAATTTTCCAGTTTTTCCCAAATTTCAAATGCCAAGCTTTGACTTATTCTGAATCGTTGTCAACCGTCAAGAGAAATGTCGCGGGGATGATTGAAGTGAACTGGTTAAAATGAGCGGGACCTTTTTAAGATCAGATGTCACAGATGCAGTGGCTCCTCATGAAAGCGAGAGCCTCACGAGCCAAAGGATTTCTTTCAGTTTGAAAAAGAGTATATCCCGATTTCTGAAAAGTCGGTGAATCAATATTTGACTTCCTTGCAGAGTGGTTAGCGCGCTTGCCTATTGATCAAAGGGACTTGGGTTCGAGCCCCGGGTAGTCATGGATGTTTCTGTCGTCTTTCTGCTGAGGTCCTGCCATCCTCACAGACCTTCTTCTACGGAGTATAAAGTGACAGACTCCTGTCAGACCTCTGCGGCAAGCAGCTGCTTGAGGGGGGATTTATTTTTATCAATTGGAGAGATGACAAGGAAACTTTTCGTCAGTACCACGCGACCAGTTCTCCTTCAGACGTGGTGAGAGCTTATTTAGCATTGGTCTGTTGGCCATGTCCTTGGTAAGCGCACGGGCAGAAGCACAGATACCAATTTTGAGCGGCAGTTAAAATTTCACAGACCTTATAAATGATGTTGCTTTTTTGTGATCTTGTCACGTCCTTTATCGGTGATATTGTAAAGAGTGTTTTCATTTTAGAAATCTTAAAATTTTGGACAACTTTTTACTTAACTTTTAACGAGTTAATTTTTTGGTCCTTAACTTTTAACTTATCTTTAATAAAGAAACTTAACTTTAACTTGGTTAACTTTTTCATTAACTTTACCGAAGAGTGGTTGTGGGATAAATAGAAATATTATTCCTGACAGTTCGTCACAGTTAAATGAAAAACTGGATCAAAACAAAGATATTACAATTGCAACGAGAGAAACTTCCTCTGAAGAAGTGTTCACATACTCAAAACTAAACCCGGTAAATATTAAACAAGTGTACGTCTTTGTGTTAAAAGATTTCCATTTTACCATTATTTTTTTTTACAGTGAAACAATAAAAGCCCAAAGCTAAGTAAAACCATCAGGAGCATCAGAGGTGAACAACCAAGGAGCTTTCGAGATCTTCCAGGTTATAAAAAAATTAACTGATTTTTGTTAAAGAAAATAAAGTAAACAAAAAAGTATAAAAAATATTAACTATCACGAGTGGTGTGGGGATGCAGTTTTATGATATTTCGTTATAACTTTAATGTAAAGATGCAATTGATAGGGAAGAAAAATGGATTGCGTTACTCCGGAGTTCATTAAACCGACATTTTCGTTTATAACGACTTCATGGAGAAAATCCTAAAGGCGACCTCAGTCGCGAATTCAACTAGGGCACATCAGAAGACGAGTATGGCGACCTCCCGAAGGAGCCCCTCCCGCCCCCCCTACACACGCCTTTTTCACTGTTTTATCCTACTTCGGCAATATGGATCTTCTTTACGTGGTGAAACAGAGAGAGAGAGATTGGATATGGCCACATCCCATGGGAAGTGAAAAGCATTATGAAGTGGAACTAAGAAAAATACCTAGATGCTATTAACACTTAGAGGTTCACTTCTCAACCGAAATATATATATATAGAAAGATAATATATGTGATAATATATATATATTTCGCATTTTTTACTGCTACAAAGTTAAAACATACCACAAAAGTATCTTCCTTCTTTTCCTGTAAAAAAGTCGGTACAATGCTCGAAAATTCAACACTAACATAAAAAAGGTTTTTCCCATTTTTCTTCATTAACTGGGAGGGGGGAGGTTGTGACATTTCCTTTTTTGACTAATATCCTAAAATCTGGAGTTAAAGACAATTTCCTGCAAATTCCTTGTAAAACATAAGTCTGCTTCTCAGCAGACACGCTAGTGATGCTCTTCTAGGATATGAGTGCATTAATGAAAGGTTTCTTACAGCAAAATTTCAGACAAGCGTTAAAGACTTGAATGTTATCTGCTGTTATGCCCCCACTGAGGATGCCGATGAGGATGAGAAGGATAGGTTTTATGAACAACTTCAGGATATTTTGAATTCTGTCAAGAAAGGAGATATTACCCTTGTTCTAGGTGACTTCAATGCCAAAGTTAGTACTGACTATGACCTTTGGGGAGGGGTGATAGGACCTTTTGGTATTGGTAGTTGCAATGGGCATCGTCTCCTACAGGTAAGTAAACTCAATTTTTTAGAATAATTAACACTTATTACAAACACCGCGACATACATAAATACACATGGGTTTCACCTGATGGGCTGCATAGGAATATGATTGATTATATATTAATTAACAGCAAATGGGCTAGTTCTGTTAGGAATACCAGGGCATATAGGGGAGCTGAAATTGGATCTGACCATTACCTTGTTAAAAGTGTCTTGCAACTTAAACTTAAAAAGTGTTGTGCTAAAGTTAAAAAAATTACCTTTAATACTGAAGCTCTGAAAGATCCAGTTATAGCCAAAGCTTACCATGATAGGTTACTTAATCGTTATGACAGTCATGGTATGCTTACTACTGAAGTTGAGGAAGAATGGGATCATTTTAAACAGGCTTTTTTGGAAACTAACAGTACTCTTTTAGGAAAAAAGGAGCAGAAGAGCCAGAATTATCTGAGTGATAAGGCACTTGAGCTTATTTCAGAGATATAGAACTGCAGATTGTAGCTCATGGCTGCTTGATGATGATGATATCAAATATTCGAGCTTTCATTGATATTTTAAAAACTGAAGAAAATCAGAAATTTTTACCCCTGAATGTGTTCCTAAAATATTCGAAGTTTTGTGAGTTAAATATTTTGAAAGGAAAAAAATCTCCATTTTAATGATTTTCTGCTCAATTGCTAAAAAGTGTTTAAACAAAATGAAAATGATGTGAGAAATCGAATTGGAATTTTTGACGGAGCTGAAATTAAGATCATGGATGTTCGATTTAACGAAATTAGGTTAAATTGCAGTGAGTGAAAAATTGAACGCTTTTCGAAATGAGCTTACCGTTAAGGAAGTATTCCCTCTCGGCCGTGATCTTGTATCCTCTCTCTCGGTAGCCTTCCTTCCGGCGTCCTTTGTCCTTATCCTCGAATCCTTTGTCCTCCTGATGCTCCTGATGGGCTCGTTCATTGTGGTGGCCTCGCTCACCCTTCGATTCCTCGCTCTGGAAGTGGCTGCTCGCGCCCTGCTCCTTGTGGGCCTCGCCCTTGCCCACCCCGTGGCTGGCGTGCCCCCCATAGGGTGGACTGTAGTGCGAGGGTCGCAGCTGCTCCGTCTGTGCTTCGGCCACGGCCGTCGCGTGGCTGTTCTTCTTCGAATGGATCCGTTTCAGGTCGTGGTTGTCGTGTCCGTCCTGGCTCTCGTGCTCTTTGACCCCGCTGCTCTTCTCATGGCCGGCCTTCGCCTTGTCGTATTCCGTGTCCAGGAAATGCTCTGGAAACAAAAACCAGTCACTTGCATAAAAGATTAAGTTTCGAAATGATTTGCACTGCAAATAAGTTAGGAAAGGGATAAGAACGCTATACGATACTTTTATCAAACAAAAAGAAAGTAATGCTCCGAGTATTGATTCCTTTTGTTTTAATTATGCCAGTACTGATCTGGACAACTATGGCTACTTTTGTTTTTCTACCCTGCTGAGGAGTGGTCAACCACACAATGCCCTGGTGCTGACCATATAAACCCACAGGACTGGACTAAGGCTCTGAGCTTGATTATGGATCCTGAATTTGCTGCTCTAGTGGGCTTCTGTGGAGGGAAAATCTCCCGCTGTGTTTCCTGCTTCTTTGTGGGTTGACAGCCGCAAGTGAATAGATTCACAGGATATGCTTATCAGCTGATAAATAATCCTGAGCAGAGATCATCGTAGGCACCTGAACTCTTTGCTTCTACTGGCATCGTCAAATTCTACATTGGAGGAAATCTTCCAGTGTAGATGGGCTTCAGCCTTTAGGGTGGGGGAACGGATCTTTGCCCCATGTCTGCGATTAGGGGGCTGTTTAATATTTTCGGCATTCCCTCTCTCAATAAACATAGTTTCTTTAAACATCAGTAGTATCATCACAACCGACCGAACCCCCTTTGCACAGTGCTTCCCCCCCCCCTATGACGTCACCGACCGGAAATTGGCCCGTGTTGGTCCACGTTGCCTTCTGAACTCTGAGGCCCTATGTTACAATCAACAGGAAATTGACCATGGTATCGCAACTGTCGTGGCATTAATAATTCATAATTAAAAATTCCTCCCACCTTTTAACCCCTGGTGCTATCTAGTTTTTAACTCTAATTTTAACTCTAATTTTAAGTCCTCCTTCTCGAATAGTCTCGATTTTTCTTTATTTCAGACTCACCTATATTTTAAGCCCTGGATTTTGTAGACCCCCTGGTTGACCTATATTTTAAGCCCTACCTATATTTTAAGTCCTCCTTCTCGAATAGTCTCGATTTTTCTTTATTTCAGACTCACCTATATTTTAAAACCTCGATTTTGCAAACTCTCATGGTTGAGCTATATTTTAAGCTCTCCTTCTCGAATAGTCTCGTTTTTTCTTTATTTCAGACTCACCTATATTTTAAGCCCTGGATTTTGTAGACCCCCTGGTTGACCTATATTTTAAGAACTACCTATATTTTAAGTCATGGATTTTGCAAACCCCCTGGTCGACCCACCTATATTTTAAGCCCTCCTTCTCGAATAGTCTCGATTTTTCTTTATTTCAGACCCCCCAATGGTTGATTTATATTTTAAACCCTACCTATATTTTAAGCCCTGGATTTTGCAGACCCTCCTGGTTGACCTATATTTTAAGCCCTACCTATATTTTAAGCCCCCTCCTTCCCTCGGATTACAAGTCTCAGAATAATTCCACAGAAAAGGATGACACAAGTCTCAATTGTAAAAATCAACTCTCAAAGTTGTATTCTTATTAATTAAAACCCTTTCTATTAAAAGTTACCTCTATTAAAAACCTTTTGGTGTTCATTTTGCCAGGACTGTTAAACGATTCCCTTTTATTAAAACTCCGGTATTTATTTTTTCCAACCCCCGTTAATCGATCCCCTAGTAAATAAAAACTCTCACTCACCTTTATTAAAATCATCCAGCGCTCGAAATAAATCAGTTTACTCTAGATGCGTTTAATCGGAAAAAAAAAAAATCATTCCATTGCTAAGCGTGATTCGATACCGCCACGTTAATTTCGGGAAAAAACCTCACCGGATCCAAGGTCCACGTATTTTACTAGAAGAATGACACAGTAACTGTTCCACAGAAAAATTAATAAAATTTGGTTTAAATTATTCGTAGGACTTGTATATAAGATCTAGCTTTAGACGTTCACCAGTCTAAAAGTTTTCAAAGGTCGTTATCAGTGTATCGGAAATCGTACGTTTCCTGTTGACATCCTTCAGATCGCTTATCAGGGGGTAGCAACAGCACTTTCGCCACATCACACGATATGGTGCAATCCTTTATCAGCTGGAAGGTCAAAAGGTCAAATGTCCAGCGCTTCACTGTGTCTGCATTTGACACTGATAAGGTTTAAAAATAGATGATTCCTAGAATCCACATTGCGCAACGGTCAAAGTCCAGTGAGGGAGGGGGTATATAAACACCGACTTCTCAGCGACTGTCACTGTGTTCTTCATCTGTCAGTTTGCTACCTGTCAGCCCTGCTCGCTCGCCGATCCTTCTCTACCTGCTAGTCCTGCTTGCTCGTCGATCCTTCTCTACCTGAGATGTCCACTATGCGAGAATTTTCCCGTGCTGGATCCTCAACTGATACCAGGTAAATGAAATTTTATTTAATGTTGTCCTTAAGGCGCTCAACTGAACCACCTACTAACGTACAATATAGAGTTTTATATTTGTTTCTACCCTGTAAAGTCATTTTATTCTAAACGATAATTTTCAAACTTTAGTTAGAATTTTTTGATCAAGCTAGCAAAGTGTGAAATAAATGTAATTTTATTTAATATTGTCCTTAAGATGCTCTATTGAATCACTTACTAACGTACAATATAGAGTTTTACATTTGTTTCTGTTTTTCTAACTAGTAAAGTCGTTTTATTCTAAACGATAATTTTCAAACTTTAGTTAAATATTTACTTAGATTTTTGCGCAAGCTAGTAAAGTGTGCTTTTATTACAACATAACTGTTCAATATAGAGTTTTCTAACTAGTAAAGTCGTTTTATTCTAAACGATAATTTTCAAACTTTAGTTAAATATTAGATTTTTTGATCAAGGTATCAATGTTGCCTTTTCATTTTCTGTTCTAAGATAAAAACACGTAAAGTTCTGCATATTCTGAGACCGAATTATCTTTCTAGGTCTCACAATGCACCCGCCGATCTCATTAACGCAGGCAACGTGATGGATGCGGCTGCCAAGAGAGTTTCAGCCGGCCCTGCTGGCTCCTCCGACGCTCCTGCCTCATCTGACGTCACGTCCGTGTTCTCTGCTGATACCCCCGTCGTTACCGAGTTAATGAAATTTTATTTAATGCTGCCCTTAATGTGTTCAACTGAATCACTTACTAACGCACAATATAGAGTTTTATATTTGTTTCTACCCTGTCATTTTATTCTAAATGATAATTTTCAAACTTTAGTTAGTTTTTTGATCATGCTGTGTGAAGTAAATGTAATTTTATTTAATGCTGAGTTACCCTTAAGATGCTCAATTGAATCACTTACTAACGTTCAATATAGAGTTTTATATATGTTTCTATCCTGTAAAGTCATTTTATTCTAAATGATAATTTTCAAACTTTAGTTAGATGTTTTGCTCAAGCTAGTAAAGTATGCTTTTATTACAACTGTTCAGTTCAATATAGATTTTTATATTTGTTTATACCCTGTAAAGTCATTTATTTTAAATGATAATTTTCAAACTTTAGTTACTTAGTTTTTTTTGATCAAGTTAGCAAACTGAAGTATGTTACCTTTTCATTTTCTGTTCTAAGATAAAAAACATGTAAAGTACTGCATATTCTGAGACTAAATTATCTATCCAGGTCTATCCCTTCCACTGGTGCCGGACCCTCCAGCGTTCTGGTCCCCGTCTCCTCCGACATAAGGACACCATTCACTGTCGCTGCTGGCACCTCCACCTCTACCAGGTAAATGTAATTTTATTTAATGTTGCTCTTAAGGCGCTCAACTGAACCACTTACTAACGTACAATATAGAGTTTTATATTTGTTTCTGTTTTTCTAACTAGTAAAGTCATTTTATTCTAAATGATAATTTTCAAACTTTAGTTAGATTTTTGCTCAAGCTAGTAAAGTGTGCTTTTATTACAACTGTTCAGTTCAATATAGATTTTTATATTTGTTTCTACCCTGTAAAGTCATTTTTATTCTAAATGATAATTTTCAAACTTTAGTTAAATATTAGATTTTTGATCAAGTTAGCAAACTGAAGCATATTGTTTTTTCATTTTCTGTTCTAAGATAAAAAACATGTAAAGTACTGCATATTCTGAGAATAAATTATCTTTCTAGGTCCGCATTCTCCAACGTTCCTGTCAGTGGATTCTCCAACGTTCCTGTCAGCTCTACAGAGTCTCCCCACTACAATGTGTTGCACACTCGGCGGTACAACTCGAAAAAATTCAAGACAGAATTCGTCTCCACGAGTGTGCGACTTGGAGGTATGGAGAATGTGGAACCTTATAATTTCCTCCCGGTCCTACACGACCTGCATGAGAAAATGTTGGCCGACGTCGTCCCCACAGGGGAGTATAGCCATGTTCGGCTATGTTTACGCTCCCGGGATTTGAAAAACCCCGTCAACTTGGCTCTAATTCGGCGTAATGCCCTGACGGGGGAGAGATTCATGGCTGCACTAGACAAAGTAGTGCAGTCAAATGAGTCTCTCGGTCCCGGGAGCGAGCTGGAGTTTGACTTCGTATGTGCCAACCTGGACCGGGTTGGTAGCGGTGGTGATGGAAGGCGCACAGGTCCCGAGACTCGTCGCGTCGCTGATGTCGGGTCATTCGTTATCAAGGAGGGGAGTGTCTTGAGAATCATAAATAATGACAGCCTCTGTCTAGCAAGAGCTCTCGTCATCGCACAAGAGCTTTGCTTGAAAAATAAAGGGTTGGCAAACAACTACATCAAAATTGCTGATTATCGCTACCCTTTACAACGCCAAGAAGCCCGTCAACTTCACTTGGATGTTGGTATTTCTGAGGGTCCTTGTGGACTCCCGGAAGTACGTCTCTTCCAAGCTCACCTGACACAGTTCAGGATTGTTGTGTATTTTGCTGACGACGCCTTTCTTCCCATCTTCATTGGTCCCAAAGGCGGGGACAACCTTTATTTGTTGTTTAGTGCAGGGCATTACGACGTGATTACTAAACCGTCGGGGTTTTTCGGTGTTAAACAGTTCTGTCACATTTGCTTAAAGGGGTCTAACAATGGGCACGTTTGCAAGGGAACCTGCAACAGGTGCCTGTCAACCGATGTGGTTCATGCAGGGGAGCTGTTGCTCTGCACGGTGTGTTGTGTGCATTTGCGTGGGGCTGAATGCTTTCAGGCGCACCTGCTGAAGGCATGTCAGACACAACATCGCTGTGTTAAGTGCATCAGCTTGTATGATCCCCTGAAAAAACACGTTTGCAAGGTTGACACTTTAAAATTCGTCGAGCCCTGCAAAATTGACCCTGTCGGTCAGACTTACCTCTGCTTTGACGTAGAGACTGTGCAGTGTGCCGACGGGTTGCTAAAACCGATACTATGTGTGGTCACATACCAAGTGGACGACGAGTGGGTCTACGCCTCATTCCCGGAAATGGACGTCTTTATGGACTGGCTTCTAGCCGAAGAACGTCCCAGAGTTCAAAGATTCAAGGACGCCACAGTCCTCGCACATAATCTCAAAGGCTTTGACGGCATGTTCATCATTAGTTACCTGTACAGAAAATTTTTAAAACCGGATCTCGTGTTCGATGGATCCAAGATTTTAGGTATCTTTTTACCTGGCCTTAAAATAAGGTTTATCGACACGTTGTCCTTTATTCAGGCTCCTCTTCGATCATTCACGAAGACCTTCAACTAGGAGATGGTGAAAGGCTTTTTCCCCTTTAAATTTGTGAAGGAGGAAAATCTACAATATACAGGACCCATCCCTGATCGGCTTTTTTTCCAGCCGGAAGACATGGAGCCTGAAACTCTGTCAGCATTCAACGAGTGGTATCGTTAAACCCTGGGATTTTCAACAACAGCTTCTGTATTACTGCAAGGCAGATACAGAGTTGTTGCGGCGAGGCACCCAAGCTTTCCGTGAGGAATTTTTAAATCTCACAGGTGTAGACCCATTTGCACGTGACCTGACTATTGCCGGCGCTTGTCTTCGAATTTTCCGTGGGAAGTTTCTGCAAAAGAATACCCTTGGTGTGTGTCCCGCCCAAGGGTATTCGGCGAGTAATGACCGGCAGTCCTTGAAAGCTCTCGCATGGTTAGAGTATGAGGCTTCCAAGGCCAATATCGAAATTCAAACTGTGCGATCACCCGGAGGTGAGGATAAGATAGGGCAGTACAAATTGGACGGCGTGTGCCACGGTACCCGTTGTTATTACGAATTTTTAGGTTGTTATTTTCATCACTGTTTGAAATGTTTCAAACCTGAAAAAATAGATCAGCGCACGAGAAAGCCATTTGGTCTGCTAAACACCCGGACCATGGATCATCTTGAGACCTTGAAAGTGCTGATGAACGGGTACACATGCAAAATTATGTGGGAGCACGAATTCGACGAGTTGATGCGCAAAAACCAGTCCGTCACATTAATTTATAAATCCGTCGAGCCTATCAGGTGTATAGGGGCCCGTGACTACCTCTACGGAGGGCGAGTGGAGGTGTTCTCCATCTTTGCATCGGTTGATCTAGGATGTAGCCTTAACTATGTTGATTACAACAGCCTGTACCCTTATGTTTGCAAGAAGGCTCCATTCGGTAAAGGTCACCCGGTTCGGATCACCTCCGATTTCGCCACGGACACACCATTGCACACGCCACACTGTTACCCCCCGACGATTTATTCATCCCTGTACTGCCCTATAGGTGTAATGGGAAGCTGCTTTTTCCCCTTTGTAGGATCTGTGCGGATGGACAGCTGGCACCCCCTTGTCGGCACACCGTGAACCAGCGCGCATTGACAGGATCTTGGCCCATGTTCGAAATTTACGCTGCGATGCGTGCTGGCTACAAACTTCTCCAGTTCCACGATGTGTGGCACTTTAATACCATTCTGCAATATGATCCCGCAACAAAAAAAGGGAGGTGTCTATGCTGGGTACATAGATACTTTTCTGGGACTGAAGCAGCGCTACTCCAAGTTTCCCCCTGACGTGCAGACCGAGGAGCAAAAGGAAGCCTTCTGTGAGGCCTTCTTCCAGGTGGAGGGGGTTCGGATCCTTCCCTCGGAAGTTGAAAAAAAACTTTCAAAGGTTGAAAAAAAACTTAAACGTACACTTTCCAAGGTCTCGCTTAATTTTTCATGGGGGAAGCATGCGCAGAACATGAGTCGAACCCAGACGACCATTGTGAGTTGTCCTGTCAAGTACATGGAACTCTTGACGGAAGCATCGCTAGTCATCACTGACGCCGTTATCAGTGATCAGGCCGTGCTTGTCACGCACAAGCTGGCGGAGTCTGCCACTCCAGCGAACACCCGTGGAAGCCTGATTCTCGCCGCAATGGTGACGAGTAACACCAGACTAAAACTGTACGAGCTTCTATCAAAATTAGACAGTCGTGCAATGTATTCTGACACGGATTCAGTAATTTATACAACGTCTTCTCGCGACACCTACACACCACCACAAAATCCCTTTCTCGGAGGTCTCGTAGATGAAATTTCTTCAAAGTACGGCTCTGGTGTAGGCATCACGGACTATGTCAGCACCGGAGCCAAAAGTTATGCCCTTCGGCTGAGCAACGGGGATGAAATTCTTCGTGCCAAGGGCATATCACTCACGAAGAAAAACCGGTGCACATACAATTTTGAACTACTAAAATCCATGGTGCTAGGGAACTCCCCAACCAGTGAGACCTTCGAAGTCCCTTTCAATGTAATTCGTAATAAAGTGGATGGGTCACTTACGAATAAGCCCATGGTGAAAAGGTTTAAGGCTAACCTAGATAAGCGGTATCTCAGCCCGGGTTCGACTCTCACTGTACCTTATGGTTACAATGACCTGGGCCTGGATACCCTTATCCAACTCATGGATGAGTAAATGTACAGTTTTCAACTTATTTATTTCATATTACACCTTTATTTATTTCATTATACCGTTTTCAGCTTATTTATCTCATATTACATCGTTATTTACTTCATTGTACAGTTTTCAACTTATTTATTACACCTTTATTTATTTCATTGTACACCTTTATTTATTATTTCACTGTACGCCTTTTCTTTCAATGTTCTTAATGGATCTTAATCATTATTTCAGTGTCCTTAATGGACCTTTTTTAAATTATTTCAGTATCCTTAATGGATCTTAAATATTTCAATGTTCCTACTTTAATTATTTCAGTGTCCTTAGGGGACTTTAATTATTATTTCAGTGTCCTTAGTGGACTTTAATTTATCACGCGTAATGCCCTTGCACTCGGCGGCGTCAGCAGTTTTTGAAGCTTGTATTTTTGAAACCTACAATATGTTACTGTCCAGCATTGGATATGTCATGTGAAACCAACAGTGGATCTGTCATGTGAATTTTTTAATAAAAAAGGTTTAAAAAAAATCCGTCTCTTTATTTCTCAGCACCGGAAGACACTATGATGGGAGAAAGCAAGAGGTAACTTTGTTTTTCAGGTGCTCCGTAAGTCTTATCAGTGATCTGCACAGTGCGATGTCCCCCTCCAAGTCTCGCTGCTGCAGCAGCGTTCTCATTGCCCCGCCCATCGACACTAACGCCCTCTGCTGTACTCCTGAGTGTAGCAGCGCGCGTACAGCCGAGCGCAGATCACTTCCGGGTGTCAAACATTGAATGAACCATCAGTGTGAAAACATTGAATGGGAAGAGACGTAAAAATGGCAAGAGGCATATTATCAGTTTTACTTTCTTTTATTGGATACAGATTTTTAATACATGGTTTTTAACACATGTCTTCAAGCACACAAGTCTTGGAAAGTTTTTTTACAGATATTTTCAATACGCCGTCCACTCGGATAATTTTCTTTTCTTACGTCGGATGGGAACAGCAATGTCTTTTGGGGGTCGCTCTTCAGCTATAGCGCTTTGGGGGATCTTGACTTTTACTTCCTGTGGAGTGTCAAGCTGTTTTGAGAATAAAAAATAATTTTTCAAAGCAGTCAGATACTTTTTAGACTTATCGTCAGCATCACCAGACTCCAATATTTTCTTCATCTCTGAGTCCAAATCACACACTTTTTTTCTTATGTTTCTCCTCTACACTGCTTTCACTGAAATCATTTTTTTCTAAATAACGAGACCAGCAGGGGGAGGGCAGCAGTCAATAGTGGTATAATGAACCGTGAACCACGCTGCAGAAGATGCTTCTTGTGGCGTAAAGATGCACGTTTGGACGCTAGACTCCTTATGACCGTCTTGTGCTGGCGTAAATTCTTTAATACTCTGTGGGAAACAGATATATTTCTTTTCAAGAAATTGGAACACACTTCACATAGAGCATACATCTGGAGGTCGGAGATGTGCTTCATCAGAGCTGCACGCTGCTTTCCCCCTAGTTTCGGTAAGCACTGAAGGAACAGGCCTTGAGATTTAACTTTCATTTGGAACATAAAGTATTTCGGGTTCTTCTGATGGAAGAATCTTTGCACGGAGCCTTTCAGTATCTAACGTTCTGGGATGAAGGTCAACACACAAATAGCCACAGGTTGCTTGTGTAGCTAACCTATAAGCATCCGTCAGGAGTTTAGATTGATGGGGGTATACTTGTCTCGCCAGGTGGGTTATTTGTGAAGCATCCCGACAGTTGCGAAATAAAAACATGTAGTGAGCATTGAGCGATATAATCCTCGAATGTCTTCCCTTTAAAAACAGATTTTGTAATATCAGGACAATCGTGATATTTTTATGATGACCACCACGAATAAACAATTGTGATATGCGTTCGCTGGCTACAGACTGTTCCATCAAGTCATCCAGTACCAGAAGTGTAGGTCTGAGGGGATCAAATTCCAGATCCGTAGGTAGTCCTTCATAAAATTCCACCGTTTTCTTGAAGGGTTCAAAGGCAGGCTGCCACTCCCTGTAGCAGTAAACGACACGTTGGGGTGGGGGTTCCAATACTTGAGCTGCTTCTTTGATGAGTTTCAGAGTGAAAGTTGTCTTTCCACACTGTGAAGGAGCAGCAATTATAATATTTGAAGGAGTTCGGAGAGCCATCGCAACACCATGCAGTCGTTAAAGTCTACTCGACACGTGTAATCACGATGCAGTACTGTGGGAAGAGTCGAACCACATGCTCTTTTAAACAGGAAATACAGACAGTGAGCACCGCAAGTGTCTCCCAGGGGGTCCTGCAGAGGTATTGAAGGATGTAAGACGTGACGTATGCCTAGTCGACTGTAGTATTCTTGCATGGAGATATCGGGACACGTACCTAGGGGGTCAAAGTGATCCACATGCATTCCTTTCTTGTAAACTGCTATCCAGTGGGCTCCAGGCATGGAGGACGGATCGGTATTGTAGATAAACAAGGCTTCTGGCTGATTGATTCTGCGAGGTAGTCTGTCACGGGGGAACACTCCGAGACTTGTGGGTAACATCGAAAGGATGGATTCTAGCTGATAGGTATTCATGAGCTGTAGTCAAACAGGACTTTACTATCCAATGGGATTTCCAGCAAATTCTGGTATTCGACATACAGGATCACAGTGACCGATGCGGGTAGCAGTTTGGCAAACTTTAATTCGACTCTCACACTCCCACTCTTTATTAAAGAAAACACTTGATTGCATTCACGTTGCTCGGGGGTCAATTGGAATCCAAACAATGTAAAACCTTCTCCATAGGCTTTTCGCGATAAGTTAATACCACTATCGGATTTCCAGGCATCCACAGCTTCCAATAATCCTTGGTAACAGCGGAGATAGCGACCATTCGCAAAGTCGGGGGTGTAGGACTGATGATCACTGTCAATGTGAAGGCTGATGTAGTTTAAGTCGAAATGTTGGAAGCTGAAGTGATTTTTTTCGTACGATCCATTCAGGCTGGTACTTTCCACCATACCCAGTACCAGACGTACGGGGAGCTGACCGAGAAATAAATTGTCACGGTTCACACTCGTCAGACCCGAAGCGATGTAAAAGATACGTAAATCCGTTCTTCGCAGAGGGTACTTGGCAATCTCTGAACTCAGCAGGCGAGCGTGTGCGAGGATGACCCCCGAAGTGGGTTTGACTTTACGCACAAAAAATTCGGCTTCGTGTATCTGTACTTTGTAAGAGGGGTCCGCTTCACCTGTCACGAGACAGAATTCGGGTTTGGATCTCAATAAACGCAGTCTCAGGTCGACTTGATTGAGCAGGTAACGATCTTGATTAAACAGGTCGGCGTGGATCCACGAGATGAGTTCGATACCTATTGGTTTGACGTAGCCCTTGCGCTGATGCCATCCCTCATTCTCCCGACTGGTCAGTTCCATTTTACCGGGGGTGTCGAGGTACCAGAGCGAGGTGCCGAGCTGGCTTCATGTGGCATCGGTACCGTAATTCAATAGAGTCTCCAGGTACGCCCTGTAGGGGTACAGGGTGTGAGAAGCACTCACTAGGTGATCATTGAGGAAGACATCTACCTGGTTGAAGACGGCATGGAAGAAATGATTGCAGGGAGCAATCACTTCCGACGGTGCTGTACCATCGGATTTTACAATTTTCAAGACGAGACGTAGGTGACATCGGGACAGATCAATGTAATCGTCTGTTCCCTTCACGATGAATTCGAGTGGAGCATTACCTTCCAAGGAAGCCACAGGTAAATAATTGACATAACAGCCTCTTTCTAATTGTGAGACTGTGGGAGGGATCAGAGACAAGTCCAGTTCTGAATTGGCACAGTCGCCAGAATCAGCGTGAATTTTCTGAATGCTCATGATGAAAACACGTCCTGCACAGTACAGTGTCTCTTCACTTTATGAACCTTGGGATGCTGACGACGGCGTTTTATTCCTTTCCCTCCCTGCAGCTTTGAACTGGCACGTTGTAAGAGGTAGGCGCCAGCTTCACGGAGTCCCGCTTTGGCTGCAGATTTGAAATTTTGCCCCTGGGACATCTCTGAAACGAACTGTAGCCCACCCTTACGTAGGGTAGCCAGCGCAGGTCGTACGAGAGGGTTGATGAAACGCCCGATAGTGGCAAAGATGCTTCCTAGCCCATCGCCTCTCTGATAATGAGGACCACGGAACACACCCTTCCCCGTTTGACTCTTGTAGTAGCTCACATAGGCATCTGCAGAAGGGGGAACGAATTTAACCCTCATGACGGAAATGTAACTTGACTAAAACTTTACCGAATTTAAAATGCAGAGGTTCTCCAGTGTCGGTACGAAGGAAGATTCTCACACTCTCGAAACTGTTCCTTGCAAGGAGGTAGTAATCAGGTTGCTGATACACTGCAACAATGGCTTCGTTATTACTGGTTCTGACGGCAGGGTTCACGACACGCAACAGTTCGCCGTGAATATCACCTAACAACTGAGGCGCAATCAGGTCTGAATACAAATAAATACCGTACATTCCTCTGTTCATATCGATGGGGTAGTCCCCCAGGACTTTATTCAGTGGTATATCTAATTTAGTAATTCCTAGCATGTCTCCTAATCCGGGGTTCGATCGAGGAAATTTAATGTAATGCGACTTGTCTGTATCCATCAATACGGTGTGATCTGCCTGTTGCTTGAAACGGTAAGCTTTTCTCAGCCTGTAGGGTAACATCTGGTTCATTGCATCGAATAATGATTCGGCAGTTTCGTATCGTCCGTGGGGTACCTTTCGTTCTTGGAAACTACCTGGGGGTATCACGTAGAAATAACACTCATCATCTATGTCGAACGTTGGTGTATTGCAAAGTTTGCTGGCAAATCGTTGGTGGAAGGGTTTATCAACTTCACCCTCCGCGATACACAGAAGTTTGCCGAAATTCGTTTTAGGAAACATCAAACCATATCCCTCACTCGGTTTGAATACCCAGTAACCGCTGTTATAGGAAACTATTATTTCTTTTGGGAGCTGGCTGGTGGGGAGAGACAACAGTTCCATTCGAGTTATTTTACCCGGTTTAAGTTTGATTTTCCTGTATTCTTCAGTGGGAGCGTAATATTCATACGTGTCATTAGAACCGTCCACATTGTACCAGCTCACGGGTAAGTGAACTTCTGCTAGTCCCACTTTCCATTTTCCACTCAGTCTTAGGGGTTGTGCTACACGAACCATGAAATCAGTCTGAGAATTGTTTGGGTAAATATTCTGACTAGCCGTGGAGGGTAGGGTCAGGTAGAAACTATCCATTTTTAGGGATCCAGGAAGGTTTAGGATAACCACGAAATTTGACCAGTGCCTTGTGACCTTTATGCTCGATTATTTTCTCGACCGTGTAAAGTTCGGGTTCTGTCACTTTTCGAAGTTCCGATTTATAGAAGGTACCTTTCAACACTTCTCCCTCGGAATCCCGTATGAAAGTACACAGGGGGTTGTCGCTGTAACACCTTGTCGACTATAAATATTTCTTCGGTCCACAAATGCGTTCCTGCCTTCTTGAAGGGTACTTTTACACTGGCTAGTCGAACCGTGTCCCCCACTTTAAATGCCGGTTTTTCTTTTACTACGGTCGTATTGCGATAGAGTCGAACCCACACAACGTCTTCATTGCATAAGGTCACGTCCTTGGGAGCCATATCGTGTGCACTGTGAACGGTGGCATTGTATCCCCGTACAACGCGCGGTAGCATGTCCAGGTAGCGGTAGGTGTTATTGCGTGTATAATATCTCCCCACTCTCTCGTGTAGGGTACGATTCCATCTCTCCACCAAAGCTGCTTTTTTGTCAGAGTAGGTGGCAAAGAACCGAATACCTTTCTTTTTCAGGAATTTCTGGAACACTCTGTTGGTAAATTCCGTACCCTGATCCTTATTTAAATTCATTGGGGACCGACCCTTGGAAAGGATTTTTTTGAAAGCCAATACCATTTCTTTCCCTATTTTAGCCTTCATGGCAACCACCCACCCATACCTCGAGAACACATCGATGACTGTTAATATGTAGCGATACCAGTCATTGAAGCGAGTTAGATTTTTCACCACCATGAGATCAGCTTGCCATTGTTCGTCTAACCCTGTGACATAAACTTTGTTACGGGGGAACTTTCTGCGAACAGGTTTATGTAGCGTGTAGGCAGGTTGCTTTTCTAACCATTCACGGACGAATTTGAGTGGCAGTCCCGTATTCTCAGCTAACTTTTTTACACTACCGAATCCTCTTTCGGGGTCGAAATAATTGGACCCCAAAGTTTTGTTTTCTGCTGCACCCAGGCGTCGTACCCCACCAGGTTTTGCCATTGATGTAGTGAAAGTGTAACACCTGTCACTGTAGGAACGTCACCTATAAACTGTCTGATGTCAACTGTTAAGTTACACACACGAATTTTGTATTCGTCGTCAAAGGCTTTTGACTCTCCACACTGAATATTTTTACTAGGAGTTACAATTTCTAATACAAGCACTGCTATCGTTAACACTGTCACGATTACACTACCCACACTAGCTAACACCTTCTTTCTCCTATCCATACCAAGACTAAAATGACATTGGATGAAAAGACAGACACATTATATAAGGTTACAATTATTTATTTAATTTATACATTTCATTTTTTGCCTCGTCGACAATAGCGTTATATTTTAGAGTGCAAACAAAACCAGAATCTACAAAATTCAATAGACCTCGTTTCCAGGCCGTATCCACAAATACCTGTGCTAGACCATTAATGTCCAAGTCACCAGACCACCCTACGATGGTCGGTATTTTTTCTTCGGGTTGCAGTCCATCTAACGGTATCACACGCATAAGTTCTTGCTGAAAAATATTCACCAGCAGCGGGTAAACACAATCGGGACCGTCGAAAACAGGACCCGCAGGTGTAGGGTAGATGAGTTCATTTTCATATATCTTGTAGCAGCGTACGTGCACAGAAAACTTATTTTTGAACAGTGTAGGTACAACGTAAACATCTTCACCGAGACACCACGCATCTGGATTGCTAGGCTGTATCGTGAACAATGACGCACACAGCGCTCGCTCCCTATTTAACTAGAGAACCGCGCCACCTGGGACGACCAATCAGGAACGATCTGATAAGCGAGTGTTTGTTGGGACATGTTCTCGACGACGATCGATCCATCCGAAGAAAGCAGCTGTTTCGGCTAAAGAGCAGTGGACGTCCTCTCCAGTGTGATAACCGCACTCGAACTCGGAAACTTTTGGGAGATCACAATATTTGGGGCAGCCGTAAAGTTCGAGATTAACACTGGGCAGATTTAATTGTTCCAAGAGAATTCTTTCCACAGTACCTCCTTTGTAACCCACTACAGTAGCTTCTTCAGTACGTGCAAGTTTGTAAGCATATTTCACGATGTTAGGAACGTGATCTAACGACCACACCTTTTCACGAGGCAGAGGACGAAAGGGTAGGCCTAGCACATGTTTAGATACGTAGTTGACTGTCCTTCTGTCTTTTACCGACAAAGGCTGGTGATGTCGAAGATTGAAGCGGTAGACACCACATTTCCCATTCAGAGTTGCATATCCAAGTTTGCGCACTAGGAAACGACCATTTACACGGAAACCATCGAGATCTAGAACCACACAGATGTTTTGCATGGTTGCACTAGTTCGAGTATCTGGAGACAAAAACACTTGACGTCTTCACACAGGCTACAGACGTCTCTGTCGTTTACGTCTCAGAGCCTGAACGACGTTCTGCGGTAGTCCCGGGGGCCAGGTTTCGGGCGGCTTCATCACCAGAGGTCATTGCAGCCTTCGAGGCGGTGGTGGGGTAGTGTCCTCCACGACAACAGCCGGTAGCATCAGACCACCAATCCCAGGTCGCGGCAACATCTTAATAGTGACGGCCAGAGGTGGCGGTGGAGGAGGCGGCACAATCACAGGTCGACATAGCAATCAACGAATACACGTTCGAAAGTGTTGTGGATCGCTCTCGTAGCCGGAGTCTACATCACTCGTCCAATTATGACCAAAATCGAAGTTGTCGTCGTCATCCATAACGTGTGGCTCAGAATAAATGTCAAACCTTTTTCAGCGGTTATATACATCCAGAACCGTGACCTTGGGGTTTTTCAAGGTCGTTGGAAAATTACGAGTCAATTTACGGTCGATTGTGACATAGGGGTCAATTTCCGGTCGATTGCGACATAGGGGGGAAAGCACTGTGCAAAGGGGAATCGATCGGTTGTGATGATACTACTAACATCCCACTAACTATTTTCTCTCCATAGGTAGTTGGAATGTAAGGACACTGCACAGAGCTTTTTCTCTTGATGTCCTCACAAAAGAATTCCACCATTATAATTTAGATATTCTCGGCTAGTGATGCTCTTCTAGGATATGAGTGCATTAATGAAAGGTTCCTTACAACAAAATTTCAGACAAGCGTTAAAGACTTGAATGTTATCTGCTGTTATGCCCCCACTGAGGATGCCAATAAGGATGAGAAGGATAGGCTGCACTATCTCCTATTGCATGCACTGAACCATTTCATCCATTTGGGTCGCCATTCCTTCTCACTCCTGATGTATTGTCATCACCGGATGTCTCTTCACCCTTCGTTGTCAGAAATATTGCCCACACGAAACAGGACTCTCCTTTACGTGGGACGACGGCAATCCACTAAATTCCGATTGTAGCCACCAGCAAAATGTTCAAAAGGCACAAAAAGTAGCTTTTTTAAGTCTCTGTTTATAACCAAACCTACTCAATTACCAGTCTCATCAACAGCTCGAATGAAAGAGTTCTATCTCAACAACATCATTTGCTAAAAGGGCAAAATCATTAGCATAATCTGAATCAGAAATTTTCAGATCTCCAGATCATTTAAGGCCAAAAACTTTCCCTTGCAGTGAATTTTGCATAGCATAACAATGGGCAGCAAATTTTCATCCTCTGAGGAAGAAGTAGCCATTTCTTAAAGATTTCAAGGTGCTGAACACGAATATGACAATGAAACAATAAAATTGGCTACGATTTCTCATAAATCCGGAATAGTTTCTTATATAATAGAGTAATACGTACATATGACATGTATCGGTAAAACTCCGCTTCTACTTCCGCCGTCGCTTTGCCCGTTACTTGTACAGCTGCTCAGGATCATCTCTGGCGAGTGTCTAACAGCAGTCAGCCAACATTGAAGTGGATCAGTTTCCCTGGTATCTTTCTCCATCGTTGCAATGTACTGGTGAAAACGTTCACCGTGCTCATCATTAATCATGCAGCAGACGTTGGGAAAGAAATCTAAGTGGGAATGGAGAAAGTTGATCTTTTAGGACATAATTCCGCAAAATTTGTGATACAGAGACAACATGTCTTTAAATTGTTTCTTGTAGTTGTCTACATTCCCAAGGAATTTAGTTGGCCCCATATGAAACATGTCCCAAACCTTTTTCTCGTCACCCTGAAGCAGGTTGTCGAACATCTGGTCTCTGAACAGCTCGGGGATTTGAGGACCCTCAAAAATTCCCTCTTTAACTTTCACTTCGTTGAGTCGAGGGAATTTGTCAGTCAAGTACTTGAAAAGCTGATCCATGGCTTTTACCAAGTTTTTCATCACACCGAGTTTGATGTGAAGGGACGTGTAGGGAAGGTAACCGGATTTTGTGTGTTTCTGCCAGTGCTGGGTGTTCCACATTCTTCTCTCCGTCCTTCAGAGATTTCCTCTGAGGCCAGTTTCTCTTCACGTAGCGCAAAGTCTTTGCTCGGCTGTCCCATTCACATAAGAAACAGCAGTACTTAGTATATCCCAGCTGCAGACCCATCAACAGAGCCACTACCTTCAAGTCACAACAGAGATGCCAGCCATACTTGCTGCATTGAAGACAGTTCAACAGTTGTTTTAGGGTGTCATAAGTTTCTTTCATGTAGACAGCGTGTCCGACCGGAATGGATGAGAGTCGATTTTCCTTATACAGCAACACCGCCTTGAGACTCAATTTCGAGGAGTCTATGAATAGTCGCCATTCTTGAGTGTCATGTTTGATTCCGAGGGCATTCATCAGGCCATCTACATCGGAAACAACACAAGGTGATCTTCCTTTCTGAAGTAAGGTGCAAACTGCTCATGACGAGTTTGAAACGAAGTCACTCGGGCATTTTTGTTGAGAAGATTTCATTGTTTAAGTCTTGATCAAAGTAATTCTGCTTTGACCTTGGACAGCTCTAGATCACGAACAAGATCATTCATTTCTTCTTTGGTGAGAACATGTGGTGCAGATGGCGCACTGTGGCAGACGTATGAATCATCATTAGACACCGAAGGCTATGGAGAACCCGACGTCGGTTCACCTCCCACCTCATCATCTGGATCAATGGAAAATTCTTTTGGAGGTTCGGGAACGGGAAGGCCTTCGCCGTGCGGAACTGGTCGGATAGCAGATTGTATATTTGGGTAAGCTGTTGTCCACTTCTTTTTCCTTGTGATGCCTCCAAAAACAGGTGTAACCATGCAGAAGCAGCAGTCATTTGCATGATTGTTTGGCTCTCTCCAAATCATACGAACAGCAAACTGCATCGCCACTCTTTAGCCTTTCAACAACTTTGGAAGGCCGTGTCCTGGTCCCCGATCTTGCATCCAAAATAAAACTCATAAGCCACTTTCACTATAGGAGAGATGGCCCTTTTCTGGCTTGCAAACGTCACTTCCCTGCTAATGTAACAAAATGTATCTACACTATTATCACAGTTACGAGGTATCACTATTGCTGGATTAAAACTGCAAGGGTCACTTGTACTCATGACTCCGGGATACATGGAAGTCACTCAAAGGACTTGATAACTATACGAGATGTCACTTGCAACTAACGATTGCATCATCTTTTGTCCGCAATCGTAAAGCCACGATATCATGACTAAATTACATTGCACCAGACAATGATGCAATACCTCTGGGGGTTGTGTGTATGGCAGGCTCATGCAATACAATGCAATATGTTGCAATTTGGAATTTAAAAAACATCATTGCGAAATGGTTACTTATGTACTCAATGCGGACTGAGTCGTTTACACATGACCATCTCTGTCTCTCCTAAACAAGAGACAATCGAAAAATAGTAATGTCATTTTCGTGTTCAGCACCTCGAAATTAGTAATGATTGACAATTTTCATTTCAAATCCTTTTTCTGTGTTGCCCAGCATAATCAATAACCAAACTAAAGAGAAAAGAAGACAAAATGCACCCTTGTCGAACACCAGACGTAATGCTAAACCAATTGCTACAAGCCTTACCAACTCTCACACACGACTCAGTGTTATTATAGAGAGCTTTCATTATGTTAACTAACTTGTCAGGTATACCATATGATCTCACAATCAACCATAAATTATGACGATCAACAGAGTCGAAAGCCTTTTTGAAATCAACAAAGCTAGCAACCAAAGGTTTCTGAAACTCTAAACATTTCTCAAGAATCTGCCTAAGTGAAAATATCTGATCCAAACATCCCCTACCACTTCTGAATCCACATTGCTCATCACGCAACTGACTGTCAACCAGATTCTTAATTCTATTAAGCACAATCATGGAAAGAACTTTACCTGGGACAGAGAGTAGGCTGATACCCCTATAGTTATCACAAGAACTGCGATCACCTTTTTTTGAAAATAGGGATAACAATAGCTCCGGAAAATTCCTTTGAAACCATTTCTTTATCAGAAAAGATATTCAAAATTTCAGTCATCCAAGTGGTAACCGAAACATTCCCAGCTCTAAACATTTTCATAGTAATTTCATCTACCCCTGGGGATTTATGAAGTTTAAGTTTAGAAATAGCCAAAATAACTTCAGATTGTGTTAAAGGGCCAACATTAAAGCCACCAATGCATCTATCATCATTGCAAACAATGGGAGTAGAACTAACCACATTTTTAGAACATCACTGAAATGCTCAGCCCACCTAGACATGACAGAGTTCTCACCTTCAATTACCTTACATTGTTTATTCTTCAATCCCAGTATACCTGTCCATTTTCTACCCCACAAAACATTAACTATCTGGTACAGCTCTCTGTTGTTGTGCTGTCTAACTGCTTCCTTGGCTTTGTCAGCCAAGCCATCAAGCCAAAGATTCTTATCAGCAGCTAACTGATCCTTTACAAGTTTATTAAGCTCTCTGTAATGTTTTCTATTAGGATAAGTAGGGTATTGATTAAGGACATCCCTGCAGTTCTTTCTTTCTGAAATAAGCTCAAGTGCCTTTTCCTAAAAGAGTACCGTTAGTTTCTAAAAAAGCCTGTTTAAAATGGTCCCATTCTTCCTCAACTTCAGTAGTAAGGAAACCATGACTGTCATAATGACTAAGTAACTTATCATGGTAAGTTTTAGAATTAACTGGTTCTTTCAGAACTTCAGTATGAAAGATAAATTTTTTAACCCCAGCACAATACTTTTTACGTTTAAAGTTAAAGGTCAGATCAGTACCAGGTAATGGTCAGATCCAATTTCAGCTCCCCTATATAACCTGGTATTTCCAACAGCCCATCAGGTGAAACCCCTGTGTATTTATGTATGTCGCGGTGTTTGTAATAAGTGTTAGTTATTCTGAAACCACTGAGTTTACTTACCTGTAGGAGACGTTGCCCATTACCATTGCAGCTACCAATACCAAAAGGGCCTATCACCCCTCCTCAAAGGTCATAGTCAGTACTAACTTTGGCATTGAAGTCACCAAGAACAAGGGTAACATCTCCTTTCTTGACAGAATTCAAAATATCCTGAAGTTGTCCATAAAACCTATCCTTCTCATCCTCATCGGCATCCTCAGTGGGGGCATAACAGCAGATAATATTTAAGGCTGCTTGAGGGGGTATTTATTTATTTTATTTTTTTTTATCCTAGAAGAGCATCACTAACTGAGAAGCAGACCCACGCCTTGGTGATGTTTATTGTCTTCCCTAAAAATAATACGAGATTAAGGAGAAGGAATGTTTATTCCTTCTCCTTAATCTCTTTTGAAAGATACTAACGGTTTGCACCACGAGAAGGCGGTCTCGGACATTAGGTGTTAAGCCTGGCCGGTTCTACACATCATCACAGTGGATTGGTACATAGCTGTCCTTCCAGTGACTACGTCTCTACCATATACAGACCGTTGTTCAGTATGTGTTCAAAAATAAGTATGTTAATTTCTGTCTTAAATGTATCCTACAGTAGAATCTGGATATTTACCTCTTTTATCTTGAACTGAATCTGCTTACCTCTTTCGTAGTACTCGATCTCTGTCCTCTCCCTGATCCCTTGTTGCGATGCTCCACCTTTGTCGTGGCTTTGCTCGTCGTGGCGATGCGCCTCCTTGTCTGCTTCCCTGTGATGCTCTCCCTTCTTGCTGCTGTGGCTCTCCCTGTCGTGTCCGTGCTCGTGCTTCGCTCGATCGTGATGACCCCGTTTATGACCTTGTTCCACTACTGCGTGCTGCTCCGTCTTGCGGGAATGATCCAGTCCGCCTGCTTTGTGGCCGCCGACAGTCACTTTGAAGGGAACGTGGGCGCTGAAAACGATAAAATTAATCGTCGATCATTGAGACAAATCATGCAAGGTAACAGAGCAGAAGACGGGGGCCCACGACGACTTTATTACGTAATAATGATCTTAAATTGCGTCGCTTTATTAGACACATCCCCATCTTACGATGCGAAAGACGATTCCTATTCGGAATCAAATGTAAAATTGTTACGGAAAATGGGACGGACCTAGGATGCGGAGGTCCGAAAATGTCAAACAGGATCTCTTGGAATTGGTTTACAAATACAGCAGATGTAGCTGAACATAGACGCATTCGAAGAACTAAATTACGCAATCTGGTTGGCCCTCAGTAGCCTCTCTGCTGCCTGAGGGATACTCAGTGGGAAAATAGGTATCTGAGAAGTTCCATTCCACAAAGTCTTTGTTATCAATAAAATGGCCAGTCAGTCTATATATTGGAATAATAATCTTTATTTAGTGAAAAAAAAAGCAGCGCATAGAGAGAGGAAACAGTGGCGAAAAGAGATTTCATTTCTTAGTGGTGGTGGTGGTGGAGGGGGGGGGGGGCTCAGTCGGTAGCGCGACAACCTCGCAATCTGCAGTTCCCAGGTTCGAATCCTAACTAGGTCACCATTGAGATTTATCTCCGAACAACTCCCCATTCTGCCCACAGTCAGTAGGGGACACCGTTGGACTTGGAAAGGCCGCCGTCCGTCGGACGGGGCGTTAAGTCGTGGTCCCGTGTATGGAAGAGCCATACGATGCGCCAGTTAAAGAACACGCTGGATGGTCTTGACGGAAGGCTACCCTCTGTCTCTCAACAGCAGTTCCAGTGGGTCCCCTCCCCCAACCGTCTGAGCCCTCGGGGTCCTTGCCACCTGATCATTTAGCCCATTGTGTGCAGAAAAAGCCCGCTCAGAGGTTAAATAACCCGCAGTAATTCTTGGTACTGCAGGCTTCGAAGCAGAGCTAGGTGTGGATAAATGATGCCGAAGCGCTCACTCCATTGAGTCCATCTGAAAAGGGTAATTGAAAGGGCACGGTGGCGAAAGTACAGGGACACAGAATTTTCTATTCTTTTCCCCGAATTATTTAGGGATTTCTCCTATGAAATAAATATTAATATACCTGATTGATTATTTAATGATTCTTTCACATTCGCGGATTTCGGTCTTACTGAAAAAACAATAAAATTCCCCTTTTATTTAATCTTCAAATAAAATTATCAAAAGTAAATCAGTGTATTTTTTTGCTCCTGTTAAAGTTTATAATTGGATGTAAAACTCTTATATATTAATTTGTAACAATTGCTTTTTATCAAAATTCCTTTCTTAAATCTTACCTATTTTTTCGCCATTGAATTTCGGATTCCGTCTGTTTCTCTCTCTCACTCTCTCTGAATACGTGGATCTTTAGAATCGTCAGATATTTAAGAGATGGCGGAAACAGATCAAAAGTTTTTTGTTTTTTTAAATCGCCAGGTAGAACAACCTAATTATTAAACTTGACAGGAAATGTTCAGAATCCTGAGAAGGAATGACCACTGATGCTCTCTTAGGCCATTGGCAAGGAAGAGGAAGGGGGAGAAATGGTGCCCGAAATTCACAAACACAGAAGAAAAATGAAATTTTTTGCAATAAGATGGAAAAGAAAGCCACTCCCCCCCCCCCCATCCTACACCTGTTTACTTTTTTCTTCTGTGTTATATCCGTAAGGAAGAAAATCCCGAATGTCCTCATTCGCCGCAGCTCTCAGAGTTCGTTCTCAATTATCAGTAGAAGCAGAACTGGGGAAATGGGATGAGAAATCAAAGATCAAATTAACTACTCGGTTGAATGAGCATTCAGCTGAAGAAGAAATCGTTAACTGGGATGCTACCGAAATCTTACTGGGACGCTGTACCGCCAATGGGGATGGAAACCTCTGACGTCCACGGGGCATGGTGGGCATTTCAAGCACCAAAAGTAGAGTCCAGGCGCCCCCTTTACAAGTCATTTTAACTTATTGTGTACGAAAACTTACTACAGATTTATTATGCAATCATAATATAGCAAAAAGTGTAATCGAAATAATAAGAATTTTATTTCCATTTCTTTTTGCAGTACAAAGATGTTTATGCTAGTTAATAAAATACAATTCACATAAAACGGAAAAGGGACGCTCAGTTAAAAAATTCAATACAGAATTTGACACGACTGAGAACCTTAAGGAAATTACATTAAATCGTCAACTTGTGACAAATATCTGCTGTCTGGCACACCAGCAGTTGAAGCATTTCAAGTATTCAAAAATATTAATGAGTTAAGGTAGTTAACAAACTACGTTTGAATGACGAATACTTTTCAGTTTCTTTTAAATTATTATCTAAATTATTCCAAACTTTCGCAACCTGAAAGTTTAGTGATGCCTGTCCATAATTTGTTCTGCATAATGGTAATTCTAGGTCAAGTTGCCGTCGACTTGGGTAATGATAACACTTCCTTTGGAAATCGATATCGCAATTTTTTAATCTAATAGCACAGAACATAAATAGTGCTATATTTAATTTGTATAGATCCGGAAGTCGTAGAATTTTGGCTTTTTCAAAAAATTCTTTATTATGTTCATTAACGTTTAGATTATACAGAGTTCTAACGAATGTTTCTCGAAGCTATATAGTTTATTAATATTCTGATTACTTCTGTTACCACATATTAAAATGCAATAATGTAGATGAGGATAAATAAGGGAATTATACAATTGCAATTTAATCCTAAGAGGAAACATGAATCTACAGCGTCTAATAAGACTAATATTTTCGAATTTGCTTTCCTAACGTACGTAACGTGTTCATTCCATTTGAAGTTGCCAGTTCGCCATACTCCTAAGAATTTTATTTTGTTAACTCTTTCGATTGCATTGCCATCAACGCATATTCCTTGGAGGTAAAAATTGCAGTTTTTTACAGTTGGGACAAATAAGATATATTTAGTTTTACCAAGATTTAACTGGAGTTTATTAGCTCTAAAAATTTTGTTTAAATTTTTAAATCGTTGTTAACTAATCGATTAAGTTATTAATTATATTTTACTCAGGTAAAACTACTCCTATCATTTGCAAATGAAATCGGAGAAATTCGAAATGATAATAATATCGTTAACATATAAGAGAAAAAAAATAGTGGTCCTAGATCAGAGCCTTGAGGTACACCACTTTCAAGGCTACAAGTCTCGGATACATTATAATTATAAGAAACAACTTGTTTTCTATTGGATAAGTAATTTTGAAACAAAATTTCGTCACAGACAGATTTCAAATGCTTCTGATATGTAAAGAAAGCTGCCTATTTGGGAATAATTTATTTTCAATATTTTTATACAGAGATTCTGTTATATTTACTAAGACTTTTTCTGTTGAATTCCCAGGTAAAAAAACCAAATTGCTTTTTATGTGAATGTTACAATTAAAAACAAAATCCAGTACTCTTTTATAAATTATTTTTCCCTGTCTTGAGCGAAAGTACAAAGAACTGATACTGATCGGTGATTTGACTTTGTTAGAATGCCATCAATTCCATTCCTTTTCTTAACATTTAGTTTTAAAAATTCATGATACACTTCGTTTGTGGAAATGGGAAAGAAGAGACTTTGAATACAACTCTTATCTTTAAGAAACATTTTAAGAATATCTGCACCGTTTGAAAAGTATTGACTTATATTACTTCCAATAGTTGCAAAATATTGATTGAAATAATTAGCCGTCCCGTGACTGAGTGGTTAGCGTGCTTGGCTACTGATCTAAGGGACCCGGGTTCGAGCCCCGGGTAACGCATGGATGTGTGTGTCGTTTTCTGCTGAGGTCTTCTACTGTGGCATATAAACTGACAGACTCCTGTCAGACCTCTGTGGCAAGCAACTGCTTGAGGGGGTATTTATTATTTATTTTTAATCTTTTCAGAAACCGTTTCCATGTCCTTACCTTCCTCTTGCATTACATCAGGAAAAACAATATTCCTCGTTCGTAAAAGGCTATTGATACATTTCCATGTAGTTTTTTTGGGGTAACATCAGCGCTAAAAATATTTTGACAATACATGTTTTTGCTACGATTTCTAGATTAAGTTGATTTCTGTAATTATCAAAATAGTTCCATGATTCTGTATTTCTTGCATTCAAAAATTCTTTAAATTTCTTATATTTTATTTTTATTTTATTTAAAATATCAATAGTTTTTATCCAAGTTTTCACTTTTTGTTAAATTTTTGCAGAGGAAAGCATGCATTATAACAATATAGTTAACAAGCTGATAAATTTATTATACATTTCATTAGTACCATTGCATATTAAGACATCCTCCCAGCATATATTGCTAATTTCAACATTGCATATTAAGACATCCTCCCAGCATATATTGCTAATTTCAACATTGCATATTAAGACATCCTCCCAGCATATATTGCTAATTTCAACATTGCATATTAAGACATCCTCCCAGCATATATTGCTAATTTCAACATTGCATATTAAGACATCCTCCCAGCATATATTGCTAATTTCAACATTGCATATTAAGACATCCTCCCAGCATATATTGCTAATTTCAACATTGCATATTAAGACATCCTCCCAGCATATATTGCTAATTTCAACATTGCATATTAAGACATCCTCCCAGCATATATTGCTAATTTCAACATTGCATATTAAGACATCCTCCCAGCATATATTGCTAATTTCAACATTGCATATTAAGACATCCTCCCAGCATATATTGCTAATTTCAACATTGCATATTAAGACATCCTCCCAGCATATATTGCTAATATCAACATTGCATATTAAGACATCCTCCCAGCATATATTGCTAATTTCAACATTGCATATTAAGACATCCTCCCAGCATATATTGCTAATTTCAACATTGCATATTAAGACATCCTCCCAGCATATATTGCTAATTTCAACATTGCATATTAAGACATCCTCCCAGCATATATTGCTAATATCAACATTGCATATTAAGACATCCTCCCAGCATATATTGCTAATTTCAACATTGCATATTAAGACATCCTCCCAGCATATATTGCTAATTTCAACATTGCATATTAAGACATCCTCCCAGCATATATTGCTAATTTCAACATTGCATATTAAGACATCCTCCCAGCATATATTGCTAATTTCAACATTGCATATTAAGACATCCTCCCAGCATATATTGCTAATTTCAACATTGCATATTAAGACATCCTCCCAGCATATATTGCTAATTTCAACATTGCATATTAAGACATCCTCCCAGCATATATTGCTAATTTCAACATTGCATATTAAGACATCCTCCCAGCATATATTGCTAATTTCAACATTGCATATTAAGACATCCTCCCAGCATATATTGCTAATTTCAACATAAAATTCGTTCGTGTCATCTTCCGAAAAATGTCAGATATTAAGACATCCTCCAGAGAAAAGTAGCAGGAGGGTTTAATTCTTCTTTCAGCTTATTGTTAGCCCAAAGGGCAAAGAGGGGGAAAAAGGTCACTTGGGTCAATGAAAAAAAGTCTCTTATACCTGCAATGGAAAACTGCAGATGATACATTGGTGTGTGATCTACGCCAGTTGAGCTAGAATATGTGACTCTCGTAGGTAATTGAATCAGATTTCTAGATCCGTAAATTCAATTAATTCATTCAAATCAATAACATTATCATTCTGTTGTAAGATATCGCCAATTACATAAGAATTATAATTCTTAACACTTGCATATTCCAGAATTTTGGAAACAAAATCTAAAAACCTTTGTACATCAGAGACTGGTGGTCTATATAGAAGAGCACACAATGCATTACCACTTTCAAAAACAATTGTAGTGAAGAAATTGTCAGTTCAGCATTAATGGTAGAACTAATGTAAAATGATAAAAAATAAATATCTCCTCGAACAGCTGCTTGCCACTGACTGGAGCCTGTCAGTTTAAATACGGCATAGTAGAAGGTCTGTGAGGATGGTGGGGCCTCAGCAGCAAAACCACACTTACATCCATGCCTTATCCGGGGCTCGAACCCACGTCCCTTAGATCAGTAGCCAAGCGCGCTAACCACTCGGCGAAGGGACGGCTACAGCTTAAACCAGACAGCAATACCTCCACCTTTTTTATCAGTTCTATTTAAAAAAAATAACCTTTGTAATCCAAAAGATCATAGTTCAGGGTTGAATCATCCAACCAAGTCTCAGTTATACAAATAATATCGAATTGTGAATAAAGTTCTCCATTAGAAATCTTCAATTAATTCAGTTTCATTGTTTACACTTCGCGCATTGATATGAGATACGGAAAAATCAAAAGAGGCAGTTTTTAGTTGAATTCCAATGAGATGAAATGTCAGAATACTGACTCGTTTAGAAAAATAGTTTAAACAAAATTATGAAATGTGTACAATTGAAACAATTTCACAAAAGTGATTCAAAGCTCTTAATACGCGGAGATTCGATCCATCTCCTTACGAATAATAATTTTACCATTTAATACCCAAAAGGTATTTGACCATTTTTTTCTTTTTTTATTTTAAGGCTCCTTCTTTGAGATACAATTCTTCTTTTAAGTAGGGGGATAATTGTTCCTTAATAATTATTGGATGTTCTTCATTGGGTAAAATTCAATAACTCAATAAAAATTAACGTAATAATTTAATGTTAAAATATTATTCAAAATATTCAATGTACAGTAATATGTTAAATTAAATTTGTTTATTTTCAATTTACATATTTTTCTATCTCGTTTCTTTTCCCTCTCTGAATTGATTAGTCTGTAGCATGATAGGTTCGTCATCTGCAGTTCCACTGGGGGGGGGGGTTATCTCAGCTAACCCTCCCTCCCCCTCCCTGCTCTCTGTTAGAAAGGGGGGCACCAGTCAGCCTGGAAAGGATGCCATCCATCCCATGGGACATAACTCCCATGCGCAGGACAGCCATCCCCCGTGCATTCGATGGTCTTAACAGGAGGATTCCATCTGTCTCCCAACAGCTGTTCCAGAGGGTATCTCCCCCCCCCCCCCCCCCAACCTTCTGTGAGCCTCTAGGGTCCTTTCGATCTCGCCATTTAGCCAATGTGCGCAAAAAAAAGGCTGCTCAGGAGTAAAACAGCCTGACCTCTTTGAATGAACAAATTATATTCGCCGAATGCATAATATTTGAAAAGTTCCCTTCCGTTGGGAGGAAAGAGCTCATGGAACGGCTCTTGAAACGTCGATATTCGAAGGGGGTTTAATGCTCTTCGAAAAGTTGAAAACGGTGGAATTTTTTTTACTTAAAACAGAAAAGGCAGAATTCTGGCTGGCACCTCTATTTTGATGGCGCCCTCAGGCAAGTGCATTTTGGGAAATCCGGCAGTGACCACTGAAATATTCCACTCGAAATAGATGAAGAAATGGGATGAGACGTATCTAGGATAGTCAGAGAGAAAAAAAAGTCTTACATGCTTCATCAGTTAGAAAGTGGATCTGATCTCCACCAGGGGTGTAAAATGGCAGCCATGTCCTTAAGCGAATACAGAGATTATCTGTAGATAGAGAATTGAATAACTAATTATAATGCGGAATAAATGAGCTTCTGCGGACAGTGCGAGACTGGGACCCTCGTCTCTCCAACATGCAAGAGTGATCAGAACCACTAAACCAGGCGTGTCTAACCTTTCGACTTCCCTGGGCCATATTGAGTGAAGATTTGACTTCCCTGGCCACATTGAGTGAAGATGAATTGTTTTGGGCCGCACATAAAATATATAATATAGTTAATGTATAAGAATAATAAAACTTCAGTTATTTTCTTATGTTTTTTATTGTAAAATTAAAAAAGGACAACATAAAACTAGTGGGATATTAAAAACTCGCTGAAAATCACAAAATCATGTTGAAAGCTTATGTCGTAAACACGTAAACTTTACGATTTTGTGGGCCGCATTACTAGCTGTCCAGGGCCGCGTGTTGGACACGCCTGAACTAAACCGACCCTCGGCTCCGTCATTTCCTTCAGCAATCTGACTTCTCTTACTTTAATGTGGCGCCATCTCTAAACGGGGAAGGCAACTTATCAGAAAATGTCTCCACGTCCGCCACATTCGGATAAAAGAGAAGTCGGATTGCGGAAGGGAATGACGGAGCCGAGGGTTGGTTTAGTGGTTCTGATCACTCTGGCATATTGGAGAGACGAGGGTCCCGTCTCGCACTGTCGGCAGAAGCTCATTTATTCCGCATTATAATTAGTTATTCAATTCTCTAGCTACAGATAATCTCTGTATTCGCTTAAGGATATGGCGGCCATTTTGCACCCCTGGTGGAGATCAGTGAAAGAAATTCAGTGTCAGGAATTCTGCTTTTCCTATTCGATCGAACAATCAGTTGTGCAGCAAATGTTGACACCTTTCCCCTCCTTGTATAAATCGGATTTAAAGTAGCTCATTCAGCTGTAGACAGAAGGAAACATTGCATTCGATATTCAAAAGGACATTTAATAAAGTGAAAACTTTCATAATCAGGAGTTTCGATTAGAAATCTTTCTCCTTCCGACCCAAAGGAACTTCTCAGTTGATAAATGGTTCCGGGTGGATTAAAGAGATCCTGATACACTTGGCTGATTCGGATCGAATGATCTGCTAGCAATTGAGGGGAGAGGATTGAAAAACAGATCCCCAAAGTTGAGACGGTAAAAATCACGATTATTAACTAAAGAACACATCGATGGGACAAGAGGAAAAAATATCGAGAATCGATGAAATCGTGGAGTTGAAGAGAGCTTGCGCTGCGAGTCTTACCTTCCGCTGGTGTGCACGAGTTCCGGATGCTGCATGTCGGCCGACTGCTCGAGATCTGCAGGAGGCAGAGGAGGAGGACGATCCGGGCTCGTAGGCTTCATGTCTCCTCCAACGTACTGAGTAACGAGCACGGGCTTCCCATCTGCAAAGGAAAAAGGAAATGACGCCATCTCAGTCAAAAAATCCTCTCCTCTTTAATCCGACTACTGAAATGAAAAACCGATTTTGCTCTCACGAGTCGTAATCCTCAAAGAGCACTTCTCGTAAGATGTTAGAAACAGATCACATCTGGATTCCCATCGTTGCAGAGAGAGAAATCCTTTCTACTTTTTGAACATTTCCAAAATGAGAAATTCACCTGAGGGATATTTTCTGATTTTTCCACCATTCTGTAGCGTAATATTCGTGTCTAATCGCAGTTATTAGTTTCCCCCCCCCACACACACAATGGAGTGAATGGCCAGGTCACAAGGACCCCGAAGGCTCACCCGTCAAGGCCATCCATGTTCATTAACCTGCACAGGGTATGGCTCTCCAGCACACGGGACCACGGCTCGGACATTAATTGGAATTTTCGGAGATAAATTTCAACAGTAGCTCAGCTGGGAACTGCAGATTACGATTACACCCCCCTCCCCCCATAGAATGTTGATCACTGTCACCTGAGTGTGTTTCTAAGCAGCTAGAGACGCATCCACGTGCTCTTTGAACTGAAGGCGAGCCCTCCTCTTCACGGAAATATTCATTCCTACATCTATTGAACCTTCCTTTGCCAGTTCTGAAGAAGCAATATCGGATTACCCATTAGGAAGAGTGGGCAGGTGCCTAGCACCCTCATATATAATGATATATATTAATTGAAAACAAAGAGAAGAAATGGGGAAATTATGATGCCACAGTTTTTCTTAAGCCGTTACAAATTATGAGGAATGGTTCCCGAAGTATTTGCGTCCCCTGACGACTGACGAGAGCTGAGGCGGAGGCGTTCAGGTGCTCGGACGAGGGAAAGTCTTCGTCACATTTAATCACCTGAGAGTCAGAAACATTGTCACCAAAATCGTTACGACGACGACGGAAATTCTCACCGTGCATTTATGAAGCAACATTCATCTCCCTCTTCTCAAGCAGCTGCTTGCCACATTGCTGTGACAGGAGCCGATCAGTTAATACGCCAAAGTAAAAGATCTGTGAGGATGGCAGTTTTTTTATTTGTAATTTTTTACACTAAATATGAAATATATTGAACTAATCTGGCAACTTCCCCCGCAGAGCCCCTTCAAGGCTGCGACCGAATTACGTCAGAGCAATCGAATGCTGCAGCCAATCGTTTCTTTTTCTCACTCGACAGAAGAAGATTTTTCTCTGTTTCGCAAGCTTTCGTCTTTCAGCCATTTCGACTGATTTTCGCCCTCCCGTTCTTTACCCAAAAGTCTTCCCACTTCGGACGAAAGCGTTTTCGGAGACTTTTTCGTTTCTCCTCGCTACCACTGAACAAAAAGAAAACGAAAATGGCTTCGAAGAGTAGAAATTCGTTTCGCCTACGAAGAGTGAAGCGGAAGGAACTCCCACTTCTCTTCCATCAGTTTTGCAATTTTCCTTTCCTGGTTCCGGCCGCAGTCGACGTCTTCATGAGCAGCTCCACGGAATAGAAACGTCACTTCAGGTTACTAACAGGTCACGTCGGCTGACTGCATAGTGCTGCCATCTCTCGGTAAGAAAAATTTGACAGACGAATAACTTTTTCTCCTCTGCCTTTCTTTCTTCTTCGTTCCCTTAATGCTACTTCACTTCCTGCTCTTCGTTCACAATCTGCAATTCACTCGCATTCCTCTTCCCTCAAAATTTACCGTTCACTCGCAATCCCCTTCCCTCCCAATCTGCCACTCACTTCCATTCCTCTTCCTTCCCAATCTACCATTCACTCGTAATTCTCTTCCCTCAAGATCTGCCATTCACTCGCATTCCTCTTCCCTCACAATCACTCATTCACTCGCATTCCTCTTCCTCACAATCTACCACTCACTCGGAACCCACTTCCCTCACAATCTGCCACTCTCTTGCATTCCTCTTCACTCATAATCTACCATTCACTCGCATCCCCCTTCCCTCACAATCTGCCACTCTCTTGCATTCTTTTTCCCTCACAATCTGCCTCTCGTTTACATTCCTTTTCCCTCAAAATCTGCCACTCGCTTGCATTCCTCTTCCCTCATAATCTACCATTCACTCGCATTCCCTTTCCCTCACAATCTGCCACTCTCTTGCATTCTTTTTCCCTCACAATCTGCCTCTCGTTTACATTCCTTTTCCCTCAAAATCTGCCACTCGCTTGCATTCCTCTTCCCCTCACAATCTCCCACTCGCTTGCATTCCCTTTCCCTCACAATCTGCCACTCGCTTGCATTCCCTTTCCCTCACAATCTGACACTCTCTTGCGTTCCCTTTCCCTCACAATATGCCACTCACTCGCATTCCCTTCCCTCACAATCTGACACTCTTGCGTTCCCCTTCCCTCACAATCTGACACTCTTGCATTCCCCTTCCCTCACAATCTGCCACTCGCTTGCATTCCTCTTCCCTCACAATCTGACACTCTTTTACATTCCCCTACCCTCACAATCTGCCATTCGCTTGCATTCCCCTTCCCTCATAATCTGCCACTCGCTTGCATTCCTCTTCCCTCACAATCCTCTTCCTTCAAGATCTGCCACCCACTCGCATTCCTCTTCCCTCACAATATACCATTCACTCGCATTCCCCTTCCCTCACAATCTGACACTCTCTTGCATTCCCCTTCCCTCACAATCTGCCACTCGCTTGCATTCCCCTTCCCTCATAATCTGCCACTCGCTTGCATTCCCCTTCCCTCACAATCTGCCACTAACTCGCAATCCTCTTCCTTCAAGATCTGCCACCCACTCGCATTCCTCTTCCCTCACAATATGCCATTCACTCGCATTCCTCTTCCCTGACAATCTACAATTCACTCGCATTCCTCTTCCTTCACAATATGCCCCTCACTTGCATTCCTCTTCCCGCTTGTTTTGCTGCAGGTCTCAACAAGGAACTGTCACTTCAAATCTCGTAGAATTTCAAAATTTCAATCCTCTTCTTTGGGATCTCCCAGAATTTGTATTTTTTCGCTGAGGTTTTGGACCCCCGTGCATGATGTTCTGAATGGAAGTTTTCATACGAATTGAAAGAATTTAAAGTTACCTGATGATCTATCTGTTGGAGATATTTATCCATCCACGTGGAAAGGAGACATTCACTTCTTGAGTAACAAAGATGGCGAGAAATCATACGAAAAGTGAATTTCACGTGAGGAAGGGAATCGGTCTCTTCAACTGTCAAGTGAATCGAGATTTAAGATATGGATTCGGTTTCGAGGAAGTGAAAAGACGCACAAAATAAGCCCTCGACGGACACTGGCCGAATCCAAAACATTCTTATTCTTTCCTTTCTTATCGTCAACGAGAGTCGCAGCCGAGACTCTCTCTGAGGACGTCACGCTCCGCGGAAAAGGAATTCGTCACAACTCGGTTGTCCGTCTGCAGCGATTGCCTTTCGTTTGCAATGGGAAACCGACCGAGGAGGAGGAGGAGAACGCTCTCTCAGTCGGTTCCGATGCGGAGATCCAATTAATTAAGGAGCAAGATAAACGCGCCTTTCACAGAACCAATAACGCTGCAGAGGGGGGGGGGGAGGGATTTCTTAATTCGCGATCAGACCAACAGAGCTTATCGGTAGGTTACGACAGAGCAAACGACCACGCCATTCGCGGACAGGGACTTACCAAAGAGAATGGTGTGGGGGGGAAAGAGTTCAGACTCCCCTTCCGAATATATAAGACAGTAACACGAACTCTCCAATCAATCTACTTGCTTTGAAATCCAAAAGAATAGTTGTGTTTGTATAATTTTATTTTAGCCCCATATTTTGTCCCACACTAAAAATAGATTAAAAAAAAACACCAGTGCAAAATATTTCTTCCCCACAGAAAATGATTTTAATCTCGACTGTTCGGTGGAGCATTTTGGTCATCGGCAAACCCTACTCGGCTCTCACTCTCAGCGCACCCCGTCCTCACCCTACTCGGCTCTCACTCCCAGCGCATCCCGTCCTCACCTTACTCGGCTCTCACTCCCAGCGCACCCCGTCCTCACCCTACTCGGCTCTCACTCCCAGCGCACCCCGTCCTCACCCTACTCGGCTCTCACTCTCAGCGCACCCCGTCCTCACCCTACTCGGCTCTCACTCTCAGCGCACCCCGTCCTCACGAGAAAACAAAGTCTCGAACACTGCGCCCGAAGTTAAAATTGTCGCCCCCGCAAAAAAGAAATTAAATTATCTCTCCCTCCCCCACAAAAAATAAGAAAACTGGGTCTGTTCCCGTGATTCGACCTTGGCAATCTCTGCTCGAACCAAAATGACGTCATTGCGTTATCTAGGCGACGTTCGATTCTAAGGGAGACTGTCGGGAATAGATCGAGATGAAACTGTCGAGGAAACAAAAACGGGGACGCCACTGAGCAACGCAGGACCTCCCTTGGGAGCACGAAAGGTCACCGAATGAACAGAAAAGGACATTTTGGGAGCACAAATTATCAGCCGCGAGCATTGAGGGGGGGCACATAAGAGATGACAATGGGAACAAAAGGGGGCACGATCGGAGAAGAAAGATTGGCTCGGGGTCACAAGGACCCCGAGGTCTTGGAGGAGGTTGAGGGAAGGGGGACCATCTGTTGGGAGACAGATGGAAGTCTCCCGTCATGGCCACCGAGACATTCATTTATTGTGCACAGGGTACGGCTTTCTTGGCACACGGACCCACGGCTTTGCGTCCCATCCGATGGACGGCGGTTCCTTTCCAAGCCCATCGATACCTCTCCTTTCTGAGCGAGGGGAGTTTGGAGCAGATAAATCTCAGCTGGGACTCGAATCTGAGAAGTTCAGATTAAGAGGAGGCTGATGCGCTACCAATGAGCAACATTCCCGTCCCTCGATCAGGAACTGCCACATTCTGAAGAATGGAATATCACTGACCTTGAGGGGACGAGGTGTCGGAGGGGAAATCCTCGTGAAGTGAGAAGCCATCGAGTCTCTGGGCCACTTCCGGCTGCCTCTTCAGTGCATCGACAATTTCGGTTTGAATGACTCGGCCTCGATTTCGAAAGGCGGCGAATTCCGTTTCATAGCCTCGTCGATGATCGTCGGCCATTGACTGCTTCGAGGCGATTCTTCCTTTGGCTGCTGTCGCCGGTTGTTCGGAGGCACAAAAAGAGAAAGCTTTTCCCCACCCTCTGGGGTAGGAAAAGCCTCGAGTTCATGCTCGATCGATCAGACTTTCAGCGAAAACAGATGCAAATCGTTTGGCAGCGGAAAATTAGCTGACAAAGAGCAGCCGACAGTATTAGGAACAATCTCGAAACTTTTGAAGCAAAGAAAGAAATCGGAGAATGAGAAAAGAAATTTCTGAATGAGAAAAGGAATTCGCCTTTCAAATGACCTTGGCTTATTATTGTAGGATAATAATAATTTAGCTACAAATGGTAGGATAAATTTAAAAATAGAATCACTTGAGTGGCCTCGTTATGGGCTCGAAAGGAGAATCGAGTGGATCGATCTGCGGAGGAAGGTTTTGCTGAAAGGGAATCGTAATTCAGTTACTGAAAGGGAAGTGAAAAGAAGAGGAAGAGTTGGCATGAACTTTGAACGATAAAGTAAAACCGAAGCGAAAAATGGAAAATTAAAAAGAAAGGGGAAAGTGTCGAAAGAAACATTCAACTGAAGAGAGAAAGGAAGAAGAGAAAAGTGAACACACGTGATGTAGTGAAGAAAAGGAAAAAAAGGAAAAGGGAACAGAAACGGTGAAAGAAATGCAGAAATTTATTTCTCTGTATTTCTCTTCACTCTTTCATCGTTTCGGTTCACTTTTCCGAAAGAAATTGAAAAAAATGAAGACAAGTGGCCTACGAAAATATGAAGAAAAATGATGAGAGAGAAAAATCCCCGGAAAAGTGAAGAGAAAAGAAGGAAGAAAAAGCAAAGCGAAATTTTGAAGGAGTGAAGAGAAAGGAAGAGCGAAATAATGAACAGAAATGGAGAGGAAACGTTAAGAGAAAGAAAGAAAGGAAGTGATGAGAAATGAACTGAAAGCGAAAAAAGATGAAAGAAACAGCAAAGAGAAATGAAAACAACGGAAGGATGAAGAGAAAGGAAGGCAAGAAGAGGCTCAGAAATGATGAACTGAAGAAAAGGAAAAGAAAACGAATATTAATAAAAGGCGCATTAAAGAGAAAGGGAGAAAGAAAGGCGGAATAGAAATGATGAAACAGTGAAAAGAAACGAAGAAAGGAAAACTGAGAAGAAGTGATGAAATAATGAGTAAAGAGAAATGAAGAGAAAGGCAGAAAGTCAAGAACAATGGAAAAGTGAAGGATGAAAAAAGAGAGAAGAAAACAACAGCGAGGATGAAAGAAAGTGATGAAAGGAAAGCAATGAACGAAAAGAGAGAAAAGAAGAAGAAGCAAACACGGAGAGAGAGGTGAAGGGAACGATGAACGGATGGGTTGTTTCTACCTCCGTGAAGGCCTTTTTGTACACAATCGACTAAATGGCCAGGTCACAAGGACCACAGAAGGTTCAGAGAAGGTTGGGAGGGGGGGGGGGGAGTGGACAGCTTTTGGGAGACAGATGGTGACCTCCCCGTCAAGACGTTTTAACGTGCACAGGCTCTCTCCCCGCACGCGGAGTCGCAGCTTTACCCCGACGAACGGCGACTTTCGGAATCCCTCGGTGTCCCCTACTGAGCGTAGAGGCAGGGCGGAGAGAGGACACATCGCTGCTGACCCAGGTGGGAATCGAAACTGGGAGGGGCAGATTACGAGCCTGGCACGCCCTCCGACTCAGCCAGCCTCTACAATGAAAAATGAAGGTTAATGAAGGACAAACAACGAAGGGGGGAAAGTGAAGGGCAATAACAAAGATGGACACACATTGAAATGCGCTGAAAAACAAACAACGAAGAGTAGTTAAGGGCGAGCAATGGAGAGCTTTGAAGGGCAAAGAATGAAAATATGAAAGAGGAAAAGTGAAGGATAACAATGAAGAGAACTCAAGAAATGGACAATAGAGAGAAGTTAAGAAAAACAATGCAGTTTGGTGAAGGACAAACGATGACGTAAAGTCAAACGAAGAAGGTGGAGAAAGACAAAGAACATTTACACACACACACAAAATCCTCATGCAGTCATGGGCTACGGAGATCCAACCAGTCTGTGTAATTTTCCTCTCCAGACGTGTCTCTTCTGAGCTACAACTTCTGCATTTGGCCACGCTAGGCCAATTCTAGCAAGGTCCTGTTTGACATTGTCTGCCCATCGCATCCTAGCAGATGTTACCCTTTGACATCGTCTGCCCATTGCATCTCCCACTTTTTCTGAACCCTTAGGCACCCTATTCATAACCCTATTCGCTAATTCAGTGGTTCTCAACCTTTTATGCTTCACGTACCCCCTGGAAAGGTGTATGTAACTGGTGTACCCCTTGTACAGATAGATAAAACTATAGTTATAATATAACAATGGTTATTTTTACTTTGTTACTAGATCTAGCGACTTTTGCGCTCTCACGGCGTACCCCAAAAAATTTACCGTGTACCCCACGTTGAGAATCTCTGCGCTAATCTATAATTATCCATTGGCCAAACCAACGGAGTCTCTCTCTGCACAATGTGCTGCTTAAAGGAGGTTGCCTACTCCTTTGCCTAACCTCATCATTAGTTACAAAGTTGAACCACCTAATGCCCAAGATACTGCGTAAGCATCTGGAATCAAAAGCATCTAGTTTCCTATTATCTTGTTCACAAAGTGACCAAGTTTCACTACCATAACTAACCCTAGAAAGAACCAAACTATTATACAGTCAAATTTTAGTCTTCAGGTGTATACGCCTATTTCTCCACACTCTCCATAGATTCTTAAAAGTCCCGGCAGCAATCCCAAATCGGCTGTTAATCTCATGCTGCACATCACCATTATCTGTTACATAGCTCCCAAGGTAATTAAACTGTGACACCTGCTCAAGACTGCAATCATTCAAGAACTACAATTACCTATTTTAAAAATAGGAATCATAATAGTTCTAGTAAAATCCGTAGGAACAACACCTTTATCATAAAAAAATATTCAAAATTTCAGTCAGCCATGTGACAACACAAATGTTCCCAGCACTAAGCATTTCAGTGGTAATTTCATCCACCCCTGGGGATTTATGCAGTTTCAGATATAGCGGAAGCAATTTTCCCTTTGTGTTATAGGGCAAACATTAAAGCCAGTAATGCATCTATCATCATTGCAAACAATGGGAGTAGAACTAACCACTTGTTTAGAACATCACTGAAATGCTCAGCCCACCTAGCCATGACAGAATCCTCACCTTCTATAACCTTCCCTTGTTTATCCTTCAATCCCAGCATACCTGTTCGTTTTCTACCACACAAAACATTAACTGTCTGGTACAGCTCTCTGCTGTTGTGCTGTCTAACTGCTTCCTCGGCTTTGTCAGCCAAGCCATCAAGCCAAAGATTCTTATCAGCTGGTAACTAATCCTTTACACGTTTAAGAAGCTCTCTATAATGTTTTCTATTAGGACTAATAGGGTACCGATTAAAGACATTCCTGCAGTTCTTTCTTTCTGAAATAAGCTCAAGTGCCTATCACTCAGATAATTCTGTCTCTTCTGCTCCTTTTTTCCTACTAGACAACTGTTAGTGTCCAAAAAAGCCTGTTTAAAATGATCCCATTCTTCCTCAACTTCAGTAGTAAGCATACCATGACTGTCATAATGACTAAATAACCTATCATGTTAAGCTTTGGCTATAGCTGGGTCTTTCAGAGCTTCAGTATTAAAAGTAAATTTTTTAACCCTAGCACAACACTTTTTAAGTTTAAGTTGCAAGACACTTTTAACAAGGTAATGGTCAGATCCAATTTCAGCTCCCCTATATGGCCTGGTGTTCCTAACAGAACTAGACCATTTGCTGTTAATTAATATATAATCAATCATATTCTTATGCAGCCCATCAGGTGAAACCCATGTGTATTTATGTATGTCGCGGTGTTTGTAATAAGTGTTAATTATTCTAAAACAATTGAGTTTACTTACCTATAGGAGACGATGCCCATTGCAACTACCAATACCAAAAGGCCCTATCACCCCTCCCCAAAGGTCATAGTCAGTACTAACTTTGGCATTGAAGTCACCTAGAACAAGGGTAATATCTCCTTTCTTGACAGAATTCAAAATATTCTGAAGTTGTCTATAAAACCTATCCTTCTCATCCTCATCGGCATCCTCAGTGGGGGCATAACAGCAGATAGCATTCAAGTCTTTAACCCTTGTCTGAAATTTTGCTGTAAGAAACCTTTCATTAATGCACTCATATCCTAGAAGAGCATCACTAGCATGTCTGCTGAGAAGCAGACCCACGCCTTGGTGATGCTTATTGTCGTCCCTCCCTGAAAAGAGAAATTTAAGATTATTTTTAAGAATCTGACCTTTATCTGTCCATCTGGTCTCTTGCAAGCCGAGAATATCTAAATTATAATGGTGGAATTCTTGTGTGAGGACATCAAGAGAAAAAGCTCTGTGCAGAGTCCTCACATTCCAACTACTTATGGAGAGAAAATGGTTAGTGGGATGTTTAAAGAAACTATGTTTATTGAGAGAGGGAATGCCGACAATATCAAACAGCCCCCTAATCGCAGACATGGGGCAAAAACCAGTTCCCCCCACCTCTAAAGGCTGAAGCCATCTACACTGGAAGACTTCCTCCAATGTAGAATTTGACGATGCCAATAGAAGCAAAGAGTTCAGGCGCCTGCGATGACCTCTGCTCAGGATTATTCAAAAGCTGAAAAAATATATCCTTCACTTGGGGCTGTCAACCCAGAAACAAACAGAAAACACAGCGGAAGATTTTCCCTCCACAGGAGACCACCAGTGCAGCAAATCCAGGATCCATAATTAAGCTCAGAGCCATATATCTGTCCAGTCCAGATACTTTATTACACATGCCTCCATAGCAAATAATATTAGATTTCAAATTTCAAACAAACTTTCCAAAATTGAAAATCTATCATATTCTCGTAAACAAAGCAAAATTATATTCAGACTTAGAACAAACACTGCCTTACTTAATGAACTAAAATGTAAAGTCAAACTAGCAAACTCACCAAATTGTACATATTGTAATACATCAGAAACAACAGACCATGTTCTACTAAACTGTACACAATATAGACGACAAAGGCAAGAATTTTTTAAATCTCTAGAAGAATTAGGAATCGCAGATTTTCAAACTAATATTATTTTAAATTATTTTACAAAATCTAAAAATTAGATGTTATTAACTTATTACTGAAATTTTTAATTCAAACTCCTCTATGGAATATAATTTAAAGAAAATATAAAAAATTTAAAAAAGTGGTTAAAAAGCATAAAAAATAATATAAAAAAGTTACAGATAATTTAAAAAATTAAAAAAAATTTAATTTAAATTTAATTTAAAAAAATTTAAATATTTTATTTTAAATTTAATTTTAAAAAATTAAAAAAAATAGTATCTCTTAACATTAATACAAAATATTAAAAAGGAAAAAAAAGAAATTTCTTTTAAAAAAAAATGGAAAAAATCAGCGGGGACAAAAAAATATAAAAAATGGCAAAACAAACAGAAAATATAAAACATAAATAAGGAAGATAAAACTTATCTAATTTCCTTTTAATTTTCAGAAAAGAATTTCTTGAGAAATCCTGCACCAGGACCTCTCATTGATCTGTTATGTAGAATAATCATCATCATCTTCGGCAGGTGAGGTCCTACCGTTACGAGTTAGGTGTCAAATGAAAGCTCGTATAATGACGGTTGCAAACTATTTCGAATTTCGCCCCCACTATTCCCCCCTGATAAAATATGAGGGGATATTTTCGCGGGGGTCGAATTTAACAAATCGTACCTCAAATTAAAGTTTGTGACGTCTCCAATGTCGTGGTGTACTTGAAGACTGAATCCAAAACTGTGGTAAATGTGATCGATGTTTACGAATCATATTTCAAAGTTTTTGAAGGTAGGTGTTTTTAGTGGCAACAAAGTAAATATGAATTTAAAAAAATTAAAAAATACCTATATATTGGTAAAAATACCTTCCGATATTGGCTCTACAAAATAAACCTAAAGCATATCAGTGGGTTCGTATTCGCTTCAAAGGAAGAGAGGGCGCCCGATTCGCCTACTCGGCAATGCTGCCAGCTCCGTTATCTGCCTTTGAAGCGAATAAGAATTCAGCGACTGATTGCACCGCCGATAGGCTTTAGTTTTATTTTGTACTTTTTAGGGCAGTACAGGAAGATCAGGTATTTTTTTAATTTTTTTTTTCTCCCTGTAGTGTCAGTAAAGCTTGGTCTGAAAAAGGATCGTCGCTTACCTTTTCCGTCTTCTTCAATCGGCGACGTGTACACGGTGACCTTGTATCCGAAGGACTTCTTCACCGGATGCTGTCCCATGATGTTGTCCCTCAGAGTCTTGATGTGTTCGGCGACCGACGAGTTGCCGCCCCCCATCGTCACGTTGCCTCCCTCGAGGCGGATCTTGTCGAGATCCCGGAGTCTGTCGTTCCGGAAAGCATCCAAGGAGTCGAGGATGTTGCTCAGCATCTTCACCGTCGATGAATCGAGGGTCGCATTGCTCTTGGGGGTTGAGGAGGCCCTCGACGATGATATCACGTAGAGGCAGAGCGCAAGGAGGAAGAAGAGGAACTTCTAAACAGAAATGAGAAGAGATCTCAGTTTCAGGAATGTCGGTCTCTACAGGAGTCGACATTAATATTGGCAGAGACACAGCGACAGTGGTCTCCGAGATTTCAACCTTTCATTCATGCAGATGGAGAATCTCCCGCAGGAAGATTACAGGGGAAAAGGATCGAACAGAATCTTCAGGAAAAGAGAATTGCCGAGAAACGATTTTCTGTTCATCGATTCATTTCATAACTCTTATATCTTATCGATTGAGTCCCCAGTCGATGAAGATCCAAGAAAATAATTTTCGTTTTGGAGATGACAGAATCGCTTCGCAATCCTTCAGATCTTTTTATCTCTTCATTCTCCATTGTGAGGTTTCTCTTTCAGTGCAAGGCATTCACTTGGAAACCTCTGGTTAACGGGAAAGCCAAGAGCGGCGGACTATGCATTTTCAATTAAAAGAAAGCAAAAATACATTTTTTTGCATGTGTGAATTGGCGTCGTATCCATTCCTTGTGGGAGAGCAACATTTGTTGGTCCTCAGCCTGCGGAAGGCGATTCGCTCTCCTCTCTTTCTCTTAGATGAGGAGGAATTCTGTTCACTCGAAACAGGATCAAGTTCCGTGGATTGTAAGCGAAGAAGACTTGTGGAGTTTCCCAATTCCTAAAACACTCCACTGGAGAGGAAAGGTTAAAACACTTGGTGTGGAATCAAATGTTTCATTTTCAATATACTTTTAGCATTGTTCGTAAGATTAAGATAGAATTATACGAAGACAAAACTGTTTTGGATTTCAAAGTAGGTAGACGAGTTTGCGAATTTATTAGATGAATGGATATCGAGAGGTCACTGACTCCAAATGAGAGTACAGATTTCCAAGACTCGTGTCGGGACGAGGTATTCTCGCACCAGGGCAAAAATTCTGAACCGACCCCCACCCACAAAAATCAATCATTATGCATTTATTGAGAAACGCAATAATGGCAAATTTGGCATAAGAGAATATGTTGCTGCAAACAACATGCGGAAAGTTTCAAATTTAGTCTTAAATAAAACTCACAGAAGGAAAATATGAATATCATTTTGTAAAAAAAAACAATGACATGATCAAAAATAACGGAAAAGGAAAAGTACATTTTCAGATTTCTGTATGAAACTAACATTACTTATGTCGATGAATTAGTCATAAAATCGAAGAAACGTATACTGCAAACTGTAATAAAGAACTGGGGATCAATTTTAAATTGGAAAAGAAATCGAAAATACATTTCTGCGCTCCTAGAATTTTTCGCAGGGAGAAAAAGTCAAGGCCACGGCATTAGGGAGAACGTGGCAGCTAAATTTAGATTAAAGGCTCATGGCAACGAAACAGGTGATCAGGGTGCACGTGGATAGAAAAACACTGGATTGGGTCATGTGACACCAGATGCGAGGATTAATAGAGGGAGGGGGAGTGGAAAGGGATAGAAAAAATGTCGATCGAGTGGTGACATCAAAGCTCTTAGGGGGAGAGGGAGAAGAGGAGAGTCAAGTGAGAAAAAATATCTGCATCTCTCACATTCCACAGAGCTCAGCATCATCAGCATTGATCTGCGGATGTGAAAAATGAAGGGATTACGTAACATGAAATATGCAGATTAAGGGATCCGACTTCGCTTAAACTGATTATTTGTCCCTTTTGGCAAAAATGATGTTGGTATGATGAACTGTTTCTCGAAAACCATTCAGGAGGCTGATAATTGGGTGAGGTTAATAGAGAGAATGGTAAAGTGATGAAAATTGT